>JAOTIZ010000003.1:5099778-5118918 GCA_027123425.1 Erythroxylum panamense
GATTCTAGGTAGGCCTTTCCTTTTGACTGCTGAGACCATAATTAACATGAAAAAGGGCCTTATCACTATGGGAATTGAGGATCAAGAAGTGCAATTTAATCTTTCAGAAGCTATGAGCCATGGTTATGAAGATTGTTCTTACTTGGGTGTTAGTTTGATTAAATGTCATGATAATGATGTGGAAAATTTGCATGAGACTGATGTGCATGAGTTCAACTAGTATAGTATGGGTGGGAACCATCATGATGCACTTGCTTATTTATTCTCCTCCTGTTCTTCTGATTTTTGTGCATGTAAGGGTGACGTACCATATGTCTATTGTTTAGAAATAGATAGATGGCTTTCCATTCTGCAAAATTTTAATGCATAATTTTGTTTTGATATTACTACTGATTATGCACTTGATAGTTTTGAGGAAGGTGTGTTTCTTGATTTTGCAGGAACTGATGATAAAGGAGTTGTTATGCGAGCTACGAATGTAGTTTCTCCTTCAAGTGGTGCTATAATATTAGAAGAGGATAACAGTGATCCTGCTACTACGCTAACCCCTTCTAATACCACTCTCACTTCTTATTTACTTTTTTTTTCTATTGATCAGACTAACCCTAATTCTGCTATTTCCAGGTCATCTAATGGTGGAACTGAGTCTGGAAGTGGAGGATATATACGTCGCATGGAGCTTATATCATCTTCCCCAAGTCACATAGATGCACCACTCTCAGTGAATGCATTTGATATACCAAAGCTGGTTCCTTTTATTGTGCAATCCCCTGATTTAGAATTGAAACCCCTTCCCCCTAACTTGAAATATGTCTTTCTTGCTGATGATTGAAAATTGCATATTATTATTTCAAGTTCTTTGGGTAGTTTTGAAGAAGAGAGATTAGTTTCTGTGACGAAAAAGCATAGGAGGGCTATAGGTTGGTCTTTAGGGAACATACCAGGAATTGATCGCTTGGTTTGCACACACAAGATCCTTTTGGTTGACGGGTCTAAGTCAATTGAGCAGCCACCGAGGAGGTCGAATCCTTTTATTCATGATGTGATTAAGAAGGATGTATCTAAGTTATTGAGTGCGGGGATCATATATGCCATATTAGACAGTGAGTGGGTGAACTCGGTACAGGTAGTACCGAAAAAGAGTAGCATCACAATGGTGAGAAATGAGAGTGGCAAACTCATTCCATCAGGAGTTCAAAATGCTTAGAAAATATGCATAAACTATAGGAAGTTGAACGAAGCAACTAGGAAGGATCATTTTCCATTACCTTTCATTGATCAAATGTTAGAAAGAGTATCTGGGAAATCTCACTATTATTTCTTGGATGCTTTTCAGGTTACTTCCAGGCATTGATTGCACCTGCAGACTGAGAGAAGACTACTTTTACATGCCCTTTTGGTACCTACACTTATCGAAGGATGCCATTTGGGTTGTGTAATGCTTTTGGCACCTTTCAGAGATGTATGATGGTGATCTTATGTGATTTATTGGAGCAAAATATGGAGGTTTTTATGGATGACTTCACTGTTTATGGCGATAGCTTTGCTGATTGCTTGTTTAGTCTTAAACGTGTTCTTGGTAGATGCATTCAAAAAAAGTTAGTTTTGAATTAGGAGAAATGTCATTTTATGGTAGATAGTGGCATAGTGTTAGGTCACCGCATCTCCCAAAAGGGGATTGAGGTTGATAGAGCCAAGATTGAAATCATTTCTTCACTTTCTTATCCTACTTGTCTAAAAGAATTGAAATCTTTCTTAGGGAATATGGGGTTTATCAGTGCTTTGTAAAAGATTTTAGTACAATTGCTTTGCCCCTTTCTACATTGTTGAAAAAAGATATTGATTTTCATTTTGATGATAAATGTAGACATGCTTTCAACACGTTGAAATCTTTGCTTGTTTCACCTCCTATTCTAACTACGCCTAACTGAGATTTACCTTTTGAGCTATTTTGTGATGCTTCTAACTTTTTAGTTGGTGTTATGCTTACTCAGATGGAAGAAAAGCAATCTAGAGTGATAGCCTATGCCTCTAAGACACTTGACTTCGTTTAAGTGAATTATACCATTACTGAGAAGGAACTTTTTGCTATAATCTTTGCTTTGGATAACTTTAGATAGTATCTAATAAACTCTCGAGTGGTTATTTTTACAGATCATACAGCAGTTCAGTACTTGTTCAAGAAGCCCCAATCTAAACCAAGACTACTGATATGGGCTTTATTACTGCAGGAGTTCAATATTGAAATCAGAGACAGAGCTAGAGTAGAGAATCATGTGGTTGACTACCTTAGTTGGTTACTTGAAGGCACTAAGGGAGTTAACTCTTCTGATCTTACTATTGATTCTTTTCCTGATTCTACACTTTTTGCCTTGGCGATCCAGGAGCCTTGATACTTTAACATTGTTAATTACATTATTGTTGATTTTATGAATCCTTTTATGTCTAAGTTTCAGGTTGATAAGCTGAAGAGGGAGGCAAGATACTATACCTAGGATGCTTTAATTCTTTAGAAGTAATGCAGCGACTAGATCATCAGGCGATGTGTTCCTAATAATGAGATCCACTCTATGCTTACCTTTGCACATTCTTTATCTTACAAGGGACATTTTAGTGTTAATAGAACTGTTAGGAAGGTTTTAGAGTGTGGGTTTTACTGGCCTACCTTATTCAAAGATGCGTATACTTTTTACAAGTCTTATGATAAGTGCTAAAGGTTTGGGAGTCTGGGTAAAAAGTATGAAATGCCTTTAAGACCTATGCATTTTTGTGAAAATTTGTATGTCTGGGGCATAGATTTTATGGCTCCCTTTCCTCCGTCATTTGGGTTTTCATATATATTACTTGCAGTAGATTATATATCTAGGTGGGTAGAGGCAGTGCCAACTAGGAAAGATGATGCTTCTACTGTTGCTAAGTTTTTACGTGCTCAAAAATTTTATAGGTACGATATTCCAAGAGCAATCATTAGTGATCAAGGAATACATTTCTGCAATAGGAATATAAAGTCTTTACTTACTAAATATGGAGTTAATCACAAGCTGGCCACTCCTTACCACCCTTAAACAAATGGGTTACCTGAAGTCTCCAATCGGGAAGTGAAGCGTATACTAGAAAAGATTGTGAAACCATCCTGAAAGGATTGAAGTGAAAGGCTTGAGGAGGCGCTGTGGGCTTACAGGACTGACTACAAGACCCATATAGGCATGTCCCCTATATGTAATGTAGACCTTGAATCTTCACTTGAAAATTAGACAATGCAACTCTAAGAGCTTGAAGAGATGAGACTTGAGTCTTATGATAACGCCAAAATCTACATGGACAAGTTAAAAATGATTCATGACAAACAGATTTTGAGAAAAGAATTCCATAAAGGTGACAAGGTTCTAAAGTTCAAGGCTTGATTAAAGCTGATGCTCGGGAAGTTCGTCACCAAGTGGGAGGGCCCTTTCAAAGTTACCAACGTGCATTCATTTGGTACGGTAGAGCTAGTGGATGAAGCCTAGTCATGTTTCACAAGTCAATGGTCATCTGCTTAAGCACTACTTTGAGGATCAAAGACACCCCTAATTCCACGATTGTTCCCTTCCACCTCTCTCCTTTATTCTCTATTATATTAATGGTGATATCTGTTTGCTGAGATAGTTTGAAATAAGTGTGGGAGAAGGGAAGCTTTCCAGCAGGAAGGGAAGCTTTCCAGCACTGACAACAATTTGGCAAAAGAAGAAAGAAAAAACGACAACGTTGATGTCCAATTTCTGGTCTTCTATTTTCACCTGTTTCTCCATACTACTGTCATTTTTGTTCTCTTCTATTGCCGTCTAACGTTGTCGTTTTCTAGTCTTCTATTTTCAGCTGTTTTAATGCCTTGATCACTACTTCTTTATCTTTTAAACTCTAATTTCTCCAAGTACCTTACAATAAAAATTACAAATAAAATAGTATCAATTGTCTAAATTTTAATTTATCACAGTTAAATCAAGATACGACAATTTTTGCCCCTATTAATGAGCATTTTGTATTAATTTTTGATACGTAATTTGCTAAACTCTTGTCCGTTTAATGTTTAAATTACACTAATTAAGAGTTATTTGTTATAATTTCAGGGACACATTTAAAGAAAAAAAAAGGAACAAAAGTTAACATTTTTGAGTGGCAAAAAACGCTAACAATTTGGCCAAGAGAAAAATTAGAAATGTGCATTAAAACATCAGCATCAGCTGACATGGAGACAAAAGAAGATGGCTGCAGCAAGAGAGTTGAAAAACTGGAAGTTAGGCGTGGATAGAAGAACAAGAATACAAGAGTTGGAAAAACAAGAAGTGTGGCTGGGTTTGAGTGATGGTGTACAACAGTGTGGTAGCGTAAAAAGTGACCCAAAAGACTCTCCTAAAATTATGTAGAATGCTGGTGGCATGAACCAAGGAATGACAAAAATTCTTTATGAAACAAAGACGGCTGCAGCGTGAAGAGGAGTAGGAACAAGGACACCTGGATGGACATTGAATAGAGAAAAGATGCAACCAGTTGGAGTAAAGAATTTGAGCCCGCGCGGGTAGCTCAGTTGGTCATTGGCAAGGTTAGTTGGGACAAGGACCTAGGTTCGACTCCCGGTAACGGGAGTAAAAGGGCCGCCTTATTGAGAAGCTGGCTGAGATCAGACCGTGATTTACCCCCTCACAACTCTGTCGGGCCGGGGTGTGGGGGCGCCTAGGATGGGCAATTCCACCTTTTGGGGCAAGATGCAACCAGCTGGTGGCTTGAAAAAATACTGGAGGCGTGCGCAGAGAGGGACAAAAAGCATAAATTTTCGTAGGACCAAAAATCTTTGAAAAACATGCAATATATAAGAGAAAAGGGAAGCAAGTGGCAGCTGTACGTGGGCGTGGACTTTGAATAGGAAGAAGACAACAAAAATAACAGACAAAGACAATGCAGCGTTGGTTGACCAAGAAATTAAGCACAATTAAATTGTCAAATCAGCGTAAGTTTGGAGGAGGGTTCTACAAGAGTTGCATGAGCTGGCATTGGGGGCTTGGGTTGCGTGGATTTGGAAAGGTTTGAGCAAGAGAAGAAAAAAATAGCATAGCCAATCCATCACTGACAGAGCTGCAGATTATTCACACAGAAGCCCACCCAAAAACACTCTCTATATGCGTGTTGAAGCAAGAAGATTTGAGGTAGCTATGTGGAGTGGCTAAGGAGGCTGGTGGTGGCGTAAGAATTAATACATTAGCTGAAAAAGAAAAGGGACAATCCACCGTTACAATTTTATTTTAGTTCCAATCTAATTGAAATCTGATACCTTAACCGATTTTTGTCATTTGATTAAATGTAGTCATTTTAATTCATACCTTGCAATTTTCATATTTCCTTGATTTACTTATTTTATTTTATTTTATTTTCAAATCAATCAATTCTTGATCGTCTTAGTAATTTTTTATCGTTTAATTTAATTGTCTTACGTGTTGGAAATTTTTTTCCTTGGGTACGATATCCGGTTCTCACCGATTTATATTACTTGTCGACGGGGTGCGCTTACCTCTAATTGGTCTAGATAGAATTTAATTTATATTGTTTTGTTTAGACCGCAACAAAGTTAAAATAAGTACAAAATAGAATAACAAAAACAGTCTAGGCCTAGTCCAACGCACCCCTCTCTTGGGCTTTAATGATGGTGCGCAACCCAATACAATGTTCTTCAAGTCCCAAGTGAGTCTAATCTAAAGATTTGAGATAAATGAATCAATTTGGGTTGTGATTCAGATAGGTCTTCTCTAATATGCTTGGTGTACTCCATCTCTCCACAAATTGGCCCACATGCACATAAAGAGCCTCCTTGAGTATCTCGGTTTTATCTCTGGACATAGGTCTGACTGGAATGACAAGCTCGCCCCCATCACGAATGCCATTTTCATAGTGGTCCTTGCTCCTGCTCATATCACAAACAAATACCAATGTGATTTCGAGCCACCTCAATCCCCAAAAAATATTTCAAAACCTAAGATCTTTTATATAAAAACATCTACTCAAATAGGCTTTGAAAGTATAAAAACATCTACTCAAATAGTAAGATTGTCAACATAAGCCAACACATTGAGTTGCATACTGTCACTTTGTAATGTGAAAAGAGAGTAGTCTGAATATGATTGATGAAACCATACCGTTTCAAAGCTCCAACCATCTTAACAAACTAGAATATGGGAGCTTGTTTCAACCTATATAATGATTTTTCAGAGTTGACAAACTATGCCAAGTACTTTGGAATGAAATCTAGAAGGCAACTTCATTTAAACTTTCTCCTCAAAGTCACCATGTAAAAATGCATTGTAGACATTTATTTGTTAAAATTCCCAATTTTTAGTTACTGCAACTGCAAGTAGGAACAGTTATCATTTTGGCTACGAGTGCAAAAGTTTCATTATAATCCAACCTTTCAACTTGAATGTTTCCTAAATCCACAAGTCATGCTTTAAACCTTTTAGTTGATCCATCAAAATTATACTTAATTTTATAAACCCACTAGTAAAGGAAGTGTTTATATGATCCAGTGCCATTATTTTCCAATGCCTATATTTCTTGCTGCGTTGCATTCCTCCACCTTTCATCTTTTATAGCCTCAACAAAGGTTTGAGGTTTAGTTCTTATAGTAATAGCTACCAAAAATTTTTGATGTCTTATAAAAAAAATTATTATAGTTTACATATTGTGTTAATAGGATAGGGCGTACCAGAGGAGTGCGATTGAGTAAATGAACTCATAGAGGGGCTTAATTTACAAACAATATTTGTCACAAAATCTTGCAAAAAAGTGGATGACACTTTATTTTGATGACTATGGCCTAATGGCTCCTTATTCTCAACAACTCTTGCACCCCCTTACCTTTATTATTCTCACAACTTCTAATATCCATTACTTATTCAGGATCATTATTCTCACATCCCACATTACTAATCAGCACTTCATCAGGTACAATATCTCCATTAACCTATGAAAATTGCTCATATTATTAGGTCCATGATTGTCTTTTGTCAAGGATACTCACACTCACAAAACACTATGTCCCTTAAAACAAATAATACACCCAACTCTAGGCCATACACTCTCCAACCTTTTTTGCTATAAGGATAACCCACAAAAAAGCATCTTTGACTACAACTAATAAATTTGTCTCCTTTGTGATCTTAATTATGCACGTAACTCAAGCATCTAAATACATGCAAATATCTAAGTGTCGGTGGTTTGCCATGAAAAAATTTCATATGGTGTTTTACTATTCAAGACGAATGAGGGTGTTTAATTAATCAAATATCCGACAGTTAAAATGCATTTCTCCAAAAATTTTATAAGAAGGTTGGCTTGAAAGCTGAGTCATATTAAGTGTATGCCTATGTTTGCACTCTCCCTATCCATTTTGTTACATGTTTCATATACAATGTCATGTTTATGAAAATAATTACTCCTACATCTAAACTTTGTACCATTATCACTATATACAACTTTCACTTGTTTATTAAATTGATGCTCCACCATAGCAAATAAATTACACAAATTTGTTGACACCTCCTTATTATCAATTAATAAATAAATGGAAGCCTCAAAAGATATTCCATTGCATCTTGAACATTACACAAACATTCCAGTTATCCTATCATGTGATTAGAAACATCGGAGTCAATTATCCATTGTGTGGAAGAACACTTACTAGTTAATTTCTCCAATGCAGATTCAGATTTGCATTTACATTTACATAATTCACACTTACAAGTTGGCGTACGTTCGTAATTAGCCAATTCTTCTCACAACTTTTTCAACTTTCCATAGTAAGCGTCTATACTCAATCCCCTTTGTTTGCACTCAGCAATTTCAGCTTTTAGTTGTTGTATCTATTGAGAAGCGTCTTATATGTCTTCCTAAAGATCTTACGTCATCTTCATGTGTGAATAGTCAAACGCAATAAAGGTTCAATAGTAATCCAAGAGACCTATAACAAATTATTAGTCCACCAATCTTCAAGATTTAGAGAATTTTCATTTGATTTCTTGATTATTCCATCTATAAAACTAAATTTTCATCTCGATCTTAGCACAGTCTGTAAAGAACGGCCCATTCATCATAGTTGTCACCCTTCAATTGAGTTTGTGTTATCAAACTTCCAGGATTATCACTCACTATAACATCATACGGTAAAATCGTCTTCCACTGTATCATTCCATCACTTTTTCCTTCTCCAAAGATGGTAGCAAAAAAAATCGATGACCTAGATAAGCTCTGATACCACGTCAAAAACAAATTTAGAGATGGCCAAAAAGTGATATCTTTCTATTGAGCCTAAAAGAAACAATATAACAAATTTATAATAATTAAGAAAATATGGCTCCTTAATTATACCTACGTAAACAAGACCCTAAATAAGACTAATCTTCAGCTAATTACATGTGCCTACCAAAAATAATATAAGGTATGTGCTGAATAATATACAATATATTTTGTTACACGAGTTTTCCAAATATGAATGATATAGTAGATGCTAATACTTTCTTCTTTCCTAATTTTCTATTCTAATCTTCAATCTCTAATTGTGATTAGAATTTTGTAATTATTAGTTAGTTACTACCATTTCATAGAGCTATTCAGAAGTGGTACGAAAGGAGATCAAGACATGAGAGGGTTGGAAGAAAATATGAAGACACAAATGCTAGAATTAAAGCTGACATTAATAGAGTATATATAAGTTCAAGGAGTGGATGCTACATGTTTATTAATAATTTGTTTAATGGATCCAGTAGATAGAAGAAGATGATGCTCGAAGGGTACTTGAGAAAGATTTGGAGCTTCTCTATGCTTCTACATTGCCTCTCTCTCCAGCCACTAAGAAAACGTAATTTTTGAAGACTGTTTATGGTGATTTTTCATCGGATTTCGGTAATTTTTACTAAAAATTCCTAATGTCCACTTTTTGCCCTTTTTTATACCCAAAACTCATCCAAAATCAATCCAAACAAAAATTATGTAGTTTATATGAAGAAAAATAGATAACTCTAATTTATTTATAGAGAACCTTGAAAAAATCATTTAAATTCATACAATTATAGAACCTCTCTAATATCACATATAATTCTTAACATGAATCTTAATTGTAGGCTCAATATCTACCATGAACTTGTATCAACAAAGATAACGCAAAAAAAGTACCCATTTTGCTATCCATAACTCAATGAACAAGCTTCTCAACTGCTTGAATAAGCTCTTGGATACTTTGAACAAGCTTTTCGACTTATAAAGGAGCTTCTGCAACTTCCTTTACATTGTTACCACCTTTTTGCACCTTTCTAAATTCGTGAACCTCCTTACGGGTCAAAGTAACCTTACGTTCACAAACTTCTATATGTAGATTGCAGGAGACCTTAACTGTTGTTTATAGAAATCTTATTGGGCTTCTCCATTACAATCCTAATAAATAGATCTCTCCACACTGATTATATTCTGTTTATTGAAATTTTGGCTCATATAATTAGATCCTTTATTGGGCTCATTTATTATGTTAATCCAAATCAATTTTAATTTATAAAAACTCATAATTAATAATTTTCTAAAATGAATTTTAATTCTACCAAACAATGATGTACATGTATATAATATGGGGATAATAATGATGAGTTGAAGGGAATTACTCAACATGAACAAAAAATACTTCATCAAGTGAAATTGGTAGATCAGTACAAAGGAAAATTTATAAATATTCTGATTAATGAGAAAGTAGTCACAATTTTGTTGACGAGAAGTTAAAGAAAAACGCATTTAGAGGATATAGAACTAGTCACCATTTTAGTGGGTTCAGAATTAAAAATTATGTGTCAAAAGATGTGCAAAGGCTTAACTGGTTAATGAATAGACAACAATATATTAGTTGCATATTGGTCATTAACATTAAGCGTAGTGATATGGTTCAAGGAGTACAATAACATGTTATTTTGAATGACATTATTTGCAATTATGCAGTTTGAATGGGATGTGAGAGTAGTAGAAAGAATGAAAGTCGTAGTGCAACTACTAATAAAGATTATTTAAATGGAAAAAATCAATAAATGTAGTTTGTGAGTTTTTTGTTGTTGCAAAATGATGGAAATGTGTAATAGAACAACTTTCCCATTATTGTTATCGGTTGAACGAATGCAAGTTGTCAGTAAAGGATACATATGGATTAAAACTAACTTAATGACTATGAGGATGTATTTGAGAAACCTTATGGGTTACAACCAATAAAGGTATAAGATCATTGAATTATGTTAAAAAAGGGACACGTATATATGCCGAAGTGCAGACGAAAATAGTTCAAGAGTTGGTGAAAGAGATGTTAACGTAAAGGATAATTCATAAGATGCGAGTCCCTTTTCTTCTATCATTTTAATTAAAAAAAGAGATAATCATGGATTTTTTTTGTAGATTATGAAATTATCAACAAACATATAATTAGGGACAAATTTTTTATATCTTTAATTGAAGAATTGTTAGATGAATTATATAGAATTTGAAATTTTATACAAATTCTATATAATTAGATCTTAGAATTGATTATCATCTAATTAAAATGTATTTTATTGATTTACACAAAACTGTATTCAAAATTAGTTATTATAAGTTTTTTTATTCCATGTCACCTTACCAATGTTTCAGCCATATTTGAGAGTGTAATGAATTCACTTTCAAACTTTATTTGAGAAAATATATACTAGTATTCTGTTGTGATATTTTAGTGTGTAGCCATACATTTGAAGATCATCTGAAGTATCTTAAAATGGTGTTACAATTATTGATGGAGCAACAGCTATTTGTTAAACTTTCTAAGTAATTTTTCTGAGCAAATCAAGTTGAGTGCCTGGAGCATTTAATCAGTGCCAAAGGAGTTGATATCAATCTAAAAAATATACAAGTAGTGATGAATGACCTATTCCAAAGACATTGAAGTAATTAAGGAGATCTTTTAGGTCTATCTGAGTCCTACACGAGGATTGTGAGGGATATAGGCAGATGAGTTAAATCACTAGCTACAATATTGAAAAAGAATGCTTTTGTTTGAAATGAAGAGGACTAACATGCACTTAATTAGAACTCTAAAGGAGGCATTTTCAAATGCACCAATGTCAATTCTTCCATAATTTAGAAAGGAATTAGTAGTGAAAGATTATGCAAGTAGCAGAGGTATTAAGTGTTAAGAAGTTGCCACATCTCTCTTAATCTCTCTAAAGCCTTCATATTTATCCTATATACATAAATAATATTTTATTACACAAACCTTACATAATATTCTAGAATAATAACTAGAATATTATAGAAAGGCTAAAAGTCGGTTGATAACCGACTTATGATATCTATAAAAGGAGCTAAGCTCCATAAGTAAAAAGAGTGTGTGTGAACAAAAATTAATGAGAAAAAGTGAGTTGTGAAGTGAATTGTGTATGAGTGACCAATAATTAATTATGAGTGGGTGCAAAGTGAGGTGTGTGTCGTGATTGAGTGCAAGTGATGAGGTATGTGTCGTGAGTGACTGGAAAATTTATGTGAATATTGTTTGTAAAATATTACAATTAATTGTTTCCATTTTATTTGAGCTTTTATTTTCCTTTTCTTTGGTCTAAGCTAATTTTAAACTCCAACGACCCCATTACAACCCTAATAAGACCTTTTGATCCTTTGAAAATGAGTGCTAAAAATTAGTAGAGATGGGATAGAGAATTTTTGCTTATGGGATTGGTTAATTGGATAACCTTTAAAGTCTCTTGGGTTGTAAATTGCCTTTGAGTTTATTTGGCTTTTCTCTACTCTTGTGAGATGATTGGTTTCTAATTAGACTTGACTCAAGGAGTGTGTGTTTGAGCGAGCATTGGTATCCTTGCACTATGAAGGTGGGTATGGTTTGATAAGTGACTAAAGGTAAATTTTAATTGATTATTGCAATTCTGAAAAATCCAATTGTTGAGTGTTCCTTAATCTGTTTTGAACATTTTTCTTAATTTTGCTTAGGGGCAAGCAAAAGTTTGAGTTTGGGGGCAAATGTTTGTTTTCCTTTCAATAATCCTGTTTTGTTGGGGAGAGTTGACACACATTACAAAAGATAAGAATTCGTCGCTAAATATTAAAAAAATCATGTCAAATAATAATTTGTGACGAAAAACAATCGTTGCCCTGATGATAGCCAAATTTGGGTAGCAAAACAATATACACAACATTTTCGTGAAATTGTCGCAGAAAAGTTTTGGATACGCAATATATCCTTCGGTAAAACATATAACTAATGAGAACTAAAAACGTCGTACATAGGAATTTGCGACGTATATGTTTCGTAGAGAAAAGTTTTTACCTACGAAACTGTAGTCGTACGTAATTATATTTACCTACGATTTTGTTTTTGTAGTAGAATAGTTTTAGCTACTAATTGTTTATTGTAGGTAAATATTTTTAGAGACATTCTTCAAAACATATGGAATAACATTTTGTGACGAATTTGTTTTGGTAGCTAATACTTTTTTGTGACAAACATTTATTTTTAAATGTTAATTTTATTATAATTGTTAAAAACAAATTTAATTTAATTGATTACAAATTTTAAGGCAATTTGAAATATAGAATTTTTACAATTTATAATTAATGTTGGTAACATGTTTTTTAAATAATAATAAAGTGAAATAAAATAAACATTAAAAATGGAATGCATTTTATAAAAAAAAATTATAGGTTAATTACAGAATTTGTACAAATTTATAAACAAACTAGAACTCCTCATCATCACTACTACTAACATAGTTTGAGTTAAGTAATTGTTTGACCGTCTTTTTAAGCTTGTTGACTTCTTTTACATTACGGTCTAACTTCTCTTCTGTACATTCTAACTTAGTCTTCAGTGACTGGTTCTCCTCTTAAACTGTCATAACATATGTTGGTCGTGACGAAGATGCACCAACAGGCTTAAGGCCATAACCAAGACATTTGATATATCCGGATCTTGTATCAAGAACATTGCTGCAAATGTCATCGACATTGGGCTGATTCCCTTGAGACAATGATGATTGCAACAACTCCAGCATCTTGTACTGTGGTTATGTATTATGGTCATCATCGTCGAAGAACCATTATTAACTAAATCGGTATCTTTTGTTCTATTTTCATTAACGAAGTTGTGCTAAATTTAACTTATACCTTTCAGTGTTTATTGTGAGTTCTTAATTATGCATTTGATGTATGGGTTGTGTTTATGGTTGTGTTTCGAAGATGATTTACTGTCTGTCTTTGTAATTTGTATATGGGTTGCCTTCTTCCGAATGACCTTTAACGCTTCCCTCATCAAAGCTTCATAACTATTTGATAAAAGGCCTTCAAGAGTATTTTACTTTTATTCATTTCCATTAATAGTAATATAGCCCAATCTAGATAATATTATATTTCTGTACATCAAGAACATAGTCATATTTTTTCTACTTTAAATTCTAAATTTTGCATGTGATACAAACTACATAATAGATTTCTGAAATTTTAGTAAGGGTAACTTTCATATCATTAAGCACATTGAAGATGTGTAAGTGCTAAACTGGACTACTTTCACCTATCATCGAAATTGGAATTGAACATATCATCATTTTATACTAAATCGACAGTTGTAGAATATACCTCTTAACATTATTAATCAAACATAACATGTATGGCTCCTTGAATCTCGAACATAACATGTATGTCTATGGAAGCGGGAGCGATGTCACAACGATCCATAAAGGATTAGGGAAATCAGTTGATGTGGAAAATTCGTCAATTCCATAAAATTCATCTGGTCATTCACATATGCATGTCACTCCAATTTCAGTTCGTTTTAACGGTTTACTAATATGACAATATCTAAGTTCTATACTGATTGTGTTTTAGGTAAACTGTTTCGTACTGGCAGTTCATCTAGAGAACTTGTCTTCTAAACTAAATCTAGCGATTTAATCACTGTAACTTCTACAAGTTTGGATATAACAGAAACACTATTGCAAGAAGGTGTAAAAAACCCTACACTTGAGGGAAGAACTATCACTATTCTAATTGGTACCTTCGAATGTGTAAGGACCATCATCAGAAATCTAGACTTCGGGGACTCATCCGCCTCTACCAACTCTCATGTCACTTGGAATCCAAAAAAATAATTATATCGTTGTCATTTATCGATGCAATCAACTAGACTCACCTTTAAAGTTGATTTATTATTGTATCTATAAGAATTTTTCAAACAATCTTTCTACTAGTTGTGGGTCAAACTGCGTACTATTGAGTGTGGACTATTATTATTCTTATACTATGACTGTAATAATTGTTAACCTTCCATATATCATATAATTGTATTGATACAATTATTAAAATTTTTATAACTAATTTTTGCACTGTTACTAATTATTAAAGATTAATTAATACTACTATTTAACACTTAAAATTATATTGTGTGTGTTTTTTCATTAACACGTTGTAAACATTCAAAATAACTCTATAATAAAACATATCTTAGCTATGATAGATTATAAAAATGTTAGTTTAACCATTTTGGAAAATGTGAACTCTTTGGTGATGATTTTGGCAAATCGTCACCGAATGTGGACCATTTGGTGACGATTTCAGAAATCGTCACCAAATGTAGACCTTGTTGTGATGATTTTTGAAAATCGTCACTAAATATTGACCATTTTGTGACGATTTTAGATATCATCACTAAATGTGGACCATTTTGTGATGGTTTTCAAAATTTGTCACCAAATGGTGACTTTTAGTGACAATGTGAAAAACGTAGCAAAAAATACGTAGCTAAACGTTTATGAACCTTTGGTGGCGATTTCTCAAATTCATCACCGAACGTCTTTTTAGCAATGATTTTATATAATCGTCGCCAATTATGCCCTTTAGTGATTATTTCAAAAATTAATCACTAAATGTTTACCAAATTATAGTTACAATTTTTGAAAAGCATCACCAAAAGTTCATTTACCAATGAACATCAAAAATCGTCACCCAATGTGGACCATTTTTTGACGATTTTTGGCATTTGTCACTAAATGTTCACCATCTGGGGACGATTTTTGTAATTCGTCGCAAAATGTTGATCCTTTTGTGATGCTTTTCTAATTAGTCACTAAATGGTTAATTTTAAGGACAATTTTAAAAATCGTCACAATATGGTCACTTATAGTGACGATTATTGTAACAATTTTTGGAATATCAAAAAAATAACATAGCTAAATATCTACTTTGTTGTAGTAACAAGTAGATTGAGGTTGAATACTCTTTTGCTTTAAAAAATTGCCAAGATTCTCATTAAAATATTCAGTGTCGTTATCAGTATGGAGAATTCCAATTTTCTATTGAAATTGGTTTTCAAACATTGTATAAAAAAATTAAAGAAGGTTTCAACTTTTGATTTTTCACTCATCAAGTAAACCCAACAAAAATGAGTATGATCATAAATAAATGTCATAAACCATTTTCTTTTTGAAACCATGTTGATTTGCAAAAGACCCCAAACATCACTATGGATAAGATAAAATGGTTTTGAAGGTTTATAACGTTGTGAGGGGAAAAAAAAGGACTTATTACTTTTTGACAAAATGCAACTTTCACAATGAAATGTTGAACAATATCCAATCCACAAAATAACATACGAAAAAGTCTTTTCAAATATAGAAAAACTAGAATGTCTTAACCTATAGTGCTAAAGCATAATTTGATCCTTGATAGAAAGAGAACTGATACTACTCAAAATAGTAGAGACCATCTATGATCCTAACACTGCCAATCATCCTCCTTGAACTCTGGTCCTTAAACACATAATAAAAGTCAAAGAAAGCAACTCTACAGTTATAATATTTAGATAATTTACTAATAGATAGGAGATTACAAGTAAGTTTAGGTATATGGAGAACAAATTTAAGGGACAAGGTACCAAATAAGGTTACCAAACCTTTACCAACAATAGGAGAATATGAACTATCTACCATATGGACTCTTTCATAACCAAAGCAAGGGTTATAAATATGAAACAAATTTGAAAGACTTGTCATATGTTCAGAGGCTCCTAAATCAATGATCCAATGGGCAGAAAAAGAATGACATACTATGGCATTAGGATTACTACTTGAATGTGCCAAAGAGGAATTAGGTGCACCTAACAATCCAGAATTATATTTTAGCAGCTTTAGGATGTGATCTAGTTGTCTTTGCTGAAAAATGTAGTCTCGGTTTCATAAGTAGAGGTTGGCCAACCCTTGATCTCATTTTTCTGCTTCCAATTTTTTTGTTTTCCTTGCAACTTCCAACAAGTTTCACATGTGTGCTTTGGCTTATTGAAATAATCATACCAAACAAGAGGTTTTTGCTCCAATTTCCCTTGGACCATTTAGCTAACACAAGCCTTTGTAGCAAAGGCAAACTTCTCCATTGTTTTGTCAGGTTTTTCTTCCCTAACATAATAAGCATATGGCTTTCTTCCCTTTGGACTTTAGAAAACACTTCTCCAATAGAGGGAATAGGTTGTTTGCCAATAATTTTTCCTCTAACTTCATCAAACTCAATATTTAGTCCAATAAGAAATTTAGATGTACGATTATCCTCCACCTTTTTCTTATAGTGGTGGTAATCTTCTGATGATTTCCACTCATAATTATCACTGAATAAGTCTAAATCCCACCGCAAATGTTTCAAAGTATTAAAGTATTTCGTAATACTTTCCTCACCTTGGTGGATTTCTCTAAGTTTCAGTGTCAACTCAAACTCTTGAGACTGATTTCCTAACTTTGAATACATGAGATTGATGTTGTCCCACAGTTCTTTAACAGTATGGTAACATATATAATTGGAGATGATTTCCTCCTCCATAAAATTTACTAACCAAGTCATCACCATGGAATTTTTAGTATCCCAAGTGGAGTAACCTGGATCCTCAAGGGAAGGTTCATTCTTTTCTCCTATCAAGTAGTTAATTTTTCCTCTCTCCTTAGATATACATCTGCACCAATTGAGGCCAGCATAGGAAATTCTCTCTATTTAGCCATATAGTTGTAATTTGGACAGAAGGAGAATCTGAAGTAGGTAGATTAGAGGTATTGTTTTTTCAGTGGGGTTGTGAATTTCAGAAGAGCTTGGTTAATTGGTAGGGATGGTGGTAGATTTAGATACATATCAAACATGATTATGGACAATTAGGGTTGACAAACAGCTAGGGTTTTAATTTTTGGTAGGGATAAGGCTTATACGACATAGCTAGGGTTTAATTTCAACCTAGCTCTGATACCATATGGAGAAAACAAAGTGTGATTGCCATGTATTTTTCATCTATTTAGGTTACATATAAATAAGAATACAATAGTGTCTTTATTAGGAAAGAACTCTATACAAATCAAATATCCTAATTATCTCCTAATTTATTTACTTTGACTAAATCTCTCCTAGTTTCTTTCCTAATTTGTTAGGAACAAATTTTCTCTTAATTAGTAGCCCCTTGATTTTATTGCCATTGATTTCTCCTTCTCAATAGTTGACATGTGCTATTCAACGAGAATAATGGGGGCTTCCATAACTTGGTGGATTGGGTACAATGGTTGCACCACCAACAGGGAATATTACAGGTTGTGGATGAGAGACTCAAAGATAACTATATGGTTGAGGAAGTTGAGAGGTTGTTGTTGCTGGCTCTAGCATGCCTGCATCCTGATTTAAGGAAAAAGCCCAACACCCACCATATTTTGAGCATTATATTAATCGCTATGACCTTGCAAATCCCACCTTTCAAACCAACTTTTCTGCAAACACTAGCAGCAACAATTAATTCACTTGATCATAGCGTAAACATGGAAATTGTACATAGTGTCACATAAGGGAAGTGAGCAATCTTAGACCAATCTTCCCCTGTCTCATATTAACATCTTTGCTGTAGCAATGCAATGTGTAGATAACTAGAGAAAAAAGTGACAAAGGATGGCCATTTTCCAGTAGTGAACAAAGTTTAGGGTGGTTAGTAATCGTTAATTAATTAAATAGGGCAGGTCCTATATGTAAAAATTAATTAATTTTTATATTTTATTTTAAGAAAGTGGGCCCCATCATGCCACATCAGAGTTAACATGGCAATGTGGGACCTGCAAAAGAAATAAATTATTTTTAAAAAATACCAGGTTATTAGCAGAAAACTGATGATGTCATATAATCATCAGATTTTCTATTATTTTGGGGTTATATTTAATTGTTTTCTAAAAGTTAAGGTTTTATTTGTACACTCTAAAACCTTAGGATTAAATTGTTAATTGGTGTGAAACTTATGGTCAAAATTAACCCTTTTGTTGATTTGTTTATTACAGTGATATGAACAATGGTTCCTTATTATGGTATTACACCACCCGTCGCTAGCTAATTTACTTAGTTACAATAAAGGTATAGTGATAATTAGTTTCTAAAGTAGTTTAGTTCCTAGCTTATAGTCATTTGTATTTTTTTGTAATTCTAGTAGGAAGATATCAAATCTTATTGTTAAGGTTTCAAATCTTCACTTTGGACTGTTTGTAATCCTTTTATTGTTCTACAATATTACTTCTTTAATTTTTCCAATTAAAGATAATTAGTAGCAAGTGAAAGTGAAGAAAGGGAGAGGAGGAAGATTTAGGTACAAAAAAGACAAAAATGATTAAAAGAGAAAGAGAAAACAAAATCATTTCATTCTTTATCTAACATATTTGTTTATTACAATGGTATGAACAAATTTTCCTTATAATAGCATTACCCACGTGTAGCTATCTAATTTACTCAGTTACAATAAAGTGTAGTTTTTCATTAGGTGAGCACAATGTTTAACTAAATATTATTCGATGCTTATGCGATATTGCTTTTATTTATAATTATAGCTATTGATTCTCACACTTTTCATATTCATTGATATATAATAGTGCATCTCCCTTTACAAATCTTATTCGTAAGGTTTGCTTCAAGGAAATGTTTCTAAAGTTCAAATAAAGATTTTCAATTGCATCTTTATATAAGCCATTAGTGTAGGAAAATTCCGGGAGGAACATCACATGTTCCAGCAGCGGAAACAAAAATTTTTTATTCCCGGGACCTTCCCGAAACCCAGGATCC
>JAOTIZ010000003.1:5145062-5155675 GCA_027123425.1 Erythroxylum panamense
GCTCACCGTAAGAGACTAATTTAAACACAAAAATCATGAATTAAGAGTCAAAAAGTGCATTAACGACTATGAAATTGCAGCCAATGTATAATATAAACTTGGCTCAATCAGAGCCCCGAATAAGATGATTCTGGTTTTATGATAAAATAAAGACATGGAGCTACAGATGGTATGAAGATGTTGAGATTTAATTCAGTCTCTAAGATTTTGAAATTCTTGGTGGAATTTGGGTTTAGTGTATTGTTTTAGTCTAACAATAGTCTGAAATGTTTGGGCCCTAACTTTTAGATTTTTGAACCAAATGGATTGATTTTGGTGTCATTGGAAACTTAAGACAAGGGAGAACACTTATCTAGAAGAAAGAGTTATGTTAGAATATTCAAAGGTGCTTTTGGCAAGACACTTATGTACAAAAGACATAAGGCATAAATGGAAGGGCAAATGGGACATTTCTCGATCATTAAAGGTATAATTGGAAGAAAACGTGTTGTCCTGCATTTTAAGAAGAGAGGAGAATGAAAATTGAAGAGAAAAAGGAGTGTTATGAAAAAAGAGAGAGAAATACGAAGAGAAGAAGAGAAGGAGAGAAAGAAGAGAAAACAAGCTAGGGACTTTTCTTAGTCTTCAAAAAAGATTTTAGAGTTGTTCAAGAAAGGAAGAAGGAAGAGAAGAGCTTCCCTTTGACCTAAAGATCTCTTCAATTGATGAAGAATCAAGGTAAGACCATTTGGGATGTTTTGGATTTTTGGAAGGATTTTGGTCCATGGAGTTTAGAAAACGCTTGGGTTTAAGCATTCTAGAATCAATTTTAGTGATTTTGTGGTGTGATATTTTCTATTAGATTCCTATTGAATGAAACTTGGTATGTTATACGAAACCAAGAGAACCCTACCCAAGGGTAAGGAGAAAGACAACCTTGACTTCGATTTTTGCAAGCGAATTAGGTGGGTAATGTATTTACAATTATTGTGTGATTAGGCAAATTCTTGCCTATGTGTGAATATGTGTTAAATTGTTTAAAATTGACTTGTTGAAAATACATGATGATTTTGATTATGTTATACCGTCAAAGGCGCATGATATCTTGATGTAATTAAATTGTGATCTTGATCAATGTTATGCCTTGATATTTGTCATGGCATTTTGTATAAATGAAAAGAAAGGAAACAACTTGAAAAGTATGAAAGCATTTGTTAAAATAATTTGAGCATGATTATATGCTTATGTTTGGGCAAGAGTGGAACTATTTTGTTCGCCACGTGAACGTTGACAAGAGCCTTCTCCTGGCTGCTTGCATGTGGCATATGAGCTCTAAAAAATGGACACATTATGTTCATAGGGTAAACTTCAGTTTCCTCATTCTATTTCATTAAACTCTCGAGTCGTTTGTTATGCATTTGCATCTTTAAATTGTCAAGTATGTAGCATATTGAGTGTTATATGATTAGATCTAAATTTGATGAACATTTAAATTTCTTGAATAAAGTATAAATGTTAGAATTGCTAGACACACACACACACACGCACACACACACACACACACACGCACACACACACACACACACACACACATATATACATATGCTTGAATTTGGTCAATTTCCAATGGCTACAAATATATTAGCCACTCAGCTGTGTATCTCACCCCACGCTTCCCTCCTCAAGTGTAGAAAGAGAAGATTAGCGATCCTTGCAAAGCATTGGAACTCCAAGATAGTTAGAGACTTTTGTAATGAAGTTAGTTCAGGAAATTTTGAAATTTAGAATCATTTTAAGCATAAGCATTCAAATTGTATCGTGTGTATTTTGTATTTTGTATTTGTATTAAGGCAAAGGAGTGGTTTTTGAAATGTAAAGGTATTATGAAAACAAGCATTGTGTTCTGTAATAGGCCCAAGTGATCACTGAAACTCTGATGTGTTCAATAATAATTGCATCTTTGTGACTAAAATTGTTTTAAATAAATCGGGTCGATTTGATTATCAATTTTTCTCATACGCTTTAATTGTTTAAGAAAATTTGCAATGAGTTTTGATTGTTAAATGTCTCTGAATGCTAGGCTCCGGAAGCGGAGTCCAGCAAATATTTAATAGGCTAAACACAAACTATAATTTTATTATAGTGCAAATTTTACAAGAGTATTATAACTCAAGAAAACATATACAAGGACACTAACTCATAATTTTCTTCACCAACACATACTTTAGCACTCACTCTTTCATATCTCATTCTCGGAGACACACATTTCAAATGAACATACATGTCCTATTTATAATAGCTATGGCCGACATAATAGATAGTTCTAGTAATTTTTTAATTTAATGAAACAATTAGCAATTGACCAATTCCGTATACAATTTTAGTACTTCCAGCTCATTAAAAATGTCCAGTTAGCTTGCACCTTACCTAAACCATGAACAACTTGATCTTTCTAGCTAGCATATGAGTTTCCATCTGGCTCCATTTTACAACTAGCATTTAATCACAATTTTGACTTTGAGTATTAAACCTTTTAATTAAGTCGGTAGTTCTTACACCTTCCATTCAAATTGTCTATCTTTGCACTTAAGTATTTCCAGCTTGCAAGTTCCAATTTGGTGAAGTTTCTAGGATACCACATAATCAGTGTTGTAATTTAACATGTTCCAGTTTGTTTTGAGGTACTATTACACCAATACAACGTTAGCTGGTTAACGCAAGATCCTAAAAATTGTTGATTGATACTTAGCAATATCCTATACGGTGTGCAGTTTCTATTTGAGATTATGAAAGATATCACTATATTACCATGTGGACATACAATGCATTTGGCTTGCGTGAGAGAGATGAAGCAACACTGCCAGTAAGCACAATAACCCCTTTTACAAATTCATTTGTATTATTTAAATAGGTAAAGCAATGCTAAAAGTGTAATTATAATAGAAAGCTACTTTCCCAAACATGTTTTACATTCAAAGATTATCTATCATATGTTAAGAAGTTACCGACATCTCTCTTGATCTCTCTAAAGTCTTCATATTGTACTATATACATAAATAATATTTTATTATACAAATCTTCCATAATATTAGAATAATATCTAGAATATTATAGAAATCCTTAAAGTTGGTTGTTAATCAACTTAAGGTGTCTATAAAAGGAGCATGAGTGTGAGAGTGAATAACGTGAGTGTGTGGGTAGCATTAATGGGTGAAAGTGAGGAGTCGAAAGTGAGGTGTGTGCCGTGAGTGAGTGGAGAGTTTGTGTCAATGTTGTTTGTAAAACATTACAATCAATATATTTTATTTTGAGCTTCTTTTTAATCGAGTCCTTGACTCATTTAATAATTCAAAAATCAACAAGTGATATCAGGGTCAAGCTAGTCTACAATTGAACCTTACTATTTAGTCGTCAAAAATTATTCTATGAGGAACTTTTGCCAAAGATTGGCATTGTGAAAATTCTACCTGTCTACACTCAGGGATTATAAATCTAGTTGGTCTAGGACCAAATTAACTTGGTTAAGTACTGGTCATTACCAAGTTATGATAGTAGATGTTGCAGATATTGCGAGTTCAGTAAGTACTGTTGAAAAGCTTAATAACTCTAATTATAACAATTAGAGCTTGTGAATACAATACTACTTGCTTGGACAAGACTTATGGAGTATTGATGGTGATGATAATACCACACCATCCACAGATGCAGAAGGATTAAATAAATGGAATATTAAAGTCGGCAAAGTTATGTACGTACTATCTATAACAATTGAGGATAGCCTGTTATACTGCATCAAGGATGCAAAAACACCTAAGGAGGCATGGGATAGTCTAGCAACACCATTCACCAGGGCAAATGATGCAAAGCTTTAATGGTTAGAAAATGAGTTCTTATCAATCTCGCAACAAAATATGTTGATAAGTGAATATTTTACAAAAGTTAAATCTCTTTGTGAAGAAATTTCAAAATTAGATCCTCAAAATGCAATTATAGAGACTAGAATGAGGAGAATCATTATTCATGGCTTACGACCAGAATATAATTCCATTATTACCGCAACTCGTGGTTAGGCCAAAGAATTAACCCTTACGAAGTTGGAAAATATTCTTATCAATTAAGAGATGTTAGACAATCAAATGTCTAAAGTTTCATTAAAGGATGAGGAGAAAACCCTGTTCAGTAAGCAAAGGTCATATAAAGGGAAAAGCAAAATTGTTACGGCATGTGTTGATGATAATACAAGGAAGTCACTAGATGGTTGATGGAAAAACAAAGAGAGAAGATGTTCTTAACAAGGGGCAACTCAACAGGTTCGAAATAAAAAGAAAAATTGCAGACGACAGAGCAACCAATGCTACAATTGTGGCAAGAGAGAACACTTAGCTAAGGACTGCCAATTCAAAAAAATTGAAGGCAGTGCTGCAACTTCCACCCAGAATGATAAAAATAGAGAAGAAGGATGGGATCATCAAGCATATGTAGCAGTAAGAAAGAATGCAACTTCTTGCATGGCTAAGCAAATGGAAGAATCTGCATTCGTAAAGATGAAGGATAAGCTAATTAACTACAGTGATGATTGGATCATTGATTTTGGATGCTCCAACCATATGACAAGAGATAAAGACAAGTTGATCAATCAAGCAAACTATAATGGAAGACGGGTCGTGGTCATAACAAATAATTCTAAACTACTAATCACTCACATCGGCCAGACTATAATAATGCCTTGATATAATCCTCACAAGGTGGAGTTGAGCAATGTCTACCAAGTGCTAGGTATGAAGAAAATTTTACTCTCTGTTTCACAACTCACATCTTTAGGAAATTATGTAGAGTTTGGGCCAAAAGATGTTAAGGTGTATCGAAGTTTAAAGCCAATAAGTACACCCATCATGGAAGGGCAACGCATAAAGTCTGTCTATGTTATTTCTACATAAACGACATATGTAAATATGACAAGGAAAAATGAGACATCTGATCTGTGGCATGTAAGGCTTGAGGATGTGAGTTATCATAAGCTAAAGGCAATAATGAAGAATTCTTTGCTTAAATGTCTTTCTCCGCTAGATGTTTATGATGATACAATATGTATTGGATGCCAATATAGAAAATAACATCAACTCCCTTACAAAGAATCAACATATAAAGCTAAGAAGTCACTTGAGTTGATCCACTGTGACGTTTTTGGACAAGTGAAACAATCATCCATTAGTGAATTTCAATACATGATTACTGTTATTGACAATTATTCAAGGTATGTATGTGACTTTATGAAAGTAAAATATGAGGCATTAATCAAATTTAAGGAGTTCAAAGAAAAAGTGGAAAAGGAAGTAGGGATAGGAATATTATGCCTATGTACAAATAATGAGGAGAGTACACATCTAAAGAGTTTTTTAACTACCTACAAGAAAATAAAATTCATAGGTAGTTCGGTTGTTCGAGCATCCCATAATAAAATGAGATTGCTGAAAGGAAGAATTGTCATTTGGTAGAAATATGTAAAAACAAGCTATATGTCAAAAATGTACCACTTAAAATTTGGGTTGAGGGTATGAAGACGATAGCACACATTGTCAACAGATTGCCTCAAGTTTGAATGTAATTTATGTCACCATTTGAAAAGTTATGAAAGATCAAACCAACAGTTTGTCAGTTTTTAGTCTTTAGTTGTGTTTGCTTAGACCATTTGCGAAGTAAGTTTGATAAAAAGGCAATTCAATGCATATTCATGGGATATGACAACAAACAAAAAGATTGGAGATGTTATAATCTAATAACAAATCGATGTTACATTTCTAAAAATGTGGTGTTCGATGAGGCATCATCATGGTGGTCTCCACAAGCAATTTTGTTACCTGATTCTGAAGCAATAGAGGAAAAGCTATAAGAAAGAGTTCAAGAGCCATATAAGCTTGACAAATCACAAGAGTCAGTTGAAGAAGGAAGACCAGTAAAAGAGTTGGTAAAGATTAATGAAACGTCATTAAGGAGAAGTCTATGGCAAACTAGAGTGCATCATATAACTCCTAAAAGATCAAGTCAATTAGAAGAGCTAGAAGAACAAGAAGTTCTTAAACAGTCTTTACACAGGTCAAATAGAAAAAGAAGGCCAAATCCCAAGTATGCAAATGCATCATTAATAGAAGAAAATGAAATAGTTGAGCTAATAAGATATGAAGAAGCATCACAAAGCTTAGACTGGAAGAAAGCAATGGATAAAGAAATTCAAGCATTAAGAGATAATAAAACTTGGGAATTATAGTGCCATAACCCAAGAATGCACGACCAATTTCTTGCAATTAGGTTTTCAGGGTAAAGAGATGACTTGACGGAACGATTGAAAGGTACAAGGCTTAGTTGGTTGCACGAGCTGTTTCTTAGGAGTGTGGGCTAGACTATAATGAAACATTTAGTCCAGTACCAAAGATCACCTTGCAGCTAATAAATCTTGGAAACTTTAGTAAATGGATGTAAAGAATGTCTTCTTACATGAAGAACTGGACAGAGAAGTATATATGGAGCATCCTCAAGGGTTTGAAGACAAAGCTTATGTAGGCTATATAAATAAACTAAAAAAGGCCCTTTATGGGTTAAAGCAAGCGCCAAGGGCAAGGTATGATAAGATTGTTGAATTTTTAATATAAAGTGGATACACAATGACTCTAGCAAACTCAATCTTGTTCGTGAAAAATGAGAATAGAAAGTTAACAATAGTGCTTGGCTATGTGGATGATCTTATCATTATTGGTGATAATGAAAAAGAAGTTCAGCGTATTAAAAGTAATCTCTCGATGCGTTTCCAAATGAAGGAACTTGGTGAGTTGAAACATTTCTTTGTACTTGAAGTAGAATGAGTCAAAGAAGGATTGTTCTTGTGCCAACAAAAGTACGCTAAAGACTTGTTGCATAAATTTGAAATGCTTCACCGTAAACCACTTTCTATCTCAATGGATGTGAATACTAAACTTTGTTCAGAAGAAGGTCGTGAGTTAGAAGATCCAACAATGCATCAACAACTTGTGGGAAGCTTGATTTATCTAACAAAAACACAGCCTGACATAGCATTTGCTTTTGCAGTGGCTAGTCGATTCATGGCAAACCAAGAAATCCTCACTTAGATGTAGTCCGACATATACTCAGGTATATCAAAGAAACCTTTAACCTAGGATGACTATATAAAAAGGGAAGCATATACAAGATAGTGAGATGTTGTGATGACGGCTATAATGGAGATCATGATACTCAAAGATCAACGACTAGATATGTGTTCAAACTTGAATGTGGAGCAATCTCCTGGTGCAACAAAAGACAACCAATAGTCTTTTTTTCAACTACTAAAGCTGAGTATCATGCAGTAGCACAAGAAGGTGAATGGATAAAATAGCTAATGGTTGATCTTCATCAAGCAATGGACTATCCAATGGAGCTACATTGTGATAATCAACCAACAATACATTTGGCGAAAATTTGGGTGTTTCATGCAAGAACTAAGCACGTGGAGGTATACTATCACTTTGTTTGAGAAAAAGTGCTGCAAGGACATATCAAGATGAAACATGCAAAGACATAAGATTAAATTGCAAAGTTATTTACCAAAGGAATCAACAGAACAAAATTTGAAGAATTTAGAAGGCAACTTAGTATGACTTCAAATACAAGAGAGTAGTCGGTGAGGAGTGCTAAGGAGTCACGATCATCTATCTTGATCTCTCCAAAATGTTAATTATCTTAGTTTTGTTATTCTTATCATTTTTAACCAATTTTATCCGGCACTTTAATCAACATATTTAGCTTAGTTTCTGTTAGAATGAAATTAACAGATCAAAAACATAACTACAAAGATTATGTTACATCCAGGATCGATTGTATATGCATAGAAAACGAAAAATGCATACTTAATTAATCGTTATATTCCACCAGTTAAAGAACGCAAAGATCTCCTTCTTTAGTTTTCTGTAAAACCTCCGAGAAGATAGAAAGAACCAGCGTCTAAGAAATCAAACACACAGAGTTCCCCGTTTATCTCAAAACGTTACCTTTATATATCTTTCCGTTAGTAGTTATTCATGCATGATGACTATTAGACCCATCATAGGTGTAAAACGTGATCAGTTTCCATCCTCATGGCAATGTTATTCTAATATTCGATGAAAAAAGAAGCGCTAACATAATTTTTTATTACAAACAAGGTCTACAATGAGCTTCAGATCCCATTTACTCTGGCCTCAAGCTCCTTCAACAGGGAAAAGGAATGCACGAAGCTTCTTGTCATTTTCAAAATTGGCCATGACTTCATCTTTCAGAAGAATGTATACTTCTATATCACCTTCTACTTTGGAATCCAAAAGCACGACCAAGTTATGGGCAGGCCAACCTCCCAAGCCTACCCAAGCCGGTTTCCCCCATCCGAAATCAATATCATAAAGAGGAAATCTGCAGAAACTGGTAAAAAATATCGGCGTAACATTTTCTTCCTTCAATTTCTCGGCCCTTTGAATCATATCCATATGCTCTTCTACCTTTAGATTCTTCACGTATTCAGCATCTACACTGCTGATGGTTTCTCTCATCTGAGGTATGATACCGTAGCACCACCCATCATTAGCCTTCGTGTCAGCTGTTGCGACTACAGGCTCGACTATAATGTTCCCAAAGTGCTGTTCTGACAGAGGGGGGTGCATCCTCGGACGCAGGTTTATTGGATGATGAACCAGATAAGTACTATCTGATGAGTTTACCAATTGGATTGCAGCCATGATCCTGCTGGTAATGAAGGCTGTCAATGCCTCGATCCTTGACGGACGTATTCTTTTCCCTGCAGTGTCACTATTCTGACCATATCGATCCCTGAGAGCTGCTATGCTCTGTGCGTTGCACATAAACCACTTCAAACTAACTTTCTCGTTCGCAATCTCAGAACTACGATCAAAATCCCCTATGTTAATCGGTGGAAATCTCGCCGCCAAATCCAACCAAGGAGGACTTCTATGGTTATTACCACGAGTAATTGCTCCCCAGCTGTTGAGGAAATCAATCGATGATACCGCATCTCCAATCTTGTGTTGAAAGTGTAGTCCAATCACAGTGCCACCACAATCAAAGTGCGTGACCTGAGCAACAGCAACTAGATCATTGACTTGTCTGCTTTCACATGGAAGCAAATTATTGAGATCCTCGAGATTTCGATGTTTGATAACATCAAAAATGCTGCCTTTAGCCTTTGCTTCTACAAACTGGACGCCCTCGTCGTTACATTCTACGAAGCTGTAGTTATCTCTGAAACGTCCTGCCACAGGGTAGAATTTGGACAAGGTCTGTGACAATGATTTCTTAAGACGTTCAGATCTTCCTTTGTTGGTAACGTTTGTTGCTTGTCCAGGATAGAAGACGATCCAAGGTACGAAAATACAGCCCATAACTTGATCTAAAGAGGAAAGCTGGTAACGACGTAGGTGGTTTGGTGTAGGGGAAGATGGTTTCACAATACTCTGAGAGACCAATTCTACTGGAGTTGTCATTCTTCGTTTAAAAATGTATGCTCGGTAGTGTATCGTTAAGGGTTGCTAGCAAGCAACTGAGCCTGAAGATATGGCGAGAACTTGACTGGTTAGTTTTGAGGGTTCAAAAACATTTAAGGTCTGAGCTTCATTCCATTGTCGAGGGCCTTATACATCAGTTGCAAATAACACAAACCTCGTGACTCGATTGCAAATAACACAAACCTCGTGACTCGAATCTCGATGGCTCTATTTGAACTTTCAAGACTATATTAAATTTAAACTAATGTGTAAAATTAAGTAAAGCTTAAATTTTTTAAAATAATTAATCCATTACGTTTCTTCTGAAAAAAGATGCAACCTGCCATACAGATTTACACGTGGTTTGCCAAATTTAGAAAGCAACCTGACCCATTAAATTTTTTTAAATAATCTGTATTTATGTAATTAAATACAGATTAATTATTTAATTACATAAATAATTAATCCATTACATTGCATATTCCTACAGATGAAGAGAAACTGTTAATGGTAGGCCAAGTGCTAACAGAGAGAAGTAACAATGAACTTGTGTCTGTTGTTGCCGACATTTACTTGGGGCAGGCCTCCTGTAAGATTTACACGTGGTTTACCAATTTTAGAAGGCAGCCTGACCCTGCCATACAGATTTACAGGTGGTTTGCCAAATTTAGAAAGCAACCTGACCCTGCCATTTTCTTCACGTGATTGAGCCTATGCATTATTGCCAACATTTATTTGTACTGGACCTCCTGAAAGATTTGCATGTGGCTTACAGAATGGCTTACAGAATGCTCCAGTGAAGCATTTATTTGTAGTGGGCCTCCTGTAAGATTTACATATGGTTTACAAAAAAGTCTGCAGCTCTGCATCACCCCACACTTAGATGATGTTTGTCCTCAAGCATAAAAGAGGACCAAAACATAATGAAAAACCGCTCCACTCAATGAAATATGCACAAAGGTAATGTAAACTAGCAATGAGAGCGCAATCTTGTCCCAATGTCAATGAAATGTCAAAGAAATGCAACAAATTTCCCACACGAGAAGACACAAGCCTGAACTCAAATTGAAGCGCATGCATGAATTACCGAATTTTAATTAAAAACCAATCAAG
>JAOTIZ010000003.1:5164027-5178278 GCA_027123425.1 Erythroxylum panamense
CCTCAGCCCAATTCTAACAAACTCTGACATCACCCTCCTAGCCCCTGTCTTTCCTCTCACCCCCGTAGCTCCTAACACATACACTCTCAAGTCTCTTAGCTGTCAAGGAGACAACAACTCACTTAAGATTTCAATTTAGTGCAATCTCTACACGACCACGGTATTTAAAGGGATCTATACCCATATGAATTTCCTAAGCATCGATGTCTAAAGTTATTGAAACAAGATGCGGTAACCACAAAAGATAAACACGTAACCATAGATTTTATATAAGAATGATCCTCAAGTAAATAATAAAATTGATGTTGCATTCCATAAACTCAAACATTCATTTTTCACTGCAGTTACACAGCAAAACCTCCATACTGAAGAATCTATAACCTCAGGAAATATCCTAAACATCAATGGCTAAAATTACTTTAACAAGATGCGATACCCACAAAAATGAACGTACAACCATAGATTTTGTGCAAGCCTTGTCCTCAAGTAAATAGTAACATTTATGTGGACAAAACAATATTTAGCACTTCTCAAAGAAAGAGCTTGAAAGTTGAAACTATTCAGATAATACCATACACAGGAATTGAGTTCCCTTTCATGTCCAAATAGGAAAGAACAATTGCAAATCCAAATCCCCAAAAGAAGGGGAAATTAAAAAAAAAAAAGATGGTAGGTGTGTAAGCCAGTCAAATTAATAAACCATGCATATAAAGTCCTCAAAGAAAAGCAAAATCATACCTCAAACAATAATTTGGAATCAGAACTAGTATTGTAAACTGCAGTAAACAGCCTTTAAGTTTTGTTTTTTCAGAATACATGTCCAAACAATCCACAAAAGAGAGCTGAGAAAGCAAATGATAAGAGTTCAACTACTGGCGTTTTAGGGTTCTGTTTCCAGTAGCGGGGACAAAAAGTAAGATCACTGACTACTTTGTGCAGAAATACAGTACACAACTAAGTACCTTCCGCTAATATCTTACATATTCACAACTGCAGTCTTAGGTTGCCTAAGTAATGCACAAACAACAATTCCACAGATGGGAGTTTCTCTCCTAATATTTTGAATTAGGAATAAATACGAAGCTTATGACATAAGTTATTCCTCTCATAGTCGGCGTGACCTAGAACGATTAATGGTATCAAAAGTGGACCCAAAAACTCTTCGACCATTATCATAATTGAAGCCATTGAAAGGTGAACCATATCCATTAGAATAGTGTGTTACACCAGGTGGAACTGACAATGAATCAAAGAAGAAATTCCTCAGACATACTGAAGTTAAGAGAACCCAACATAGCAAATTTTGAATGTGGAACAAAATAAGGAGGAGATCAAACAAAACAGAAAACGGTTATGGTGCATTACCTGGAGAATAATTGGAAGGAATAGATGAAACCTTGCATGTTGAAGAAGAGGACTGCAAGTGATGGCGGTTCTCCCTGTCATTTACCAGCACAGGGTATCTTGGTTGTTTTAAAGAGTTTGGTGCAGGCACGACTCCATTCTGAGAATTTTGAGGAGCTTTGTCTTGCCCAGAAATCTGATAAACAGCAAATGTATAGTAAAGAATATAATCTGAAACATTAAGCTGTCAACAACCCACACACTTTAATTACTCAAAAGGGGTTGTTCCACTCATCCCCATTAATTCAAATCTAAAATTTTCTTTTAGAGATAAAGTTACATGAATATGACCAACACCATCATCCCTAATTCCATTATACATGAAGCTGAAATTACAGAAATAGCATAATAAAAGTTTATCCCACCAACAGAACATATGGGACATAGCATATGCATTAATCACAAAACGACCAATACCCAACTCTAAGAATCCATAAACAAAGAGAGGAACAAACAAGCGTGAGGAACAAGATCAAACCGCGAATTTTAGAGTGCGATTATAGAGGGTGACGAGACCAGAGAAAAGCTTCACAGCGTACTCAGCGATCTCCTCAGACTCGTACTGTGCAAAAGCATAACCTTTGGGCCTATCGGTTTCCTTGTCGCGAGGAACGTACAAATCCACCACACGCCCTGCTTGTATCAGTATATCGTACAATACCCTATCGCTCACCTTCTCATCCAAATTACCTTCAAAAACAACAACACGATTAAACCAAAAACCGTAATACTAATCCGTTACAATTCCCAACCCAAAAAAAATAAAAAGAAAAAAGAAAAGGAAGTATAGAAATACAATTAAGACGAGAAGAAAACTCACCGACATAAATAGTAGAACCGGAGTGTCCGGACATGGCGCTTTGAGACACCCTAGATCGAAAACGGCGACGTCGACAGAGAAAGAGAGAGATTTTTGTTTCGGGAAGAAGAAAGCGAAGGCCCTACCCTAGTCTTACTCTATAAAGAAAATAAATTTATATAATTAACTTAATCATAATTAATTAGGAGGAGTAGGCGAAGAGACAAGTCCTTAATCCTTAAGTAATTATACCAAAAACGCCACGTAACACACGCGTGTTCTTTTCCAGGCATTAGAAAAGGGGTCGGTATTTTTGGCGGCAAAGGAAAGGCAGCCAATGATGACGCGATCTTTAGATATCTGAACCAATCGTCGCTCTCCACTTTGGCAATAGTCGTTACCGACCTTGACACGTCAAAAGTCCTTAGCTTCTACGGGATTGGGGGGATGGGGCTGTCACTCACAGCAATTTGACAGCTCATGCGTTCATTAGGATCTTCTGTTTAATTTTATAGTATTTTATTATGTTCCATAAATTTTAGTCATTTATTGATGCAGATTCTGCGTTTATTTATGTAGGATCCATATAAATAAATGGTTGAGGTTTATAAGATATAATAAGACACCATAAAATTAAATAAAAAATTTAAACGTTGTTCGTTAATTTTTTTTAATAAATAAATAAATAATTAGGATTTTGATTTCTTGGTTTGAGAGTCAGGTGGTAATCCATAGATCTCCCCAAAGAATGCCATTCTCGGAAGTTACACATGCAACAAGTTTTAAAACACCAAAAACCAATGAATATAAGATTAATTTAATGGCTCGGTTCAATTATAAAATTTTAAATTGTCTAAAAGTTTAATTTATGTTAATAACTATTGTAATTAAAAATATATCAATTAATTTTATTTAATAATATTTTTAATTAAAATAAAAACAAACCTGTTAATTATATTTAAATTTTTTAATTTTATTTTATTTTTAACCAGGTCTAATTCTGAATTTTTAAACCTAAACATCTTATCTTGTAAATTCAACTTCTGAGTTTTTAAAACATTAAATAAGCGAATTTATGTATTTTTTATTATCATCAATTAAAATTCACTAATAGACCTCATTAACATATAAATGTTATAATCTTTAGAATCCTTTTTTTAATAAATATATTTTTGATTGATGAATTTGTATTAATTAGTTAATTGTTTTCATTTTTCAACCCAAATTCAAATTCCGAAGAAAAAGAAAGCAAAATATGAGATCCGTTAGCGAAATAATATTTGAAACGGCCATCAAAGATGTGATTTATCAAAATTTGAACACGAACCCCACGCTTACGTTCGCTTCCTACGACGCCGTGTCCTTCTTCTTCGTCAGCCCCATTATTCTTTTACTCCTTGTTTGTATTGGAGTTTGAAGGTTTGTGGGGGTTTAATCAAAGGGAAGGGATCGGATTGATGTGGCGATGCAGAGATCGCGTAGAGCTCTTCAACAAAGAAGAGCTTTAGAGAGGACTGTTACCGGAAAGAATCGCTGGCGTCTGATTTCCTTGTCTCTGATCTTTTTTTTGTGGGGAATTATCTTCTTATCTAGTTCTTTGATCAGTGGTGGTGATACTTACGTTGGTATGTTTTCTACTCTAATCTTCTTGATCATAAGTTTGATTCAAGAAAAAAAAAAAGTTTCTTTCTTTTTCTACTTTTGTGACAGTATGATTTTAGACAAAAGGTGATGAAAATTTCTAAAAGATGTGATCTTGAGGATTTTTATGAGCTATTAGACCAATATGAAAATAAGGGCTATCAACAGATTCGATTTCTGTTGAGACAAGGTCTATTTCAGATGAAGAAAGAAAAGAAACTGATGGTAGTGTTCATAATTCTTTACAAGCTGCTTGATCTTTATTCTGATGTAGATGGATCTATAATACCTCCTGTCCGCGTATCCACGTTGAATGACGAGAAGCTTGAGGGTGAAACACAGTCCAATTGTGTAGAGGAACACCCACCAAAAAATAGTGATTGTTTCTACCCTCGTGATAATTCATCTGCAGAAGGTGTTAAAAACCAGGGATCACATGACAGTTCGCTTTCTGGTGAAGGAAACTCTAATGATGTTTTTGCTGTTGAGCAACCTGAGGCCAACTCTGGTTCTATTGTGAATTTTGAAAATAATCCTTCAAGAACTGAACGACTGTCTCGTGTTACGCCTCCTGGTCTTGATGAATTCAAGAACAAAGCACTGAGCTCTAAGAGTAAATCTGGAGTAAGTCAAGCTGGTGTATTTCATAGGGTCGAGCCTGGGGGTAAGGATTACAATTATGCTTCGGCTTCAAAGGGAGCAAAGGTTTTGGCTTTTAACAAGGAAGCAAAGGGAGCGTCAAATATATTGGGCAAAGACAAGGACAAGTATCTTCGAAATCCTTGTTCTGCGGATGAGAAATTTGTTGTGATTGAGCTCTCTGAAGAAACCTTGGTTGATTCAGTTGAAATAGCAAATTTTGAACACCACTCTTCTAACTTAAAAGATTTTGTACTTCTTGGCAGCTTGATCTATCCAACAGATGTATGGATCAATCTTGGGAATTTCACAGCGGTCAATGCAAAGCAAGCACAGAGGTTTGCTCTTCAGGAGCCAAAATGGGTGCGATATCTAAAACTGAATTTCTTGACCCATTATGGTTCAGAGTTCTACTGCACACTCAGCGTTGTCGAAGTCTATGGAGTGGATGCTGTTGAACGTATGTTAGAGGATTTGATATCTGTTCCAGATAATTTGTTTGCACCTCAGGAAGGGAACAATGAGCAGAAGCAAGTATCATCTCAGTCAACATCTGGGCAGGATGGAGATATTTATCAAGACTTGTACAAAGAAATGGAATCCGATTCTTCGGGTGAAAACCCAAAAACGAAACCAGCAATCTCAACTAGTAAAGTACCTAATGCAGTTGAAGAAATTCGCCATCAACAATCTGGGAGGATGCCTGGGGACACCGTTCTTAAAGTACTGATGCAGAAAGTTCGTTCTGTGGATTTGAGTTTATCTGTTCTGGAGCGATACCTGGACGAAGTCAATTCCAGATATGGAAATATTTTTAGGGATTTTGACAGTGATTTACATGACAATGACGTATTGATAGAGAAGATCGGATTAGATGTAAAGAACATACACAAAAGCCAGGAAGCTATGGTACGTGATTTCTTACCTGGTCTATGTCATATTCTGTTAACTTTGCTGATTTTTTCTCATGCTTTATCTCCCTTTTGGCAGGCCAAGAATGTTGGTGATCTTGTGAATTGGAAATCTTCAGTTTCAAGGGAGTTAGATTCTCTTCTCAAGGAAAACTTTCTTCTCAGGTACTTCTTATTTTATCATCAGACAATCTTTTGGTAACATCTGCTGGGATATTGATTAAGCATTTTTTTTAGTAATTGACACTTGGATAGGTTTTATCAAATTGACATGTATGGCATTCAGAAATGTTATTGTTCCCTTGGATAGTTGGTGAAAGACAGACTAGACTGTGTTAATAAAGTTTTCTGCTTTCCCCTGTTGTGTCTATTCTTGTTCTGATGACTAATCACAAATGGCAATTCACAGGTCAAATCTTGAAATGATCAGGGAGAATCAGACATCTATGGAGAATAAGAGCATATTGATATTTCTTGTGTGCCTAATTTTTGGGTTTGTGGCTTTCATTAGGCTGGTAGTCGATATAATGAAGAGTATTTATATGTTATTTGGCGTTGAGGAAACACAAAAGTCCGGGAAATTTTGTTGCACGAGCACTTCCTGGTTCTTACTACTGAGCTGTAGCATCGTTATGTTGATATTAGCAATATAAGTTTTTGCTCCATACGAAGAGAAAGATGAAAGTTGCATACTGTTTTTCCCCATCTGGGTTTCTGAATAGGAGAAGAAAACCAAAGGGTCTTAAACCTATCACTTTTGTAATGTTCTTCATGATTCCAATATTCTCCAAGAAAGTCAATGATCTATGGAGGTGAGACTCTGTGAATGAGAATGAAGGAAGAAATTCTATAACAATTTTGATGAAACCATGTTTCTTATCTATAATGCCAACTTTAAATGCTTGCAAATATACCAACTTATGATGTCCCTTTGACACAAAGTGACATTAATCCTCCCAAACTTAGTGCGCTTTTACTCAATTAATTTTCGACTATTGAAATATAATTGTTCATTAATTAAAAACAGAAAGTGAAGCTAGTACATTATTATTAATATTGTAACGAAGAAAAGAATAAATTACATGAAAATACCATCCAAGTAATTGCAGCATCTAGGTTTAGCAATAGGTTGGATTAGCATTTATATTGCATCTAGCCTTAGCAATAGGTTGGAGTAGCATCTACGTTGCTATTATAAGGTGGACTAGCATGATAATAGCCTTATAGCAATAGGTTTAATTAAGGTTCTAGCTTGATTGAGCCATTGACTTTTAACCCTGATTCCCGCCACAGAAAATTTCTTTTGACAAAAAATTTTCTACTAAAAATATCCAGTAAAACATCATTCCTAGTAAAGAATTACCTGTCTGAATTTGAATAATCCGAGAGAAGTCTACCTGTAGTCCATAGTCAGACCCCTCATAATAATGCCTTGCTAAGTTTACCATTGAGAAAGCATCTTTATCCTGGTGACTTTCTCCGACACAATGACGATCTTGGCAGTTGATAGACGGCTAGATCAGGTTTATTGTTTGTAAAAGAACTAGTATCTATTTGGGCAAGGGCAAGCGCAACATGGGAACAAAACTGCGGATTGGACATTTGTTTACACAGCTGCTATCATGTCTTCATGTCTCACTCTCTTTAACACATTTTTTACAAAATTATCAAGCCACTGAAATACGTAACAATCAAAATAAACTTAAAAGCTTACAGGATGAGGTCAGGAAGATAAGGCAAAAGGTACTAGAATAAAATTTGGGTGAACTGGAAGCCGCATCCAAAATCCATTTCTCTGATCAGGTCCTGTCGTTTTGGTATACACACGAGCGGTATCTCTCACTTCAGTGTCAAATGAGGGTTCGGAATGTCAGATGAGTGGTGCAAATGGGCTTCATAAGAAATCAGAATAATCTATTCAAAGCCCATAACTGGAAAAACCAGGGTGCGGTGATGTGTAACCTTGGTACTATTTGTAGGTCGAAGATCCAGATTGTGGCGGTGGAGGTGGTGACCGATTGGGTGTGCGCCGGGTGCTGGGGTTTATTGAGTTTACGTCCCCATTTTGTGCGGGTTCACCATTTTGACGGCTATGACCATTTGATCTTGATCTATAGGAGTTAACAGAGTTGATGGGACCGTTTCCAGCAGAATGAAACGCGGATCTCCGGTCTTCGCCTGATGGACCATTTGTCTTTGGGCTCGTTTCTGCGTGTTTGCGTGAATTCGTTATTATTTTTTTAAAAGGTATGCACTTGGGATAAATGGTACACCGTACACCTCATGATGATCATATCTATCACTTTTCATAGCAGGGGATGGATATCAGAGTGTCGAAAGCAACAATAAGAAACTACAATCTCAAGGTCGAATAAGAGTATGCTGAACCTTTTTGACACTGATAGGACAACCTAATAGCATGAACTTGAGTTAAAATTCACTAATGCAGCCACTTTATTTTAAGCAAATTTATGCCAACTGAACTCTGATAAGGCGAAATAATCTAAGCAGCAAGACACAAGGTTGAAGTATGAAGGACGTTAAGTTCTGGATTCTGTGATCATTTTACATTAGTAACGCAGACTGCCCCAGAAAGTAATCTAAGTGGGGACCTAACCACATTTATATCTGTTTTCTCATGAAAATTCACGGACGGATAGTAACTTTTGAGTTATTATGATATTTTGAATTTTCTAGTAACCATTCATAATATTCATACACACTCTTGAAGAAGCGTTTTAATTCATACCTGCAACACCATTGGACCAGCTGTAAGCAGCAGCAGCAGGAGGAGCTTGATTGTCATGAACGTTGAGTTGGAATGTTAGTTTAGACAGGAGAGTGGCTTGTTTCTGATAGCGCTCTCTCCTGTGCTTTAGGTTCTGGTCCTCTTGAAGTAGCTCCTCAATCTTTGCTGTGCTTCGGGCACTATAAACAGTTAAAACACGAAACTGATTACAATAACAACCATTTCAATTGAATGATTTTAATATTTTTCTTGGGCAATAATCCTAAAAGCATCAAAATTACACAGAACACAGGACGGAGAAAACCCTGTACATACATTGCCTAAAACCAAACATACCAAAACTCCTTGCCAAGACGTAAAAAGTACCAAACTGAGTTACTGTTCAGTCAAACCTGATAGAGCTATACAAATGATTCAGCATTTCTTCCTTAGCTTTCTCAACTTGGCAGAGGACAACTGCCTGTTTGAACAATTAAATAAATTAGAGAGAGTTTGTAAGGTGAGCCATCTGCGGGGACAAGAAGCACCGTATGGGCAAAACAAAAAGTTTACTTTGGGGACATTAGCTGTCAAGCTATTCAAAACTGCTTCAACATATCCACGCACTTCCTGAGACATCCATCGGAGTTCTTCTTCAGTGTCTACAGGCCTTTTAACCATTGTATCCTGCAAATATGTCATGCAAAATTATAAATGTCTAAGATTCAGCAACCTAACCTACGTAATATTTATTTACATTCGGCAAAATATCAATTGTAATGTGATTACCCAACAATTGCAGAAATGAATTCACATTGATATAGAACAATTTTAGCAATCAGTTATTCAATTGACACCATTAAAAGGGAGATATAACCATATTCCAAATGAAGTAAACTAGATAAACATACTAGAGAGCCATCGGAAAGACTATGACGCATGGTTAGACCTCCTTTTGGGGATGGAGCCCTCACTTGTCCTTTAGAATACTGAACAATTTTTGATATTTTATTTGTCCATTCAACTTTATCAGCCATACTCTCAGCTTTCAAAATTACAGCACTGTGAGCTGCAAGAGATAGTTGGATCCCATTAATAGGAGCAACATGCAAAAGGAAAAATCACCTGAGAGAAGCCATGACAAAAGAACGAACAGTACCTTTCAAAATAGTTTTATAAGAAACCTTGCTTGTTAACTTGAAAACAAGACTGGGAGCCTTAGAATCTGGTCCATTATCCTTTTTTTCCTTTGAATTCTTTGAGGGAAGTTCTTCCTCTTCTGAAATTTCCTCAAGATTGCATTCCTGCGAAACAAACATATTAGATATGACAAGACAAATACACATTGCCTTACCAAATTGGCATACCAAACAAAAGTGATGGTCATATATACCTCCAAAATGATGACACCTCGAAATTGTCTCTCTTCTTGCTTTTTTGTGTAACCAAGCTGTATAGTAGAAGCAAGATAAAAAAGGATCAAGTAACTTGATGAAGTAGATATAATTTACACAAAATATAGTTTACTTTCAGAAAACCTTTCCAGTCTTTTGATTCAGAACAAACCATCGTCGGCTCCATCCATCAATTTTTGCACTTTTCTTCAACAGAAAACCTGTCAATGACAGAAAAAAATCTATCAAATTCTAACTGAATAAGTGAAAATTTCCAGTTTAAGGGAGAGTAGTTGTAAGAACTTCACATTTCCTTGTGGCCAAACAATAGGGAATGCTGGATTTAGCAATCATGCCAAGGGAGTTTAGAAAATATTGCTTGATATAAAAACAAACTATTCAGAGTGCAATGACCTTTGAATAGAGCATGATACAAGTATTAGCCTTGTACACATTGAGTTTAAATCACTTGATAAACATGCTTCCTAAGACAAAAACTTTAGATTAAATTATCTCTACTTATGTTCACAAGTATCAAAACTTTGCACAGCACTCCAGCAGTGGTCAATTGGCCAACTTTAACAGCCTTAACCCATAGGCCATTTGAAAATCATAAGTTACAGATCTTCATCTGCCCGTTGATTAACAAGTTTGTCCAGTTTTGAATATCTGGAGACGGGAAAAATAAAATCAAAACAAATTAAAGTACCTAAAACTACCAGGATGCATAGGTTCAGACTCAGTATTCCTGATAAAATTCTGCAATGAATAAGAGCTCCTTGACTATACATATTCAAAGTAACAAGAATAGCAGTAAAAAACTTCAGGATCTAAGGAAAACTCATTTGCAAATAAGCAGCCCCAAATTCTGGAAATACTAAGACAATCCTGAAAATATATATGTTCTCAGCATTTGGATGCTTAGTCTATAACCAATTCATTCATCAAACCTGCAGTAATCTCTCCTTCAGGACCTGCAGTCATCAAACCAGAAGCCTCCTGTGTGCCTTTCTCTGTCTGACCCGATTTCTCTTTCATTGATTTCAAGCTTCCATCTGTTTGCTGACTGATCATTTGTGGACTGGTTGCCTAAGAATACATAAGATAAAGCAGATGAAAAGTTTAAAAGCCAGAAAATAGTTACCAGAAGTTAACCATTTTGGCCAAAACTTCTCTTCCATAATAAACTTAACTCATAAAAGTCGTACCCTGTTCAGTAGTCCTTGCTGAGGATCTTGTCCTTTTCTTGCTGACCGATTCTTGGCCTCTTCCTCTTGCCGCTGTCTTTCCATCCTAATGTAAATAAAAGAAAGGATAACAATATTTCAACAATGGAGATTTTGGGAATAAGTCATAACAAGAATATCTAGGATCACAATAGCATGTGTTGCGTGTATGTGAGAGACAGAGAGCAGAGGAGAGAGAACAAAGGTACACAAGAAGGCACAAGCATGATAAAAATAGTGGCACAACCATAACATGTCATTGCTCTATTTTAAGTGCAAAAAATTATTTTATTCTGCCACTAACAGCTGCTTAGTAGCATATCTCTAACGCAGTCAAAGTACCTTCTTTGCACCAAACGAATGAAGTGTTGTGGAGGTACAAATGCCCGTTCCATATCGACTAGTGCAACAACCATTTTCTTTGATTCATTTCTAAAACCATCTAATGCAGCGGTTGCAACAGCCACAACCTTGCAAGGGTTGGAGAGGAATTAAATGTAGCACAGGAAGAAAAGAATCTGAACTTGTGACAAGTACTCATATTACAGCAAAATTAAGTAAAATGGCATGGCATACAATCCTAAATTATCATACCTCTCTCTTGAAAGAAGGGTATCTTCCTAGACCCGGTGTAGCATTTGCAGCAGCAGAAACTATTTCAAGGAGAACATGATGAGCCTGACTCCAATCAGGCAGAAGTCCACAAGCACAGAAAGAAATTTTCATAAGATGCAAGAATATTGAAGATAAAGCAATCAGAAAACTTTACCATCAAAAAGCAAAAATAATGAAGGAGAAATAGTGAACATGTTTGAACATACAGTTACAATAATGTAAGTTTGAAACCAGATATTACTCGAACTTTCCAAAGAATGTTTACCTCATCAACACAAAGACGTGATGGCTCTTTTGCAACATCTAGAACGCCTTTTATTAGAGACCTTAAACCCTTTTCTGGAGATATCAGATATGGTTGATAACCATCTGCTTCTAACACAATCTGATGAACATTAATAAGAAACCAGGATATAGAATTTTCGGAACAAGTATCAGATTGAACACAACAAGAAAACTCGTAAATAAAAATGGCAGAATTACCCTCTTGACATTATTGATATCAAAATGCCTGTCTAAAGGAAGTTGTTTCATCCTATTTGGAAAATTTCCCCCAAAAGCAGAAATTATCTTCCAACCTACGCCCTGCAGTAGATACAGGAGAGTCATAAGATAACCAGGAATTTAAACAAGAATTCCCACAATGGCAATCAAAGTCAAAGGAGGAAATCATGGATAAAGTTCATAGATATCTCCTTACACATCCTAATGGTTTCAATTTCCTATCGAAACCACTTCCATAACCAGTTGGTTTAGCTAACATATACATACATAAACAAAAACCATGTCCTTTATGGGGAAAATCACCTCCTAGATATTGCTTCAAAAATTTAACAAGAAAATTCTTAAGGAATGCAGTCCTAGCCACTGAAGATCACATAAGAAACAGGCTTCTGATCAAAGTTATGGATGTTGTTAGCCATCAAACTTATAGAAGAAACTGATTGGAAAGCAATGTAAACCATAAGGACCTCTCGTGCTAAATTAAAATTATAGGGTGTCTCCATATAAATAATCCAAGCCAAAATGTGTTATTTGGAAAATTATACCCATCTAACACAAGAATTAGCCACACATTAATTGAGGAATACATCTATGCACCAAAATACATAAACAGCGGAACTTGCATGCCCAGAAGCAAACCTACCTCACCAGATGTAATGTGTTCAATAAATTTTTCCTCAAATTCACGACAAAGTTCCAATGCCATAGCTCTAGTTCCCTCAGCACTTTGAACCATCTGTTCCCCAAGTCTTGCAAGTTCACCTTGAACAATTTGCGACCTCCCTTGTAACCTTTATGCATAAGACGATTATTATTATTGCCTAAAACAAGAAGGACCAGTTGGCATATTAAGCAAAAATACAAGAGATTGGTCATCTGAATTAAGTTGATATATTTACATGCAATTATTAGTCTAGTAGAAACTTGAAGCCAAGCTTGGCTTGCACCACTACAACTTACATAATTTTCCCTTCAAGTGAAATTATGTTAGAAGGTAGGTCAAAGGGAATCACAAACATAATAATTATAGCCTTCCTTTCTTAGTAGCTTCAGGAATATAGCTAATAAGAAGATTCTCATTAAATTTGTAGCATTAAAAGGGCTAAAAAACAAAAGCAAACAAAATAAAGTAAAATGGAAATTATAAGTACTTTAAAAGGTGGTCATATGTGTGAATCCCACATTAAGGAGTCAAGGAATCACACTGTTGCACCAAGACTTTTCATCCAACATTAAGAATTTAAGATGTAATATCAATAGGGTAATAAGTTCCAGACAGTTGAAGAACAATTACCCTGAAAGAAGGTTTGGTAGTCGAACTTTCATGCGCTTACGAATCTGCTGAACAAGAGCATCCACCAAAGCTATTCTGCCTAGCTTGTTTTTAGAGGCTCCAGTCAGTATGGATTTAAGGCTTTCACTTTCTGCCCTCCAGGCAGTTTCCAGGGAATTCTCTGACCCAGACTCTGCAGAAGCTATTGAAATTGATTGACCAATTAAAGCAACCCATGGGACATCAGCAGCTTTTGGTGGCCCTTGATTCAACAGGAGGGCCTGAACAGCAGCAACGGCCTTTTGGTCTGAAGCAACTTGATCTATTTTAGTAATCACACCAATGGTCCTGGTACCTGCCATAGACATAAGAAACACTCAATCAATCAATTGAAAAACACATTACAGAAGAAAGAAACAAGGAAAGCAAAAAGACTGCGGGAAAGAAAATAGTGTTTTGAATCACATATGGCTTGTCCCTGAAGCAAATAAAATATAATGTGTGCACAAGTATACAAAGTACATTAGGAGCACCCACAATATTAAGACAGATCTGATCATTTGAAATTCAAAAGAACCAAATTATAACAAATATTACAGGTCAAAGGGAAAAATACCTTCTTTATCATATTCCTTAGCAATCTTGAGGGCCCGAGATGAAGATATTTCAGATGCTTGGTCTGCTGGAATGATAACTAGCAAAATGGCATCATTGTGCTCGGCATATTCACTAACCTAAACAAGAGTCAGTTAGAGATTCATTAACAGTTTATAACAAGTACTATAAACTATAACCATATAACCACAAGAAGGCATCGTGTAGATGCCCAAGCACTGAGAACGAAGGATTCTATCGTAATAAAATAAGTAATAACTATAATAGCTATAGACATAAGAGCACTAGCAGCAGCAATAATACACATAAAGATAACGGTCAATCACTAAAATTTAGAAGATTAGTCCACATTTTTATATTAAAGAAAAGGTGCCACTGGTAGAATCAGGAATACTCAGAAATAAATTTACATATATAGTAGATAGATATATATGTGCTTATATGATGTTAGTACGGGAGGGTGGCTGACAACCGTATGATTGGTTGTTAGCTAACCGAATCT
>JAOTIZ010000003.1:5192004-5205044 GCA_027123425.1 Erythroxylum panamense
TATGCATGAACGTACCTCCATCCCAACACAGCATAAGAAAAGTTGGATATGCATTACCTTGAACGTAATGCCTTTAAGCACAATGTTCTCTGCATACGAAAGGAAAGTTGTTGTTGATTATTAAAAAAATCTTAAATTTTTGTTAATTTTTTAATTATACCCTAGGTTTTAAAAGTAGCAATAAAATGTTTAAAATTTTATTTTTTTAATTATAGCTCAAACTTCAAAAAATGTTAATAAAATACTCAAACTTTTAATTTTCTTCAATTCTAGTCCGACGTTGTTTGTTATTCTCTTAATGCCTTTTAACCATTTGTTTTCTGTTTGTTCTTTTTATGCTTCAAACTACGCTCGTATTACAACGTACTACACCAGTAAGTTCTTTATTTTTAGTTCATTCTCCTAATGTTCTTAGTGTGGGAGCATCGGGGTTGCGTAATCTGAAAATCAAAAGGTAAAGGTGTCGAGAGAACAAATTGAAAATAATGAAAAATTGAAAACAAAGCTCTTTATTGGTTGTGTTAATTTTGGCTGACGTGTATTAATAGTTAAGGTTTCTGAAGCATGTGACAACCCACATCAGTGAACTTAATGAAAACATTATCATCGGGTTAGAATTGAAAAAAATAAATTTGAGTATTTTATTGCTACCTTTTAAAATGCTGGTTATAATTAAAAACATTGAAAGCTTAAATATTTTATTGCTACTTTTAAAAGTTTATAATATAATTAAAAAATTGACAAAAATTTTAGACTTATTTTGGAAATTAACCCTATACAAAATTTAAACTAACAACTTGGATTATATGCCTAGATTTTGAAATCAAATGCAAACACGTTCCACTTTTGTTAGACATTCCTCAATAAAGTATGCTAACATAACTTGATCTTGAAAGATACGTGGCTTAACACTAGGCATGGTCATTTCTTGGTGTAGGGAATGACAAAAATAGATAATCAGAAACAGCGCTACTTGCTGTAAACACCAACAATCCTGTCATACATTTTTCCAAGCAACAAATTATGAATTTGCTGTGATATTTATATTTTTGATATACTATGAATAACGATCTGTAAACTTGCTATTGTAAATAATTAAAATCCAACAATGTTGTTCTCAGCAATTTATAGACTTCTTTATGATAAGATGAATTCAATTCATATTTTAAATTTATTATTTAAAATAATTTAAATAATAATATTTTAAAATTTAAATTTTTATACAATTGAAACTAAATTTAAAAGTGGCAAAAAATGATTAATTTTAAATTTATTATTTTTTAGTTTATTATACGGTGTAAGATATTAGGCATTTATGACCATCTTGCTATTAAAAACTCAATTCGACCCGGAAAATGGGGTTGGCAATGGGCCGGCTTATGCCTCCCCTTCTAGTGCGATTTGGATCCGACGCCATGGAACAGCTTACACATGGCATTTGTATAAAGTTCATCTGTGAACCCAAAAGCTGAGAACCGTCGTTTCTCTTCCCAATTGTACTATTTACCTTCAAGAACCTTCCAGTTCTTGGAACTCCATTTTCCGGGAAAAATCCAGCAAAAGAAAATGTTCAAGAAGGCAGTTGAGGCAAAATCTCATCAGAGACTCTCCGGAGCCGATAAGAAGAAGCTAAGACGCAACCTCAGAGACAAGTTTGCTCGCGCCTCCGACGCCGATCTCGATGTTTTGCTCCCTACCAAGGTTGCTTCTTTTTCTATTCTCCATTTTCTTTCTGTTAACTTACCGCTTTTTTTAACCATCTCTCCAAGTGTGCAAATGATGGTTTGTCGTTAGAGAAAGATAATTTGCTTTAGTTTGAGCAATGTTTGGTTTCTGGATATTTGTTAGATATAGAATTCTCTTTCGTAATATTCTTTCTAGTTACGTTATTGCGTGAGGATTGTGGGACTTCTGACGATATTTCTTTTTGCCATGGTAGTCGGAGATAGCGGTCTCAAAGTTTCAGAATCGAGTTCATGTGTATAGCATAGAAGGCGATTTTCCCATGTTCTTCGACGTTGATGGGCGTGGCTCTGAAATTTTTCCCACTGGTTAGTAATTTATTCTGCTGTTATATATATTTTTTCGGTCTATCGACCTTTTATTGTCTCTCTTGGGTTGCATAGGCGCATCAAAGTGGTATTTGACATGTTTTGGAACCTTTATCCATTGTAATTGAAAGATTAAAACTAGGAGATGAGGTAATGCCACATGTTAGACTTAAGCTTTTAGATGAGATAAGGGAAAATTGTAATTTATCCTACTGAAATTAAATAATTTTAATGGAGTACAAGATGCTGCTTGTGATGGTCTCAACTCGGTTGTGAAAGTATTTTCTGCTTTAGGCACCTAGGTCATAATTTTCTCACATAAAAGGCAGCTCTGATGTTAAAATCATGATCGTAATTTTTTAAGCCAATACATTCTTTGTATGTGTATGTAGCCGTTATGAGAAGAGCTCTCAGGTTTACTTCTTTTTGTTGCTTGTAGTATCTGTTGTCTAATTCTGGAATTAGGTCAAGAGCATGAGATGATAAATCGGTCAGTTTTCTTAACTATATTTGGTATTTAACATTGTTCTCTGCAGTGAGAATTTTAAAATAAAGGATTTCTGTAGCACTTTTCCATGATAACTCTGTTGTATCTGATATAAACAGTTATTTCCCTCATGCAGTATTTGCTCTTTGGAAGGTCCCTGAGCTACTTCCTTCATTTATTTTGAAGGCGGGTGAGGTTTCTCGGTTTGTCCTAAGCGGGGCAGATTTAATGTTCCCTGGCATTAGTATACCTTCTGAGGGTCTTCCTTCATTTCCTGCTGGGGAGCCATGGGCTGTAAAGGTTCCTGGAAATCCAGCACCAATTGCAGTACGTATTTCTTGATCTCTCTCTCCCTCTCGTTTACTCGATTGAATTTCTGGTGCCAGTGTTTTTGATAATTGTAATGTTCCCCATATACAATTGTGTCAATCTTAATATTCTTCAGGTTGGGTCTACAGCCATTAGTAGCACTGAAGCACAGAAAGCTGGCTTCCGAGGAAAAGCCTTGAGAATAACTCACTATTACAGGGATTACCTCTGGTAGGTAGCTGAAACATGTTGCACATTGTAATTTTGATTCAAATTTCACGTGTTTGTATACGTGATACTATTTGCAGGGAGTCAGTTGAGGGCCGTTATGTTCCGAATTCAGGGTTCTTGGAAGATGTTGTCTTTGAGGATCCTGCCTGTTCATCATCAGTCCAAGCTTGTGATTCATCAGAAATTGCTGCAGATGTGTTAGATGATCAAGGCGATGGTATTAGCAGCAAAGAAGTCGGGGAATCAGTTAATACAGGTGATATTGCATCAGAGCCTTACCCTGCTTCAGTGGTAGAAACTGAATCTACTAATGATGTTGTACAACAAGTAACAATGGACTTGGGTGATATGAGAATGAAGGATGTTGTTACTACTGCTGAATCAGTAGCAGATGAGCAGCATATATCACTTGTTGAGGATGTTGATTCTTATTTGGACAAATGCCTTTTGCAAGCCTTACATGCAACAGTCAAGGACAAAGATCTTCCAATGCCTGGAAGTACTTTATGGTAAGATTTTGTGAAGCTCTTTATTCATTGTGTCATTGACTTCGGGTCTCATAATTGATTTGTGTGCATATGTTTGATCTTTTAATCATAAAATCATACTTCCAAAGGTAAGTTTATATACGGGGTATCAATGTATTCTACCCATTAGGATTAAGAGGAAATGCTGGAAGCTTAGTGGTAAACATTTTCCCAATGTAACTTGATTTTTTCTTTTCTGGACTAAAATAATATAGGCTTCTATGATGCTTGTTTCTATTCTGTGTACTTCACTGCAATTCTGCCTGTTTAATTGCCATATATATAATAGACAAAGTTTAATTTATGCTCGAGATTACAAAATTCATTTCCTTCAAATGTGGTGCAGGTCAAATCATGTCTTACCTTGCAGGCCTTCAGGTGTAACACTAGATATAAAGAAATCATCACACAAGAAATTGTCAAAGTGGTTACAAGCAAAATCATCTAATGGACTGGTGAGCTTATTTCCATTTTCACCCATGATGACACATTGGGTTCTGTAATCCTGCAACACATGAATTTCATTTGAACAAAAAGTCTACATAGTGTTGGTTGTTGATGGATAGACAGCTTGAAATTAATCATTATGTTTTGGTAGATATAATTTCTATTTCTAGTTTAGCATTTTGAGAACTTAGAATTTGTTAGCAGGAAAAATGATTGTAATGACACATTGACAAGCTTGCTCCAGGATTTACCTTACATCCAAGTGTATTAACTATGTTGAGAATGTTGCGGAGGAAAATAGAAGATGGATGCATGTTGAAGCTCCTTGAGTATGTTATTGTATTAATTGTAAAAATTATAACCTAGTTGAATTATGTTGTTCATATGTCCAATATTTTTGAAGATCTGAAAATTGAGATTCTAATTCTAATAGACAGAATACAACATTAACGTTTCTGTTAGTAGCCTTCTGATGAGATTTAGTCATTGATGGGAAATTAGTCAAGGGCACATTCTAAGAATTTGTGATGTAAAGGATATACCCTCGTTTGTCCAAGTTCTGATGAATCCTTCTTTTGTTGGTACTTGTTGAGATCTTATGTTTACTCTAACCTTTGCAGATCTCAGTGAAGGAAGACAAATATAAGAAGGAAACCATGTTATACTCTATTAACCGTGGTCATCCAGACTATTTGTCATTCAGGCCAGAAAGAAGGCGAGAACAAAAGGCTGATCAGCCTGGTGGTCAATCTGCTAATGAAAATCGGCAACAAAAGGTGCTCGAGGTGGCTGAGATTTATAAATCAAGTGCACATGTCAACCCCATTTTTGCTTCTGTTGGAGCTGACACAGGGAAATATTACAGTGCGTCCGAAGCCTCTGATATTGTTTTCCAGTATGTTGAGAAAGAAAATCTGGTCAAGGCAACAAACAAGTCCATCGTGATTTTGGATCCAACATTATGTGATGCTTTGTTCAAGGGAGCCATTAAGAAAGGATCAACATACCCAACAGAGATTCATAAGAAGGATTTAGGCTCTACATTCATTAGTAGGATGCAAGCTCACCACGTTGTGAACAGAGGAGCTGAGTCAGTTATTCGTAAAGGGGCTATAAAAACTGTTCAGATAGTGGCGGAAAGGCGTCAGGGCAACAAGAAGGTAACAAAAGTGGCTGGACTAGAGACATTCTTGATAGATGCTGAAGCATTGGCATCAGAGCTGCAGAAAAAGTTTGCATGCAGCACATCTGTAGCAGACCTACCAGGTAATTTTTCTGCTATATTGTTGATCACTGTGGTAAGTCTTTTGAGAAACATTTAGATGTTAGGGAGCAGCTGGTGCAACTCCATCTTAAATGTTGCAGACAAAAGGAACTATAGGATGTGATTAGTATAGTTTCAGGTTCTTTCTCTGAATGTACGAGAAAACTCTAAGAAGGTATATTGATAGTCTCTTGAATTGTAAGGTTTTGGGTTTAGGAACCTGCTTTGTTTTTCATTGTTTGGATAAACTTTATCCGTGGTAGTCCTCCTGAGCAATAAATTTTAGCAACCAGTAGGCACAAGCACTTAGAGCCCAATTTTGAGGATATAATACGTTTGTAGGTGCTTGACGCTCGGCAAGCCGTTAAGATCTATCCAGCAATTTTGGAATATACGGAACATTCAAGGAGAGGCCTTAACATCTTTGACAAATCCTGTGTCATGCTGCAGTTGACATTGATTTTTTAGTGTGTTTTTGTTTACTATCCTTTCTTTTATGGAATGCTTTGGTTGCAGTTGTGTTAGATTTGTAATTTTCTTTCATGCTTTCATCTGTACCCCATCTAATCATCCTCTTCTGAATTGTTGTTTTGTTTACTTTTGGTTTCAGGAAAAAAAGGGCTAGAGGTTCTAATTCAAGGTGGTGTAATTGATGATGCTGCACGGTATTTAGTTGAGCAGTATTCAGTTCCTAAAAGATATATTGAGATTCTTGACAAAACCAAGAAATAGGAAATGGTTAGTCTGCTTGTTCCAGTTGCAACTGGTACATGTGGCGGGATGGATATTTATTTTGTATATTTGCACGAACAATTATGATGTGTTCACCTCAAACAAATAAGTTCTTTAGCTGCTTTTGTTTCTTACAGATCTTTTTGATACCGATGTATAACTTGTTGAGTTTAAGAAAGTATTTTGGAGTCATCTCTTTCAGTTTATTAGTCATCTTGCTAATTAAGGACAAAAAAGAAAAGTTATCACCATTTTAACCGTTTGAAACAATCAAGGATATGGCGAACTTGGAATCTGAGGAAAGGTGAGGAGGTCGTTCAGCCTTCTCTACTACTGAGCTATAAGACTTGGGGGGTTGCCTTCTGGCGTCTGAAAAGCTTAAATAGAGGTACTCCCTGCATGTGTCTGATGAGTTGATATTAATTAATTCAATGTTTGGGTCACAATTTGTGGATTGATTATTACTCTGCTGATGCATCTCCATGAAAATCATTTAATAACTAACTTTGTCCAAGTAAAGAACCATTTTATCAGATTTAGTATCTTTGGGGTGTATGTACCTTTGTATCAAGGGTGGTGAAAAGCATAGTTTCATAGGTCCTGAGATCAGTAATCCTTTTCTTCCAAGCCTCATCTTCTGAAAGTTAAATTAGAAGTATTTTTTATTTTTAATATTTAATATGAGGTAAAAGAGTATGAAATCCCGCAAGACCCTTAAATTAAAGAAAGCATTACCTTAAATAAACCGAGAAAACTGGGTCAAAAAAAGCATTGATCGGGTCCGTGTAAACATAACCAACAGGTGCAAAACACCAGCCAATATGGTACCTTTAACAGCAGTCTACCCTTGCAAACCTCCTTCAGCATCAGCATCACCTTTAATCTTGTCATCATCTTCTTTGGGATTCAAGAACCACATCAAGGTCTGAGGAGCATCGCTCTTTCTAAGAGTCTGCTGCTTCTTCGTTTGTTTCAGAGAAGAGTACGGACTCGGGAAGTGAAATAAGACACGAGGTACAAGATGGATAAGAAAACCGAGTGTTGGAAGCAAGACATGTTTAAGACTTTCGCATTTTTGCTTCTTGAATTTTTTTGATATCTCAGTATTTAACTTGCTACTACGGGTTCTATATACAGAGTTGATCCGAAAGTTTAGTACTTTGCTGATTAAATTGTTGCAAACACATTTTGCTGAATTGTAGTTCTCTCATCTATGGCAGTTTACAAATTATGTGCTACATAGTTCATACTCGAAAAATGGTTACAGCTATTTTGACTTTGTGATAATCTGTGGCTCATTGTCTCAATTCCCATTGCATCTTCTTTTTCCTTCTCCCTATTCAGTTTCTCCGAGAAGATTCTTCTTGTGTTTTGCCCTCTATTTTTGATTTAATGGGCTTTGTAGTTGACTAACTGGGTTTCTACTTCATGTATGCAGTTTCTTTAAAGAGTATTTATCATCGACGCCATCGTGAAGCCTCTTCCACCTGCCATGGCATACAATGAGCTTCTTCACTCGGATGTTCACACAGTTCTTTGGAATGTTTGATTTACTTCTAACCTCCCCCTTATTCGCAGATGAAAGGCTATATATCTGTTCTTTTCTGCCTTAATCGAGAACTTCGCCTGCTCGGTCCACACGTAAAGGAGCTGTCCTTGTTCATGAGTTTTTCATATTCATTGATTGTTATCTCTATGTGCCTTTGATGTTTTGATATCTGCACTATCTCTCTGGTTAGATTTGTCAATGCATTTGACTCGTCAGCGCTTCTTGTACTTGGCTTTTTTATTGCTTACTCTTACCATTGCTTACTCTTACCATCACTTCAAATAAATTACAATGATAGCAATATGTATCTATTGCAGATCCTGAAGGAATTTCTAATGTTCAGAAATCAAATCACGTCGTGTTCGTTGAGAAAGATTAATGTAAAATGTTTGTTCTGCTTTGTTATTGCTACTCTAGATATGAAAGCACATTAACTGCCAAAGTTGGTATCATCTTTGGATATGAAGACTCTTCACTTGCTGAGTTCTGAAAATGGAAGCTCAAGGTTGGTTACATTGTGCTTATACCAAATTACACTTACAAATGCTAATTTTGTATAATTTTGATTGGTTCAAGCATATACCTCACCTGTTTAATTACTATTGGATCTAAGAAACTAAAGAACACTATTTCTCGATTCACTTTCTCGAAAACCTGGTCATTGACAAGCAGTATGGTAAGCAACAAAATGCTGCTATCGAACAAAGCAGTATATCATGAAGTATGAGACAGCAGCAGAGGGCGAGGGCCGACAGTAATAATAATAGCTTCTCCAAGGGCTCTAAGGGTCTCTGATTTCTCAATTACTATACTTTTAATACCATTCCTGCAATATAATATCGAAGTCTCCAATTCCACCTCCAACAACTACAATCTCCTGAATTTTAGTTGATCTTTCCATCTACAAATGATTGAACCATTCTGTTTCCTATTTTCTGTAGAGATCTGAGCAAGAAGCTCTTTGTTCACAGGATTTTATAGGGGTTTGGTTTTTCTCACTATTTTTACTTTCCTTTTGCATGCACTTTTCGCCTCCTGGAATCTAATCGAGACACAGATGAAATTTCTACTGGCAGTGAGTGCATGGAGCTAATGATCAGGTGCACGTAAACGTAGTGCCTACACACATATATATAATATTAATGGAACTCTAATTCATGTTTAACAATCACAGAAGAAGTGTCCACCAGTGAACCAATACGACATTTTTGTTTTGATAGTCCCACCAATCTCATTCTCAGTTCTTCAATACACTGATCCAGTCCCTGTCAAACCACTTCCATTTGCTCTCCACCGAACTTATTTTTACTTCCTCACTCCCTTTGGTTCGATCTCTTTCAATAAAGATTTAAGCCTTTTTTTTCAGAGAAAGTAAGACATAACCATTGCAATTAAAAAGAAAAAACACGAATCTAAGTCTACGTAGGAAATCTTCAACCGTAGCTGAACGGTTTTGCTAATCAGATTTTGTATGCAAAATCAGCTGCAGAAATAGTAATCACAAACCAAACAAAGTGATGCAGTTCTTCAAAAGTTAAAAAATGTAAATATAATCACTAGAATACTGCAATATAGCTCAACTGCATATTATATTTATTTGTTCAAGCACTTCAACGTTAAGAATAACAAGATACTCAGGACGCAAATTATTATCAATAAGTACCTTTATAACGCTTGATCAATCAACTTACATGAATGATTGGGATGTGTGAAATTTTGGCCCAATACTTCCCCTTCTTTCTCCTGTACCTTTTCTTTAGTAAAGGACACCCCCAGGTATATAGATAAGAAAGGGAGGATGGCAAGCCCTCCTCTGGCAAGGTTTTTAGATGAGGGCAACTATTAATTGTCAAGCTTTCGAGGGAAGTGAGGTGGTGAAGTCCTTCCACAGACCTCAGATTTTGCAAATTATGCAGATGAAGAGTGTCAAGACTAGGAGGGAGCCCTTCTTCTGGTAGAGATGCAATCTCAAGGCAATCCCAAATTCTCAAATATCTAAGAGAGGTGAGATCATGAAATCTTCTGTTGAACAGAAAGTCCAAATTTTGAATACCAGTGATTTCAAGGTCGGTAAGAGTAGAGGGCAAACCCTCATCTGACACCAACTGGAGCCTAGGGCAATTCCGGATTATCAACTTTTCAAGAGAATTAAAGCGTTGAAGCCCTTCGTAGTTCAGAGATTTCAAATTTGGCAGGTCGCAAATATGAAGAGAAATAAGAGCGAAGGGCAGCAGGGTCACCTCCGGGAAGCTTTCCATTTCTTCTGCTTCATAATCTGTAATACTGAAGGAAGTAAGAGAGGTGAGTTTCTGTAAATCCCAATGCATACGCCCGACAATTAGTTTGTTGCAATTATAGATAGCAAGTGATTCTAGTTTCAAAGGCAAACCATCTCTTGGAAATGTCTCAATTTCTGGGCAGTTAAACATTCCCAACTCCAAAAGGGCAGGGAGAAGAGAATGCATACGTTCTGGTAGAAACTTCAGTTTTGCACAATCCTCAAGAATAAGCTCTGTCAAAAATTCAAAAGAGACAAATTCTTGATTGGGTGCACACAATGATTCAAAATTTGGGCATTCTTCAATTCTCAGACTCTCTAACTTAGGGAACAACTCTAATGGAAAGCACTTGAGAGGTTCATGTTTTGCAATATTAATTTTTTCCAACGAAGAGTCAAGTTGCCCAATCTTTTCCAGAACAGATTCTTGGAAGTTGATAATTGTGAGATGGTTGGAACTACTGAAGTGGGCCCGATAACCATTACTTAATACTATTGAAGAAAGGTTGGGAGCATGTGGCACACAATTTTGAAGCTGCGGACAATCCCCAATCTCAAGTTTTGCCAGACAGGGAAGATGACTTGGTAGAGCACCTTTTAAATTCGGACAATTTATTATACTTAGCAATTTGAGACAAGGAAAGGCTCCACTTTCACTCTCTCCTTCTCTTCCATAAGGTCTCCACTCTTGCCACTGAGGCATACCTTCAAAGTGCATGATCTCAAGAGATTGAAATGGCTTCACTGCTGAGACACATCTACCATAGAAATCAGAATCAATTACCCTCACTTCATTTAAACCTCTAACTTTCAGATACTTGAGATTAGACATCTGCCCAATTGGTGGTAGGGAGGAACAGTTTTTACATCCCATAAGCACCAAAGAGACTAAATTGGTCAACGAAGACTCTCCTAACCAATTTGGAAAGCTAGTACCTCCATAACCAATGATTGAAATGCCTTCTATTTTTGTGTGAGGCTGCAACCCATCAAGTACAGCCTTTTGATGATGTGAATCATTAGTACCATCTTTCCAATATAACCCCAACTCCTTAACGTTCTTCTTAAACTTGATCTTGGCTTCCAAAGCGTCTTTGGCATTCACCACATTTTGAAGATTATGAATTCTAAGCGTTCCTCCAAGCTGTGGAAGGCTCCCCAATTCTTTAACTCCACAACTCTCCCGCTTTCCCACAAAGAAATCTGTTAAGGTTTGCAGCTTTATCAGTTTGCCCATATTTGGAGGCATCTCTTGCAAATTTGTTCCTTTAATATCAAGATTTTGCATACTGATCATCCTTCCCATTTTAGTCGGCAACTTAGCAAGGTTCCAGCATCGACGTAATTTCAATGTCTGTAAATTGTAGAAACTACACAAGCATTCAGGTAAACTTCTGATTGATGTGAAAGAAAGATCTAAATATCTCAAATGTTTCAGATGGCTGATTGAATTGGGCAACTTAACAACTTTCCTACATTTGGACAAAGATAGCACTCTTAATCATTGCTGATTTAGAAATAAATCAGGAATCATCTCTTGCAGCTCTTGCCCTTGTTCCTCCCATGGTGGATTATATACTGGTAAGAACGTGCGCAAGAGGTGAGATTTGAAGGTGGTCGAAAGTTGCCGAGATGATGATTCTTCTTCCATTGCCACAAATGAAAAATAACGAAGCCTTTCAAATGTTCTGCAAATTTCTTGATTCTCAAACCTAAAGTAAAAATCTCCAGTCACAACTCTAGCCAAGTCATTGATCAAGTCATGCATGACAAAAGAATTATTAACATGTTGGAAAAAAGACCGTGATACTAGCTGCTTAAAGTACTCTTCACCCCTTTCTTCTATTGTCTTGTTTCCTTTTTCAATCAAAAAACCTTCTGCCATCTACAAAAGGATTAATTCCTTCTCCTCAAATTTATAATCCTTGGGAATCATTGAACAATAGGCAAAGCACTGCTTTAGATGCGATGGAAGATAACGGTAACTCAATCTTAGAACTGGAAGAATCCCATCTTTAGAAACTTCCCACAGATCATTTCTTAACACGTTCTCCCAATCCTTTACATTTCTCTCATAGCGCAAGACACCTCTCATTACTTTCACAACTAAAGGAAGACCATCACATTTTTCCACAATCTTCTGACCAATTCTTTCTAAATGTGGATAATCTTGAAGGTTTTGATCATCAAAAGCATATTTGCAGAATAACTGCCAGCAATAAGTAAAATCCAACTTACTTAAACGAAATATTGAGCTAGAACGTGCATTTGTTGCTACAACATCATTACGTGTGGTGATGATAATTGTGCTTCCAGGACCCCCAGACTTCAAAGGCGTTAGCAATTGCTCCCAATAATTGAAATCTTCTGTCCAAGCATCGTCTAATACAAGCAACAACCTTTTTCCTGTCAAGTTCTCCTTTAGCTCAACCTGGATCTGGTTTAGAGTCTTATGATCACAAGCCATTTGAGCCGCTTCCATCGCAATATCTCTTGTTATTTTCTGAACATCACAAATATCTGAAACGCATACCCACCCTCTGACATCAAATCGGCTTTGGACTCTTTCATCTCCGCAGATGAGCTGCGCAAGTGTAGTTTTACCCATCCCACCAAGGCCCACGATGGAAATTATGCTCAAGTTGTTGCTGCAATTGACATCATCTGAAAGCAACACTTCCATTATTGCTTCCTGATCTCGTACCCTACCAAAAATGTTCGACCTTTCAACAAGAGACGTAGTGGGTGTCCTTTGAGGGGATTCTCCACCTCCTATGATCTCTCTCAGGCCAAGCGTATCCTTCTGATTCACCAGATCTTCAATGGTCTCCAGCATCTCCCTCAACCCTTTCTTAAATGACTTCCGAGGGCGTAGAAACTTCAAAACCTCATCAATGGCGGATCGAGATTCAGCTTCCAGTTCGAGTCGAGTAGCTTTATAATCAATCTCGTCCAACAAATCATCAGCTTCAAAGAAAGCATTTTTAAGGTCGTCAAGCCATTGTTTCACAGCTGGCTTCGTGATTTCCTTTTCCTCTGCATTGTCGAGAACTCCTCGAACGGAGTTCATAGCAGTCATCAACTTCTTCAAGAGCCGATCACTGAGCTTGTGACGTCTGATGAAGTCCACAAATCTTTCAGAAGCCATTCTGTCCAATAGAACAT
>JAOTIZ010000003.1:5234847-5245547 GCA_027123425.1 Erythroxylum panamense
AAAGCCTTAGTAACCCTAAACTCGGCTTAATTTTTTTTAATTTTTAAAATAAAAAGAAAAACAATATTGTTTTACTTGGTAACGATGCCAATTTAGTTAAATAATGTCATTTTGTCTATACATATTGAACTTCAGGTGACTTTAAAAAAAATTGAAGTCCTATCAATTAGGATATGTTCTGTTAATTTCGGGGCCATACTAGGCCAGGTTGAACTAGCCAAACTGTCAAGCATAGAGATTCATATCATTGCTAGTTATGCTAGATAAAAAGGAAATTACTTTGTGCTACTACCGCAAAACAATATGTGGAGCTAGATATTCCAAAGGAGCTCATATCTCCTTGGAGAGAATAGAATCATACTCATTTTCTTATTGGAGTTATTCGTCTGGTGCTCACCCTCCAGGAAAGAAAAGGAGTTCTAGCTACAACCAAAATATCTCTTCTTAACACTGCCTATAATATAAAAATTTCATTATCTGGGTTTGATTTGTAGGCCAATCAATAGAGGTACACCAGTGTTAAACATGATTGAGGGTACATATGTATCTTGTCTTTGTCAGACAATAAGGACAATGGATGATGAAGATTGCATAAGATTTTTGGTCTCTTAAGGGAACGTCTCAAAGCTGGTTTTTATTCAAAATCTGGAATATCTATATGCGCCCTTTTGGAAGAGACTGAAACCATTCAAGGAAGGTTTAAAAGAGAGAATTAGACTTAGTGGGATCAGAAAGATGTCTGTATATATAGAGGGGAGAAAGAGAAATAACACAAGCATATTGAGCAGATAATAACCATACATGCCACTATATTGCTTCAGTGAGTGTATCATAAAGGTGATAGACCACTCGATAAGGTGTAAAAGTGTCAAAGTAGTAAGGATAAGGAGGAACATTGAGAGTGATGAGTGTAAAGTGGAGATAGTAAAAAAAGACTTTGTCAGAGAAGAGTAAGAATCTCTACTAATATAGTTGGAGGAGCCTTGGAAAGAGGAAGGAAGGATTTCTTACTTTTGGCATACTAGGGAAACTCCATAATAGGATACTAGAGCAAACTATTATGAAAATCAAGTTTTCTTCCAACATACATCACTCTATTGGCTAAGGTATAAGCAAAATGTCCTTAAAACTCTTCGAGATTTTCTTAAGGACGTAAATCATATTCCTAAGCCTGCAGCCCAACCATCTCTACATCTATTAGACCCTACTTAGGAGATTTTGTTCCTGGTGAACTTGAGATGCCTAACTTTAGGAAGACTATCGTCTATTAAAGAAGGCTTGCAAAAAGCCATATTTGAAGATTAAGTGTAAAAAGAAAGGAAGCATCATTATAGAAAGTTCTTTTACACGAAGTTCCACAGCTCTCACAAAGATTTCTAGGTCTTTGTCTTGGCTTTTTAATCCCAATGTAGGGCTTAGAATCATGATCATGGTCATCCTGATGATAGGATAATTGTTGGGAAGGATGACAACGATGGATTTTTTTGTATTGTTATGTTTGTTTGTTCTTCTTCTTCCTTCGTTGCCGATTATAAAGCTCATCATCATCACTGTTTGATTAATGATTAAGACACATTTCATAATTTGGGTCACACATAGAAGGATCCACATCCTAGATAAAATGTCGACGATGATGGCTAACATAGACAAGTTCTCCATTAGGTTTGAAGTAATGGACTGGAGAGCTAGATTTGCCTTATGTATCTAAAAACACTAGTTGAAGCATCAAAATAGGACCAGATGTGCTAACATAGACAAATTCTCCATCAGGTTTGAAGTAATGGACTGGAGAGCCAGATTTGCCTTATGTATGTGAAAACACTTGTTAAAGCATCAAAATAGGACCAGATGTAATTGAGGGTCTAGGTTGATCTTCATTGAGTCTGGTACAAATGGATTTCACAATTTCATCTCGTAAGGTTTTAAGCATATTTGGAGTGGTGGTGTAGAAGGAATGTCTATGAGAAGCATACTTATCTCTTAACGAGGATCTTGTGTATCAGAAAGTCTTAAAACATAGATCCTGTTTGAGATTATTATTAAAAGGGAAAGGACCGGAGAGTATAAATTCCTAAAAGGTAGATCTTGAAAGTTGATGCTCGTTGAGGAAACAGGGCTTGTGTCTCGGCTAGCATACCTGTAATTTATACTATAGTCATTTTTGTTTATTTTTGATCTCTTATGGATAATATATTTTACACACCACTTGACTGAGTATATATGCTATAAACTCATGATGCAGTTCTGGTAAGACTTATCGGTGAAATATTACAAACCTATGAGTCACAATGAGAAGAGCCCTTTTCGACTCACTGGCACCACATGCCTTAGTGATGTATTCCCATATGCCCCCTGATCAAGGGTCGCCTGAGAATAATGAATTTATTATCAAATTATTATTATTTATTTAATGATTGCAAAACATGGGTGGCGATAAATGTCGGGGCACCGTTTTGAAATAGGAATCTTTTATTTTATTTTTGGACAAGACAAAGAAAAACAAATATTTGTAAATATAATTTAATGGCTTTCAAAATCAAAGAATTAGTGGTTAGTATCACATGCTTAGTCTATTGTCACTTGGCGGTCGATGACGCTAGCTCGGAGAAGTCGGAGAAAGCGACAGTGGCGATTGGAGATGCAGACCCAGTTGATAGTATCTTTTTCGTTGTTGATGATTCATGGGAAGAAGAGGACGTTTGGGAATTAAAAAATTGAAGGGGTAGTAGTTTCACAAACTTTCCAATTTTATCGTGGACATCTCTAGCTCAAATGAAAACAAAAGCAATAAAAAAGAAATAGTAAAAAACACTAAAAAATTGGTAATGTAGTTTGGCATATCTTGTCTATGTCAGCGGGCCCTCACCCAACTTAATAACTTCACCGAGGTACAATAGATTTACCAAAGGCTTTCTTAAGCTGACACCACTTAACCTTTGACATTATCTCTCAACCTGATTTCTCATGAAAGCTTTTCATACACAGTAACATGACCGACTCGTGTTAACCTTGTCAGAGAATTTTTCTAAACAACTTTTAATTAAAAGACAATTAATAAAAATAACTCAAGTGATGAATCAACTAAGAATAAAAACAGAATACACTTAAGACAGAAAAGAAGTCAATTTCCCAATCGATTCAGCTCCTCCATAATAGATTTGGAAGTGCAGCTTCAACAACTCCAATTAAGCCATTTGGCACATGAGACGTATCACGTATATTTCACGCACAAACTCAGAAGAGTAAGTATAGAAAATCAAAAGATAAATAACGGTGTATATCAACCAAGAACACATGTACACATTCAGCTGTATATTTTCCAACACCCAATTAACACCCACTGCACAATTTTATCGTGCACACATTCAGCTATATATTTTTCCATCACGTAGTCACACTAAAACTTCCAACAACATTATCTCCTATCCGTCAAAGCCATAATCCCAAAATCTCTATATGTACAAATAGCACCCAAATAGAGGCATACATTTAATCACAACGAACCCATCAACATCAGTATGAAAAGGCAATATTTGTTGAATTTAGAGTTAAAGGTGGTGACCCCTTTGAGATTTGAATTAGAAAGATGCAGAGCAATTGGAACAGATCCTGTCTTCCAGTTTTTCATACACGTATTCAATAATCATCTAAGTCATGAAAGCACAAATAAGAAGCAACTACAGCTCCTACATAACCCATCGACCACACCTCTTCTCAAGATACACATCTATTCAGATAGGATTCCATAACATCTAGAACATTACATCCACGACACCTCTTCTCAAGATACAAATCTATTCAAGATAGGACTAGAACATTATCCAAAATAGCCTTTTGAATCTAAGTCAAACAAGGATTATCGGTTACCTATCATCATCTAATTAATATCTTATAGATTCAATTAGTAAAGAATTCCAAAACTAATTACTTTGATATATAACATATATCCTAATAATCTCCCCCTTTTTGGTATTGTTTGTCATAAATATGAAACTTCCCCTAAATAAAATAATTGGATATATAAGTATCAAATTCACAATTCATATAACAAATACTCTCCCTTAATAAACAATCTGATGTCTCCCTTTGGGACAAAACATTGTCAAAACTAAGAATGCCTTCAACACAATAAATCTCAACGAATAAAGAAGCATAAAAATCATATGACAATTTACCACCAGTCAATACACATGCTAATATATCATTACTTATTTCAATTCCATTTTCATAAGATTGATCAAATTCATAAACCCAAGCAAATAAAGACGAGTGTTGCCAATGTAGTGTGAGAGAGAGATACTCGAGAGAAAGACCCACATTAATGAGAAAGCCAAAGAGTCTTCGGTGGAACCAAATAGAAGTCACAATGCAAATTACTAAAAAGATGGAACAAAAATGGCAACATAAAAACTAAAGAACTAAAAAATACAAAAAAAATTTACGTTTTGTCTTTTTTTTTTAAACAACAAAAAAATACTTCAAAAATATAAAGCATACAATCTCTATGCCCCTCGAAGAAATTCAAACCTGGACTTATTCCTTGTCACATTATCTCGGTCATTAACTGTTTGGTTGATTTCTTCATCTGAAGTAACTAACTTATCCTCAGTATGAACATTTTCTTCAAAAGCAATAACTAATTGTGAATCTGGATAATTTTTTGTTTTTCCTATACTATGTCTTTGTGCTTGTACTTGACCCTTTCTAACCCAAGAGTGCTTTGGTAATATAGGTTGCTGTTGGAAATTTAATGGAGAGTGTCTAGATTTTTTATTTTGACCCCTTTGAAACATCATTTGTAACATCTCAGCCTTATATGCTTGATAATTTTGCAAAAATGACACGTAGGTACAAATCTTCGATTCTTTCTCGATGTTTCTTCTTATTGGACAGATCTGGACATATCATTTTTCTCCTTATTCACTTTAGAGCACTCACCCTTATAGCCAATGCCTTGAAGATCCCTTTTAACTTTACCAATTTTTATTAACTTTTCTAGTTTTTCTTTGCTTTCATTCAACATTCTCAATCCCTTCTTGGTACTTACTAAATTCATTCTAGATTTACCAAGCTCATCTAATGCCAACATCAATTTCTTTTCTAATTCTTAGATGGTGTTCTTCATAGAGAGATTCTTTTCCTTCAATTTTTCATTCTTTCTACACGTTTTCACCCATTTTTCATTCATAGCTTTGTAATCCTCGTAAATATTCCCCTTTTATTATCTAGGCCACTTCCATCATTGACATAATTTGATATTAGGTCTTGAGCTAAGTTGTTTTCATTTTTCTTGAAATTTTTCGATTTTTCCCTTTTTCGACCTCAGTTTCTTCCTTCTCAGTTACCGTTAAGCAAATAACTGGACTCTTGCTATATAAAGCAACTAACATAGCATCATTCATAGCTTCTTTTTCACTTCCGGATTTTTTATCACTACAAGTGCTTGTATAGGATTTTCCTTTTCTCTTCTTTAAGATGTTAGCATACTCCGCTTAAACATTTCCGAAGCCTTGACACTCATGACGTTGAATTCTCTTTACCTTTCTTTCTCCCTTTTGAATTTTAGCTTGTTGTTTGAAATTGTTGTTCGATGAGCTCCTGCCGTTTTGCCTAAACTTTGATATGTCCTTTTTCACTTTCTTCAATCACATACTGAACTCTCGTGTTAATAGCTTCATATCTTCATTCTCGTCAGATTCATCTTCTACATCATTCATACCTTTTCCAGTTTCAACCTATAGTGTTAATCCTTTGCTTATTTCTTATTTACCCCTTAACAGATTCATTTCGAAATTTGTAAGAAATCTAATTACCTTCTTCAATGACAGATCATTAATGTCGTGGGCCTCCTCTATTACTGCAATTTTTGAAATAAATCTCGAAGGTAATGATCTCAACGTCTTCTTGATTAGTTTTAGATTTGAATATTTCTTCCCGAGTTGATATGCCTGATTCACTATATCGCGCAATCTTTCATGAAAGTCCCCAATAGTCTCATTTTTATCCATCTTCAGTTCTTCAAACCTCACATCTAACATCTGTAGTTTTGATGCTATCATAGATTTGGACGCCTTATGAATAGTCTACAAAGCATCCCACACTTCTTTAGTCGATTCACATGCTGATATAATTGATAAGCGTCCTTCATCAACAATACTGAATATCGCATGCATTGCTTGTGAATTTCTAAGTGTACTTTCTTCTTCGGCTCTTGTCCATTTAGATGGATCTTTTTGAACTACCTCTCCTTTATTGTCAGTAATCATCGGATGCGTACACCCATGTATTACTGAATACCAAGCTTTTGTACCCTGAGCTTGGATGAAGACTCTTATTCGTGATTTCCATGTAGGTTAGTTAGAGTCGTCAAATAGTTGTGGTCTGGTGATTGACATACCCTCTCTTGTAGCCATGTTCGCGAAACTCGGATCTGTACCAACTTGCTACCAAGTTCTGAATCAGTGACCTTTCTCTGATATCAATTGAAAAACCATAGGGGGTAGTAATTTTTAATTTTACCGTGGGCGTCTCTAGTATAAACGAAATCAAAAGCAATCAAAAAGAAATAATAAAAAATACTAAAAATTTGGTAACATAGTTCAACATACCTTGCCTACATCTGCGGGACCCTCACTCAGCTTAATTTGTTCACCGAAATATAATAGATTTACCCAAGGCTTTATTGAGTCGACATTACTCAACTTTTGATACTATCTCTCAAACTTACTTCCTGTGAAAGTTTTTCTCACCCAATAATACGATCGATTCATGTTAACTTCGTTAGAGGATTTTTCTAAACAACTTTTAGTTAAAAGACAATTAATAAAAATAACTCAAGTGATGAATCAACCGAGAATAAAAACAGAATACACTTGAGACATAAAAAAAGACAACTTCTCAATCAGTTCAACTCCTTCGTAATAGATCTAGAAGTGCAGCTTCAACAACTCCAATTAAACCATATGGGACACGAGATGCACCATGTATATTTTACGCACAAACCCAAAAGAACAATCACGGTGTATATCAACCCAGAACACATGCACACATTCAACTGTGTTTTTCCAATCTTTATTTAACGCCCACTGCACGATTTTATCATGCACACATTCACTACATATTTTTCCAGTACCTAGTCACACCAAAATTTCTAGCAACGTTATCTCCTATCCCTTAAAGCCATAATCCCAAAAGCTCCATATGTGCAAAGAACACCAAACAGAGGCATACATTTAATCACAACGAACCCATCAACATCAGTACGAAAAGGCAATTTTTGTTGAATTTAGGGATAAAGGTGGTGACCTATTTGACTAGTTTTTCATGAACGTATTCAATAATCAACTAAGTCACGGAAGCACAAATAGGAAGCAACCACAACTCCTACATAACCCATCGGCCATATCTCTTCTTAAGATACACATCTATTCAAGATAGGATTCCATAACATCTGGAGCATTATATCCACCACACCTCTTCTCAAGATACACATCTAGTCAAGATAGAATTCCATAATATCTAGAACATTATCCAAAATAGCTTTTTGAATCCAAGTCAAACAAAGATTATTAGTTAACTATCATTATCTAATTAATATCTTATAGATCCAATTAGTAAAGAATGCCAAAACTAATTAATTAGATATATAACATATATACTACAGGAATATTCAATCTCAAACATTAAAAGATTTGAAACAAGACTTGATCTATTGTCAATCCTACTTGTAGCGGGAGAACCTTTAGGTGTAAGAGTTTTTTTGTATTTGGCCTTATTTAATCTTATTATAGTTTTACAAATAATTTTAGGATAATTACGTAAGTTTGTGACAAATTGTGCTATTGGAATCCATTCTAATATTTGGATGGAGAGGTACCATTAACACGTTCACAATTCCTGTTTCTTGAACATTTTTTATGAACATGCAGAACTTTTGGAGAAAAGGTAGGAATCGAATGAGTAACTTCTGAAGTACAGTATTATCAGTGGTTCTGTGTGTAGTACCGTAGTTTTTATTTATGACCAAATAAAACACAAGAAGAACCAGCAATGGCAGAGCAGGAATTGAAGACCCAGTTTATTCAAATACTGGCTAGAGGCGTGTGCCTGGTTTCTTTTGCACGAAGTCCTTCACCTCCTTGATTAACAAAGACGACTCAGCCAGCTCGGGAAATAAATAAAATGCATGGATTGCGTTTGGGTATTCAACCAAATATGCTTCTTTCCCATATTGCTTAAGTCCCTCGTAGTACTTCTCCTGCCAATCTTTTAACGGATCAAATCCTCCAATGACAACAATTGTTGGCGGAAAATTCACCCCTGAAATGTCCACTCCGTTTGGCCCAAAAACATTAGCTGCAGGGTGGTTCCTGTCTGAATTCTCCGGCAAAACCGATTTCCAAAACCAGTCATTTTTCTCAATGGTCACGACTGGATCTCCAACGAGCTTTAGCTCCGATTCAGTACGTTCTTCTCCTCCAAAAAATGGTTGCAATAATATGTTACCAGTTACTTCAATGTTTCTGAAATTTTGTCCACTGGCTTTTACTGCAACGTGATGGGCCAAGTTGCCACCTGCACTATCTCCAGCTAGAAAACAGTTGGTGAGATTTGCGTAGCTTGAAAAGCCGTCGATGTTATTACTATCAACGAACTTGAGGGCATCGAAGCAATCATCAAGTTGACAAGGGTAACGATGCTCAGGAGCAAGGCGGTAGTTGACGGAGATGACAAAGGCAGATAGTTCTCCCGCAAGTCGACAGCAAAAGCCATCTGTTCTCTTTGAATCTGGTGAAAAATACGCAAAGCCACCACCATGGAAGTAGAAAACAACCGGTAATCTGGCATGACCATTGATATCGTCTAAAGGGATTGCTTTGGAAGGAATATAGAGACGGAACCAGAGGTTGCGAGCGGGGTCAACAATGATATCCTTGCTTTTGATACCGTTACTCAGTTTCTTCTCAGAAGGGGAGACCTTGTGGTCGATCAAACTCATGAGACAGCGGTTGACGGAGCCATCAGAACGACGAGTGATGTCGACGGCGAAGGAATAGACGGAGAGGAGGATCTTAAGCTTCCATGGCAAGGCAGGCTGCTTCAGATCATTTTCAGACATTACGTTTATTTTGATTGATCTCTTAATTTTCCAATCCGATGAAGGAAGAGACAGGTTGGGCAGTTAAATACTGGCAGCATCTTTAATAATCTTTATGTACAGAGTTGCTATTCCTGAGAAACCAATCGATCCATGACCTCAAGATATTACCAAGATATTACCAAGGTACAGAGTTGATTATGCTATAAGTACGGATCATATATTATCTAATGGTTATTAAACCCTATTGAGATTTCGGTAATATGGTTCTGAAATTTTGGTTCCTCCTCCTTCATTAACAATTATAACGACCACTCAGTATCCAAGGACCACCATGAAAGAAGACTTGGATTCTTTTTCCTGCGTTATTGAGCAGATACAGATTAAATTTCCCAAGTAATCAACCCCACTGGATTAAATATTACACCTAACACATACTTGCCCACTTATGTTGACAGCTGCGCTCCTATACAGAAACCAGAAATCCAGCTTTACCGACGGGGTTGGAGCACTGTTCTCATCAGGGTGTTCTACCTCAACATATTTATATGGATCTTATATAAATACGTAGATAAAATTTAATAGAATAAGATAGAAACTGATTACATGATATTTATCCTTTATTGAGGTGGACTTACGAAGAAACTGAACATATATCCTTTTTTTTTATTTTCAGTTTTTTCCACTTATTAGGGTTTACAGATATGGATTTTATGAATTAACTTCTTGTGGTCCAATGCTTGCCAACAAGTTGCGTTCTGTTTCGTGCATGTTTCTATCATTGTTCCAACAACTTGGTAGTTGGAATTAAGAAAGCTAAACTATTCTCTTCCATGGAGGAAAAATCTGACAAACGCCATGACTTTCGGTCTTATTTTTTTTACAAAGGATTTAGGGGTCGTCTTATGTATGTAGCTGTTTAAAATTTAGGGTCAGAGCTTTGCTTTCTATAAGGAATCTACCCGGCTCGAGCGGGGATTAGTTTGAGTGTGGATGTCTTAAAGATGCCTTCCTATAATTGGGACTCTTTTAAGACATCTCGTTGATAACTTAAAATAAAAAAGAAAGCATTTAAGGAGACTCTCCACTTTCTTCCATTTCTTTCTCTGTTCTATATCATCTGAATTTTCAAGTACAAGTAACTAACTTGGCAGTGTGTTTTAAAAAGCTAATAGCCACAGTGCGTCTTGTCGTTGACAAGTTTTCTCTGTCTTGTCGTTGACAAGTAGTTTTTTTCGATCCTTCTCACGCTTGCGTTTTCTCTGGTCTTTCTTCTGTGTTTCGATGGAGTCTGAGGAGATAAATAAGCTTAATGCAAAATGCCACCAAATGACCATTGAAGAACCGAATGAAGAAGGGGTGGTCATTGAGGTTGGGGATCTTGAGGGAGCAATAGATGTTCGCTAGAGTTTGGTGGGTAGTTTTTTAACGAAGAAACCTATTCATACGCAGTCGATGAAGGATACATTGGCATCACTATGGCGTCCTGTGATGGGGGTGTATATTAAGGATATTGATCCGAACATATTTATCTTTCAGTTCTTCCATGAAAGGGATATGCAAAGGGTTCTTGAGGATGGTCCATGGACGTTTGATAATCAAC
>JAOTIZ010000003.1:5278390-5292253 GCA_027123425.1 Erythroxylum panamense
ATTGACTTATCTGAGTGGTTCTAAACGTGGTGCCCTGACGTCGGGCCCCACGGTGGGCGCCATTTGGTTCAGCCGGATTCTGGTGAGACTGAACGTTGCCTTTTGGATCCATGATTCCGAGTAGCTTTGGCTAGAGATTACCTGCAAAACAGATAAAGGCGCGCCGGGGGTTGGTCCTCGGCTCACCACTCCGACGCTCAAGTTAGTATTTTTGTAAAGGGTGTAGTCGCTTAGAGCCAGAAAAACTAGGGTTTATGTCGCGTACCTCTTATCATGGTAGAATAGTACCTTATATACGACGTGGATGTTAGGTTTAGGTCGTTATGCAGGTCTTTGTGTTTGCATAAGAGACTAACTCCTGTGAATGGGCCATAGATGCATAGATTGAATGTCTTGGGCCTGGGCCTAGCACAGTCGACCCGACCAGATATGATTTTTTAATAGAACTACTGTTGATACCCTTTTACTTGGTAGATAATATGAAAAGAACAAGAGTTTAAGAATATTCTTGGAAGAAATTCCATTTGAAAGCAATCATTCCTCCTCAACAGGTTTTCTCCTGTCACAGTATACTTCTCCAGAATTGCGTGATTCTAGGGTTGGCAATGAACCCAAGCCCGATCAAATATGGCAAGTTGAAGCCTAGTTTTGTCCGATTTTTTTTATATTTTTAATTATAAATATAAAATAACGTTATTTTAAGAACAAAATAATATATCTTTAAAAATGTTCAAATTTCGACCAAATGAAATTTCAGCTAAAAATTAAATAAAATTTGAGTCCATTCAAAACTTCTGCTGAGTGTTAGACTTTTATGGTTGAAAATTAAATAAAATTTGAGTTCATTCAAAATTTCAGTAAATTGTTTAAAACGAGTTAAGTGTTAGTCTTTTATGGGTTGATCAACAACATAAAGACAAATCTGAATCTATATCTTCGTAACGTTGTTGATTAAAATTTTGTTCCCTCTCTGCCTTACTTGCTTGATTGTTTCTACAATGGTTTAGTAACCTTTCATGTCTTGATGAAAAGTTGTTCTTTCTTGGTTTTTCAGAAAACATTGTGTTTATTCTCTACAATAACATATGACACCTTTATATATATTCTATTGAAAAAATGAGTTAGTTAAAGGAGAGAGGAAAAGGATCTTGGACCCATTTGAGCCTGACTCTTCGAGACTCAATAACTATGATCTTGGGCTCTTTCCATTAGACTCAAATCTATAAGTGCCATGGGCCATTAAAATATCTTACAATCTCCCACTTGGCCCATATTATGACTTGATGATTCAATAATAAAACGTTAAATACACACAATGCATTGAATCGATTAAATCATCCTAAAGTGAATTAAGATGATTTGATCATGGTGGGAACATGTTATACAACATGATTCCTTCCATGTATCACATTATCAACTCAACTCATATAACGTTAAGTGGGTAATTTTGTAATTGTTATCTCACAGAAACAATGATTATATACAACATAACATAGATAGCAAGTAAGTGAGCAAAAACAAATGTGACAGTAATTGAATTCACAAATGTCATGACAATTCAAACAAGACAATTATATGTATATATACAAGATAGAACTTTATGCTAACAAGGACTTATCTATAATGCTCATCTGCTCAACATGGCCAACATACGTTTTGGGCATTAAGCCTTTAGTTATCTGCTATCATTAGATATATACTAATATGCTCTATTGATATTTTATGTTTTTGCACTTATTCTTTCACGTACAAGTATTTGAAATCCATGTTTTTCGGACCTTTGAATACTTGTCACTCTTAGAGAAGAAAACGGTTGCAGAATCATCACAATAAATTCTTAACGGTCTAGCAATGCTATCGACAATACCAAGACCAAAGCTAAAATTTTGCGACCACAATCCATAAACAGTGGCCTCAAAGCACGTCACAAATTTAGCCTCCATAGTGGAAGTAATAATGACGGACTGGTTTTCACTTTTTCATAAAATTGCTCCTCTAGCTATTAGAAACATATAATCGAATGTAGATTTCCATGAGTCTACACAACCGGCATAGTTTGAATTTGAGTAACCTATCACTTCGAGATGGGTTGATTTTCTATATGTGAGCATATAGTCCTTGGTGCCTTATAAATATCTAAGGACTTTCTTTGTAGCTTTCCAATAGTCCATTCCCAGATTGCTTTGATATTGGCCTAGCAGTCCAACAACAAAATTGATATTTGGCTGAGTATATGTTTGAGCATACATTAAGCTCCCAATTACTAACGCATAAGGAATAGACTCCATTTCCTTACATTCCAAATCGTTTTGTGGATATTGCATTTGACTAAATTTATCCCCTTTCTGAATTGGAACTATCTTTGCAGAACACTTCAACATTTTAAATCTTTCTAATATTTTCTTGATATATCCTTTCTAAGAGAATTCTAACAACCCTTGCGATGTATCACAGAATAGTTCTACTCTAATTACATAGGATGCCTCACTCATATATTTCATTTTGAAACTATTAGAAAGAAAATTCTTGGCATCATGTATCAAAACCATATTATTCGCAACAAGAAGGATATTGTCAACATATAAGACTAATATAATGAACTTACTCCCACTGATCTTCATATAAATACATCGATCAACAGTGTTTTCTACAAAACCTTAATACGTAATGGCATCATTAAACTTAAGATACCATTATTGGGAAGTCTGTTTCAGTCCATATATTGACCTCTTTAATTTACACACTAACTTGTCCCTTTTGTGGATTTAAAACCTTCTAGTTGATCCATATATCCTTCTTCTAAGTCACTATTTAGACAAGTATTCTTTACGTCCATTTGGTGAAGCTCTAAATCATAATGAGCCACCAGGGCCATAACAATTTTTAAAGATTTCTTCTTTGAAATTGATGAGAAGGTCTATTTATAGTCAATGACATCTTTTTGAGTATAACCTTTAACAACAAGTTTGGCTTTATACCTTGCAATGATGCCTTATGAGTCATGTTTGGTGCTAAAGTTCCATTTACAACGCACTTACTTTACACTTTTCGGCAACTTAACTAATTTCTAAACTTTGTTGTCCTCCATTGATTTTAACTCTTCTTTCATAGCATTGAATCATTTTTCAAAATTGTTACATTCCATGGCTTGTTTGAACGAGATTGGATCCTTATCGATCCTTAAGTCACATTCATGTTCAAGTAAGTAAACTTCATAGTCACTTGAAATAGCTAATCTTCTCTGCGTTACAAACTTTCGTAATGCTACTTCTTGTGACATTACTTGATCATTTGTAATTTGATCATCAGTAGCTGGTTCATCATTAATATGTTCAACTTGTAGAATTAGAACATTAATTTGTTTTTTCGATATGTTACGTATCTGTGATGCAACAAGAGGAATAACAACTGGTGGGATCTCAATTGATGTAGTAGTGTCTACTCGATTCTCATAAATATCAACTTTTATGGTTCTCCACTCCCATTGATTTGACCATTTTTAATGAACCGAGCATTACTAGACTCAACTATTCTCATATTATAGTTAGGATAGTAAAATCTATACTCCTTTGATTTTTTAGGATAACTGATGAAAAAATGATTAACAGTTCTCGCATCAAGCTTATTTTTATGTGGATTATACAACCTTACTTTTATCGGACAACCTCAAATGTAAAGGAGTCATAAACTAGGTTTCCATCCTGTCGATAGTTTTTAAAGTATCTTAGGAATTGCTTTACTAGAAATCTTATCAAACAAATACGCAGCGGTCTTTAATGCATGCATCTACAATGATAATGGTACAGTGCTATAACTTAACATACTCTTAACCATATCTATAAGAGTATGATTCTACCTTTTGACTATGTAACATCCCGTTACCCATGTTAGGGCTATAATTGTGAATTATGAGAAATTATGATAAATTAGAAAAACGCACATCATGCATAATTAATAGTGACGTACACATTTATTTTGCACATTCATATGATTGTATATACATTCATTGGCATTTTCGGGTAAATTTGATTTATAAGTTGAAAATTGTGGGTTTATTAATGTGATTTGGCAATTTTTGTACATTTTGGATATTTTGGAAAATTTGGTGAATTAATTTTGAGCCAAAAATTATTTGGAGAGTCATATTATTATTTTGAAAATTTTGAAAATTTTAGAAATTTTTCTGAAAATTTGGAGTATTTTTGTATTAGAAATAATAGACCACTTATATTGTGACACGTGGGCTGAATAAATTAGTGATAAATGGCACACGGTAATGGTGACACATGAAGGACATGCAAAGGTTACAGGTATAATTATATTTTGGTTAGGAAAAGACTACTTTAGCTTCTGTTTTTCGTTGAACCGAAAGCCTTTTCCCTGTTATCCATCACCGAAAAGCTTTTTGTGTGGAAATTGATTCACTATTATCGTTGAAACTGTTGTTGCTTCAAGTAAGTGGAATTAATGATGTTTTACTGTTGTTGAGTTTGTATATGAATTTATCCTAAGTAGTTAGAGAAGTGCAGTTTTGGTAGTAATGAATCAGATGAATGATTTGTAAAATAAGGATATGAAATAAATTATGTCTTGAGTATGCAAAAGTGCAGGAAAGATGATGTAGAAATACATATATATAATGTTTTGGTTCAGAGAAATTTGAATATGGTGGCTTCACTATTCATGCGTGCTTTTGTGAAGAATTTTTTAAAATGAATTTACAAGAAATTTAATGAGTTTACTGTGAAGTTTTGATGAGGTCGTGACTTAGAGTTGCTTAGATGATAAATTTATGATGAAATGAAAGAGTTAGAAATATGAAAAGAGAAGTGTAAAAGTTATAGAAACGCAGTAGAGCGAGGGAGAAGTGGAATGTGGGATTTGTGATATTTGAAGTGGATGATTATTTCTGAATTGTTTTGAGGTTATGGTGAGTATTGATGAGATAAAAATGAGTTTAGAAGTTATTTCAGATAAATGACGTGAGGTTGAACTTTAAAAAAAACAAAAACAAAAATAGCAGTAGAAAAAGGAAGAAGAAGATGATGAATAGTGTGTTTGACGTTGTTGTTTGAAATGTAATTTTGAACTAGAGTTGTTTTGTTGCATAGCTTGAGTTTTTGCCTATAACTTCTACATCCGAACTCCAAATAATTTGAAACTTAGATCAATGGATTTCTAAGATATTTTTTTTCTCTTCATAAAAATTTAGAGTGATCTGAAAGTGATTGATAGGATGAAAGTGTGGAAGTCTACTGGAATGTTATGAATTGGAAAAGTTTCATGATCATGCTTCGGTTTTCTAATTATAACTTGAGCTATGAATTTCTGAATGAGTTTTTTTATTCATATTAAACTAGAGACATATTTCTACAATTTTTGTGAAGAGGTCGAACTTTAATTCTGTCTCTTTGATTTCAAAATTGGCATGAAACTGAGTTTTAGCTTAGGCTATAGCACTACCAGGGACATAAATCATGACCTGTGATTATTGAATAAATTGTATTGATTTGGGACAAATTAGGTTGATTTGTCTTCACCAAAGTTGTAGCTTGTTCTCTTAGCTTTAAATTGGTAAAAAGTTTGAAATTTTTGGATGTCTAAACTGAAAGATATGAGTTGTACAATTAGAGGGTATGATCATGTACTAGCCAAAAGTTCAAATGTGCACAGTCTAAGGTATTTTGTGCATAAATCATTGAATACTAAATCAAATTGGATGATATTGGAGTCGTTAGAAACTTAAGAAACTGTAGAACAACTTTCCAGAAGGAAGTATTGCCTAATTTTGTCATTTATCCTACCAGATTAATTATGCAAAATTGACCCGAAATCTTATGGGTAGAAAATCTGAAGTGGTCAATTAGGTTATCAAATTGATTTCACATTGTTTTATTTTGGTCCAAATTATAAGTACCATAAGATATTAATGAGGGCTTTCATATCTGATCAATTTGATGATGAGAGTTACAATAAGATACCTGAAATTGTCATTGAACATGCATTGTGCATACTTTCTATATATTGACGTGCATAAAAGAACACTTGTATATTTATGTAAAAATGTGATATTTGTGAATGTGTTGTATATGTTTTAGAGGAGTCAAGTGGACGCCAGAAAAACATTGCTGGACCATCCAGGCAATAGTATATTGGAGCATTCTGTGAGTCAACCTAGATGATTTACTAGGATTGATTTGATCTGAATTTAATTTAATTTATTACACTTCCATTATTATTGAACTGCTTGTGAGTTGTTTCTAGATTCCGGACCTGAGGTCCAAGGAGTTTAATAGTTGGGCATGTATTTGGAGTGTTTTGATTTGATATGAATTTGATGAATTTAATTTGATTTGTTAAACTTCCAATATGCACTGTTTGTGAATTGATTTTGGATTCCGGACTTGAGGTCTGAGGAGATTAATAGTTGGACATGTATTGGGAGTGTTTTGATTTGTATGAATTTTGGCATTTAATTCTTAACAAAAGGTGAATGTCAGACTTAGGTCCGATGACTGTGAAATCTTACCTGAGCATTTGTATAAGATTGTGATATATGAGATTTTCTAAAATTGTTGCATTTCATAAAATGCATGCTCAGTTAAAGACGTTGTGACTTGAATTGCCAGTATGAAGTGCTTCCATGTAGAGCTTTGCTCCGTGATTTCTGATTTTGTAGTAGAGCTATGCTCTGCGATTCTGTTTGACTGAGCCCTATGGTCCAATATTTGTATAAGTTTGTGATAGGCACTCAGTTACAACAATAAGGAAGAATGTGAGTCTCATGCATATAACATTATAAGATTGAATTTCTTTTAATGATCTGCAAAGCTGAAATGAATGATAAATTGTTATGATCTATTTGTTATACTTGGCTATGTGGATTGTGAGATTGTATGATATACCATGTTGTGCGAATATCTGGAGTGTATAGATGATCTGAATGAATATATAAGAAATATGTGGTATGTGTGCGTAATCCGGTGAACTCATCAATGATGGTTCACTCATTGAGTTCGCAGAACTCATAAAAATTGCAACGTGATTTTTCAAGTACAAGACAGGAGACTTAGTGTTTATTCTGGATTAAAAGAAAGTTTTGGACTAAGTTATGGCTCAAAGGTCTGTCAGCTGACATCAGAGAGTTATAGCTTTTATTTTGTAGATTTTGCTTGAACCTGTGTGAAGTTTTGTATATATTCGTCTAATGAAGATAGTGTAAATAGTTGTGAATGAATGCACTGAATGGTTTTAAAATTTGATAACTTCTGATTATACTAGATGATACCATGTGTAAGTTGGAACTGTTTTGCTCTACCATGCCATTATCATAAGATATGTACTTGAATGTTCCTAAATGTTTAGGTATGTACCCTATGGTAGTAGGATGTTGCAGGCTATACCATTTTGTTGGGGCGTATTAGGCATTGTGTATTGCACACATATGCCTCGACTTGCAAGAAACTTTGCAAATGGACTAGGTCATTGTCCACTTTCATCAAATTTTTCATAATATTGGCTACCTTTATTGGACCTCATTATCTTTACTTTTCTATCTAATTGCCTTTCTATCTCATTAACGAACACCTCTAGGATGTCTATAGATTGAGATTTTTCATGCAGCAGATAAATTTAACTGTATCGTTAGAAGTCATCAATAAAGGTAATTAAATATCTTTAGTAGCCCCAAGAAGGAACATTGAAAGGACCACATATGTCAGTGTGTATTAATTCCAATAATTCATTACCTTTTGTGGCTGAATGCTTTGATATATGTTTAGCTTGTTTGTCTTTAATATAATCCACACATATATTTCAATCAACAAAATACAATGGACGTAAGATTTTATTTTTTACTAACCTCTATACCCTTTCCTTTGATATATGACCTAATCTTTTATGTCATAAAAAATAGAACATTCATTTTGTGTACTACGTTTACTTCCTATAATATAGTTTACATGAAATAGAGATGCAGCAAAATCAACATCTAGATTGAAATGATATAAACAATCAAGTAAAGTACCGGAACTATAATAGTACTTATGTTTATACAATGAAAAAATACCGTTTCTAATCTTAAATTGAAATTCTACGTCATCCAACTTTGCAACAGAAACTGAATTCCTAGCATATTCAGGAATATAAAGACATTTTTCTAGATTTAGGTAACATCTAGTGTCCAAGATCAATCTGTACGTCCCAATCCCTTCTATCTGTGCCTTCAATCTATTCCTTATATATAATGACTTTTTAGTTTTGTTTATGGATTGGATTGAAATGAATCCCTATTTAACATGTGACATGTAAGTAGTTGCACCAGAATCTAACCACTAGATATTATTAAGCACTTCAATAAGATTTGATTCAAAATATATTAAGAGGATGTACCTTTCTTTTCGAACCAAGCCTTTCTTTTAGGGCAATCCTTCTTGAAATAACCAGGCTTCTTGCATAAGTGACACCTCTTATCTTTATGGATTCAGCCCTTATTAACTTTACTGAGAGCTTTGTTCTTATTTTTACCTTTCTTTCCTGGTTTGTGCTTTCTACTCCTAACACCTGGATGAAGTGTGAGATGAATAGAGTGCTCCTTCATTTTCTTCAATCTCCCTTCCTCCTAAACTAATAAGGCCTTAATCTCTTAAAGGTTCCAATTTTTTTAATAGTGTTATAATTCACTTGAAACTGGTCAAATTCTAGAGGAAGTGAGTTGATAATGAACTGTACCAGAAAGGACTCACTCACATCCATACCCATAGATTTCAACTTTGTAGCTAGGTTTGACATATGAGTTACATGATCATGAATAGGTTATAACCAGTCAAACTTCTTGGTTGTTAGCTCACTCATTAAAGTCTTTACTATGGAATTGTCAGCTATATCAGATTGGGGTATTCCTTAAGCTTTAATATGAACTCCTTTGCATTATCCATCTTAGGCATTGATGGCTTCACATTTTTTGCAATTGCCATTTGCATCAAATTCAAACTTAGCCTATTAGACCATTCCCAAGCCTCATAATAAGACATGTCAGCTTCAAAACTAGCCTTAATTATGATTGTAGGCTTTGTGTCTGAAACTATGGGCAAATCCAAATCCAAATCCATTACACCAGTATGCATAGAAACTAAATTAATTATTAATTAAATAATCCATTATGTCCCATCCTAAAATTGTTTTACTTAGGGTTAAAGTATATAATTTAATGACTTAATAATTAAGGTTGTATAATATAACCCAAAATTAAAATCCATATAATTAGGCCATAATCATTTACTAACCCAATCTTATCCTTTAATGGCTCAAAGGAAAAAAAATCAGCCCAAATGTAAATTTTTGGTCTAGGAAGCCCATATGATGCCAGCGTCTGCCGCTTCTAAGGTAGCGTCAGGCGCCAGCATTGGTCAAGTTGGTGCAACATGTTTCTCCAAACACCTCTGCTTCTGATTATCTGTGTTTTGTTTTGTTTTAATTTTTTTTATACTTTCATGGATTTGTTTCAAACCACAAGTCATCCCAACGTCGTTCTTTCATGGGTTTTGTCCATACCACAAAAACATGTCTTCAAATTTTGGTTTAATAAGAAGTCACTGTAATAACTAACCTTTTTAGTTTCAAACCAACCTTTTCATTTCATGAACCAAACCTTTCGGTTCTTTTCAACAACCATAATCACAATAGATGATGGCATCATTCCAATTTGAAACATTCATCAACACAAATAAAACGCAACAAAACTGATTTCAAACTTGTACAGAAGGATGCGACGTATGAAGAAAACAATGTTTAAGAATGGGATTCAAGATATCGTATACAAAATACAGAAAGCAACATAAAACCCACATTCTAGAAATGAAACAAATAGTGTCGTGGCTTTGATATCATTTGATAGACTTTTATGGATCGATGAATAACATAAAGACAAACCTGAATCCATGTCTTCATAACGTTCTTGATTAAAAGTTTATTCTCTCTCTGCCTTACTTCCTTGATTGTTTCTGCAATGGCTCATAAATCTTTCATGCCTTGATGAAACGTTGTTAGATAGAAAATCAAAACTCACATGATATGAGTAATATGCTCAGTAGTTTTCTGAGCCTCCAAAGAATGGTTTTTATAATAAGAATCGTGCCAAAAGTTGGTTACAGAGAAAGAAAGAATAATGAGTGGTATATACGATAGAAACAGATTGTACAGATAGGTATATTAATATATTGCGTCTAGCTACACATCTAGTTGTCCTATCCTACTAGCTGTCCCATCCTATCGTGCATGCTTTAACATCCCCCCTCAAACGAGAGGGTGCAATAGCCAAACCGAGTTTGTCTCTGTGCTGCATGAAAGGTGTGCATGTTAGAGCTTTGGTGAAACAGTCTACAACCTAGAGAGAAGACGGTATATAGTCAATGTTGATAACTCAGGCTAGATATAGTTCATGAATGAAATGAACATCTATTTCTATATGTTTACTGCAAGAGTGTTGAACAGGGTTGGCAGCCAACGCTCTTGCACTTAAGTTATCACATCACATCATGGAAGGTTGCTTCAGTGTTAATCCAAGTTTAGAGAGTAATGATTGTATCCATTTTATTTCTGCTGCACCATCTGCTAATGCTCTATATTCGGACTCACATCACACCACTCTTTGTTTTCTTGATGCCCATGAGCTGAGAGTACTTCCTAGGTAGACAAACATGCCTTCAGTGGATTTACGATCGTCAATACCTAAGTACTCTCTTAACAGCTTGAAAATGAATGTTCAAAGGTTGAGACATATATTGGCTTAGCTTGTTGATCGAATAAGCTATGTCTAGTCTTATGTTAATAAGGTACTGAAGTGAGCCAATTATCCTTCGATATAAAGAAGGATCTTCCATAGGAACTCCTTATATTTTAATGAGTTGTTTCCCGGTAACCATAAGAGTTGTGACTGATGCACAGTGAAGCATGTTAAATCTTTTGAGAATGTCTAAAACATACTTGCCTTGATTTAGATAAAAACCTGTCTTATCCCGATGTACTTCGATCCCAAGGAAGTAGTATACAGAACCGAGAACCTTCAGAGAAAATAGTGCATTCAGCCTTTTTATGAAGGTTTGTAAGTAGTTGGTGTTATTACCTATGATGAGCATATCATCAACGTAAACAAGAATGAAAACTGTAAGATTTTTCTGCCAGAGGAAGAATAAGGATACATCACTTTTTGAGTTCTTGAATCGCCATTGAAGAAGTGTGAAACGTAGTCAATCAAACCAAGCACGAGGTGCTTGTTTTAAACCATAGATGGCTTTTTTTTAGTTTACACACGTGCTTTGGATGGTGTGGATCTGTAAATCCATCTGGTTGTCGCATAAAGACATCTTCCTGAAGAAAACCATTGAGGAATGCGTTATTTACATCCAGCTGTCGAATTTCCCAATTGAAAGACACTGCAATAGTCATCACAATACGAATGGTGGTAGGCTTTACAACAGGGCTAAAAGTTTCTCCATAATCTATTCCAGAAGCCTGCTGAAAACCCTTCGCGACAAGCCTAACCTTGTGTCTAAAGATGGTGCCATTGGGATTGTATTTGGTTTTGGAGATCCACTTACAGTCGACCAGTTTTTCTTTACCAATGTAGGGTACTAGCATCTATGTCCTGTTTCGTTATAGTGCTTCGAATTCATTAATCATAGCTTGTTTCCATTCAGGAGAGACCAGAGCAGCTGATACTGAGTTTGGTTCTGAATCTTGAGACAAATAATTTGATTTTTCAGCTTCTAAGAATCCAGTAAATGGATACTTGGTCTTGAATACTCCATCCTTCGCATGTGTTCTCATGGGATGTATGTTTGTGTGAGTTTGATTGTATCCTTTATTTGTAGATTGTATCAAAGGTTAAGTTTCGTTCAATTGGTTTGGACTCTCCGTTATGTCTAGGTTTGACGAAGGTGCCGATATTGGACTTGTCGTGTGATTAGAAGAGTCCAATGCAGGAGAATGTTGATGTTGATTCTTCGTCATATCTTCAGTGGTGATGCTGTATTTTTGTGATTTGATGATTAGTGGGAGGACATAATCATTTTTGGAAGGTGGCGAGTGTCGATGAAGAGACCCTTCAGTACATGGGAAAGTTGACTCATCGAAGATAACATGTTTGGAAATATATATCCATCCAGTTGTGCTGAGACACTTATAACCTTTCTGATTTGAAGTAGGACCAAGATGTACACACTTCTGGCTATGAAACTGAAACTTGTGCGGATTATAAGGTTTTAAACATGGGTACCAAGCACACCCATATGGTTTGAGTGTCTTGTAGTCAGGTTCAATTTTGTATAACAGATGTAAGGGATTTGCACCATGTAAGGTAGAAGTGGGAATTCTGTTTATAAGGTAGACAGCCATTTGGAAAGCATCAACCCAGTAAGTGAAAGGGAGACGCGCCTGAGTAAGCAATGTCAGACCCATCTCAGCAATGTGCCGGTGTTTCCTCTCAGCTCAACCATTCTGAACAGATGTGTAAGGGCAAGTAAAACACATTTGGATGCCCACTACTTGAGTGACCGGAATGAATGGTTTATATTCTGTCCCATTATCACAATGAAGAGCCTTTACCTTAGTATCAAACTTGTTCTCAACATATGTCTGAAATAAGTTGAATGCATGTATAGGTTCTCCTTTATGTTTTAGTGGATACAACCATGTATATCTACTAAAATCAACTAAGAAATGTATGTAGTAGCGATGACTGTTTGTAGATTGTATAGGTGATGGTCCCCAGATGTCTGTATGAATTAGTTCTAAAGGAGATGAAGCATGAGACTCAGATCTTGCAAAAGGTAGTTGTTTTGATTTACCGTATTGGCAAACTTCACATACAAACTTTTCAAAAGAAACATTGACATTGCATTTATTCAGGATTTCCTTTAAGATCCTATCACTAGGATGTCCTAATTTGTTGTGCCACTTAACAAATTCAGTCATACTCTTCTTTTTTTATGAAGGATCAAAAAGATGAGAATTTGCCACATTCACCTATGCCTTCCACACCACTCTATCCAGTGGATACAGTCCTTGTTTTGCTTTCCCGTGTGCTAGAAATTTACCTGTCTTCTTGTCCTTCACAACACACTTATCATTAGTGAAGTGTATATCAACATCGTTATCTATAATGAGTTTGTTGACACTCAATAAGTTTTTAGTTGCTGAAGGTACTAACAAGACATCATTCAATCGGATTGTGGAATTAGAGACAGGCAAAGAAGTAGAACCAATACCAGTTACTTACGTTTTTTCACCAGTGCACGTATAGAGGTGTGTCTTACCTATTGGAGTAAAACATTCCAGTTGATCAATGTTAGATGTGACATGGTATGTAGCACCGCTGTCCATGTACCAAGATGGATCTGCTACTGGCTAAGCGTAACAAGCTTGAGGTGAGTAGGTGTTTGAACTCTGGCTGTAAGTTGGTGGTTGAAAAGTTTTATCAAACCTATAATAGCAATTTGCAATGACGTGCCCAGGTTTCTCACAGAGGTGACAGTAAAGACGTCCAGTTTTGTTATAGCCTCCTCTACGTCCTCGTCCTCGACTATTGCGAGAACCATGAGAGTTTCTCTAGGAACCACGTTCTGAGTTACGATAAGTTAGATAAGGTTTATCAGATTCATCCTTTTGAGCTAAGTTTACAAAAGACTGGATAGATAAATTGGAGAAATGACTTAGTTGTTCAAGACGACTCTCAAAGGCTAGTAAGGAAGATTGCGTGTCAATCCATGTGAGATTTGGCTGATCTACTAGCTTGACTACTACTGCATTGTAGTCTGCATCTAGGCCATTTAACGTATGAAGGATAAGATCTTCAGTTGCTACAGG
>JAOTIZ010000003.1:5306686-5337118 GCA_027123425.1 Erythroxylum panamense
AATACTATTTTTTAATCAGGGGTTAATGTGTCATATGAAATAATTGAATTCAATTATAATTTTAATGGATTTGTTCCAAACAGTGTAATTGGATTCAGTGTAATTGAATTCAATTATAATATTACTGTATTTGTTCCAAACAGTGTAATTGAATTCAATTCTAATATTACTATATTGATTCCAAACACTGTAAATTGAATTCAATCCCAACTTCATTAATGCAATTGAATTCAATTCGATAATGAATTCAATTCGAAGGTTTCCAAACAGCCCGTTAATTAGGCATAAAAAAGAATCTTATCTTGCTAAAGCTAATAGACAAAAGAGTATCCATTAACATATTTATAAAAAAGGAAAAAAAGTTGAACGAGATTATACCATAGATGTAGTGGTTATTTTTGTGTTAAAAATATATTCGTGTGCTAAAGATAATATTAATACATTATTTTCTCCGTTAAGCACATAATAATTTTAAAAAATAAGAATATTAATAAAAAAAATTCTCGGTTAAGCACGTAATATTTCAAAACTCTTTTATTAAAAGATTCTTACAATTCCACTAGTAATAAGTTTTGTCATATATATATATAATCAAATACATTGTTCTATTAGAGGTCCAGTGCAAAGCGTCGTTGACAATGTTGACAATATTAAATGAAAATATAATATTAGAAAGATAAAATAAAATCCATTAATATATTTTTAAAAAACAAAAGTAACTTTAGAAAAGAAAACGAGAGATTCATAGTATATCAGTCTTGTTCATTAACTTCCACTTAATCTGTAAAAATATTATTTGATATTTGTTATTTTTACAACAAAAATATTTGTTTATTGAAAACAAAAGAAAAATTATAATAACATAAAGTTTTATTTATTTTATTGAGTACGTGACTATTAATTTTTGACAAAATAAGAATATAACATCTCACTCATTATAACATTGTGTTAGTTAAGTTATAAAAGGATAGTTAGTAGAAAGTTTCATAACTCAATTTTTCTATTAGAGGTTCAGAGATGTCGGATTACTTGCCGGAAGAGATTGCGGAGCAAATTCTGGTGAGGCTACCATCTAGAGCCGTCGTGAGGTGTCGTGCAACGTGCAAGCGGTTGTACTCCCTAATCAACAGCTCAGGTTTTATCTCCAAAACCCTCTCTTATACCCTCTCAACACGCAAATATTCATCCTCTCCAGCTTTTTTGCTGTCACAATATAGTGTTCGTGGTGACCTAAGTTATAATTACTCTCTGTACTTCGACCCCTACACTGTTGATGACTACACACATGACATCCCTTCTCCGTTCCGTCATGACAAAACTTCCCATTATTTACTACTAGATTCCGTCCATGGTTTGGTCTGTGTTGTTCAATTAGGTTGTTATGGCTATTACACTGACCACATATACATATGGAATCCTCTCATTAAACGCTACATTAAAACCCAAAAATGTAGCTTGAAGGGTAGTATTCGAGATATGTTGGTGTTCGGATTTGGATTCGATTCTATTAGGGATGACTATAAGGTTATGGTTATTGCGCGTTCCGTGTGGAAATTCAAGGTACAAGTCTATTCCTTGAAACAAGGGATTTGGAGCGACATGGATGGACAGTGGCTGGACTCCAATTTTGTCTCTTTTACTGACAACCAAACTCAGCGTTTCTTGAATGGGGTAATCCATTGGTTGGGCACCGGACAAAACGATGAGAATTTGATTATTGGTTTCGATGTCTTTCATGATAGTTTCAAAGCCATGAAGTTCCCAGGTGATTTATATTATTCGAAGCTTTTCCAAATAGGGGAAACCCTTGCCTGCGTTGATCATCGTGTTTGCTTAAATGGAGGAAGTCAGAAATGGACTTCAAGCTTTGACATATGGGTGATGAAAGATTATGGCGTGGATTCTTCATGGACTAAGATGTACTGCTTTGAATTTCAGGGAATACCTTTGGTTTTAGGGATCAAGGAAGATGGTGATCTCTTGATGGTCAACTCTTACGTCGCAAACAAAAGGGAATTACTTTGGTATAGTCCAGTGAACAGAGTAATGAAGCGTACTGGAGTACAAGCCATTTTTTGTTCCAAGCATGTCTGGACTTACATGGAGAGCTTAACTTTGATGGACAAAGAAAGCGGTGCTATTTCTTATAAGAGACACCTTTGGGAGTGACGGTACAAGTTAATGGTTAGTATTTGATTCTGAGCATTCCTTCTCAGTTACTGTTTGCATCTTTACTATATGAATCGATTGTAAGATTCGTATCAATCAAACAAACATAGGTTGTTGTGTTCTCATTATCTTGCCTTTCTTTTTTTGCTTTCTTAAATATATTAAGATTTTAAATTACGGATGACCGTAATGCTGTGGTTGATCATTCTGCTTATCCTTAAAAGTCATAGACTCCTAACATGACTATGACACGAAGAACTAATCATGATAAGACTAAATTTCTTTAAAACATAAAGTAACGAATCTTCTGCTTGACCTTGTTGGTATTAAGTATTAATTTTCAAAATCAAAAATCAAACTGACCCGGACAGGTTTTTTTGTCTAATTTTATGGTGTTTTATTCTGTTTTATAAATTTTATCTATTTATTTATGCGGATCTTGCGTTTATTTATGTAAGACCCACACGGAACCCACACAAATAAATGGCTAAGATTCATGAGACAAAAATAAGACACTATAAAATTAGACAGTCTAGATTCCTTTCTCAAACCATTTAATTTAACGTTGTGAAAGGCTACACTTACTCGTACACCAAGTGTAAGGCAAAGACAAAGCCATGGACATACAGACAAAAATGTCCAGCAATCTCCCATGGAAGGCTAGAATTCTCTTTTACATTGTATCCATAATTCTCAGAGCCTGTCTCCGCAAAGACTTGACTGTCAATCGTCGATGGTTGAGCTTCTTGGACTTCAAAGCCTCTCCATCAAAAGACTCTCGCGGTGGTGTCATATCCTCAGATGTCATCGTCGACAACTCTCGCAGCCTCTGGTTCCGTATCTACACCCCCACAAATTCCGCTCCCGTAACCTCCAGTTTCCCTGTTATTATCATCGCTCATGGCGGAGGATTTTGTATTTGCGCTGTTGACTCTCTAGGTTACGACTCTCACTGTAAGAAACTCTCCGATGAGCTGCGCGCCATCATTGTTTCTATCAACTACCGCCTTGCCCCAGAGCATAAGTACCCATGTCAGTACGAGGACTGCTTCGACGCTCTCAAATACGTCGACGCGAATTTGCATCACTTGTCACCTTCTGCTGATCTTGGACGGTGTTTTCTGCTTGGAGACAGTGCGGGTGGGAACTTGATTCACCATATGGCAGTCAAAGCAAGCGAGTACGCGTTCAAGAGGTTAAAGATTGTAGGTTTGATGTCAATACAACCATTTTTTGGTGGAGAAGAGAGGACTGAATCGGAGAATCGATTAGCTCGAGCTCCAATGTTGACTTTAGAACATACAGATTGGTACTGGAAAGCTTTTCTGCCACAAGGGACAGACCGAGACCACAGGGTGGTCAACGTTTTTGGTCCTAATTCGCATGATATCTCTGGTGTCAAGTACCCTTCTACACTCGTTTGCATTGGAGGGATTGATTTGTTGCAGGATTGGCAAAGAAAGTACTATCAAGGATTGAAGGAAATAGGAACAAAAGTGCAGCTGGTTGAGTATCCAAATGCAGTTCATGGATTTTGGATGCTTTCAATGTTCCCTGAAACTTCCTTGTTGATTAAGGAGTTGAAGAGTTTCATTGAAAAGACATGTATTTCACAGTAAATGAGAACTATTTCATAAGAATAATTATGATTGCTTCGAAAGTAGTAATAGTTGCAGAACCCTCGTTTTCATCTGAGTCTTAAGCGATTATGATGGAACTTTGAAAAACAAAGAAGAATAAAGATGAATATCATGAAATATTTTCCAAAGATTAGAGGATAACGTTAAGAAGTTTGCGAGGAAAACCAAAGTGGAAAGCTTGAATCTATGACGTGCGATGTTGTTACCCAACTTGAAATTAAGAGAATAAAAAGCATGGATGAATGTGTTTCTTGAGGGGTTTATAGTCAACTATGAGTTGAGTACAAGTTATCAAATGTATGGCAAACCTAGCACGGAATGCAAAGAATAACTGAAACAGAAGATGATATTTGAGACAGTCTCCTCTGATTGCCCAAATACAAGCCATTTGTATATTAGATTAGCCTTCATAGCTTTCAAGTCTTACCTACCTCTGGTTTGATTGTGGAAGATGGCTTGCTTAAGCGAGAGAAGTCATGTTCTTGGTTGGTTGCTGTCATATTGTGGAATATCTCAAATTAACAGATTCAATGAGTGTCTATTTATTTAATCAAAAGAATGGAATACACGCAAAGGGTCAAGCACAAAAAGTCTCCTTTGTGATTTAACGTACACTCGTTTGTTTAACCAAAATAATAGAGGGGAAGCATTGACAGAAAGTCATATATTTGAAAAGGTCAAGAATTTCTAAATACTACTAGCTCATCATAACTTTTCCCTGCAGTTTGGTGGCTAGAACAGAAGCTGTAGTTTAGCTAATCTCAAGATTTTCAATTACCATCATCATCATAAACCAAACATCTTTACCAACATGTTGGCAAGAGGCTAGTGACACATCCATGAAACAATTCAAGAATGGTATAAATTGGTAAAAAGCTCCAATTCTGACAAAGGCTTATGCCAGCAATCTTCTTGACCATACCACCCCATGGTACTTGTCACCTTCTAAAACAAGTCCGAACAAAAAGAAATTTTAAACTAAAGCCATTCAATTCGAAGTCCCCACATCTGCATCAAGCAAACTGATAAAGAGAGAAACAAGGTGTAGACTTTCTAAGATAAGGACAATTTTGCAGGTATTCTGACAGTCAAATGCACAATAACCTGAGCAAATGTAATTAATACACAACAAATCGTACAGCAGGGTTTCAATTGGTCAAGAATCCCCTTTTCCAATCAGTAGCATATGTTACGAACACAACCAATCATTTGCAAATACCTGCATCAGCACATCTTAGTATTAGGATTGCCACAATTGCAGAGAAACTGCAATTAAAGATAACGCAAAGCAATGAGTGGCCTATTGGTACAGTTTCGACAATTCGAAAATGACAGGTTCTATATTTGTAGCCAAGTAAACCCTCAGATATAAGGTTCAACAATGTTAACCTAAAAAAGAATGAAATGGATGAAATGGGAGAACAGACAACATTGCAAGTAAAGCCATCAATCCAGCACAGAAAAGGCTAGTAAAAAAATGTACTGCACCAGATTCTAGTTAACTAGAGAGAAAAAAGCAGCATCAGACGGCAACCAAACAAGCATAAGAAGAGTGGGTAAGAACATATCTTACCCAAAACAAGCAGCCCTCACAGTTTCTTAGTACGAAATAGCACCACTTTCATTATCAAACAAAACTAGGCTCTCTGTTTGAGCTCCTGCATAAAATTCATCCAAAATGCCCCTTATTCCAGTATCCATAGTGGCTCCAGTTAAAGGATTCAAAGAAGCCAATCCCACTTCATTTTTCCTCCCCACACCACTCTTGGCAAACAGGATATTACAATTTCCACTCATCCCTAAAACTAACTCAATATCCACCTTGCCATGAAAACTATAGATCTTAGCCCACGAATGATGCACACCATATTCCTTCATCACCCAAATTTCAGGGCACTTCGCAGCCTTTCCTTCTACTGCCACACACTTGTAGTGAATCACACCAACACATCCCTTAATCTCAGAAATAGATAAAGCCCATTCATTGATCAAATCATTTGGGAGTTCCATCTTACAGAATCTCTCATGAAACACATCAAACAACATAATACAAGTCCTACCATTTTCATAGGCCACCCAGTGGACTGCTCCATTCAGATAACACTGAGACAAATCATACCTATAAACACAAGTCTCCAACCCATCAGCACTAATTTCCCTCCACAACCTTTCTCTCAAGGAATAAACTTCCACTTTAGGGGGGACCTCAGAGTGGCCCAGGCTTCTGGTGTAAACCATCCTCAGAACTTTATAGTCATTCCAAACTGAATCAAACCCAAAAAAGCACAACACAAATTTACGACCACCGACGTCCACAAAACTGGATCTTGGCACGGGCAACTTTATGTAGCGTCTGATCGTTGGATTCCAGAGAAAAATTTCGTCGCCGTAAGTTTGAGACAAACAAAAAGTGGAGAAATAAGAGAGACAAACCAAGCCATGGATTGAACCCAATATGTGGTAATACCCTCTTTCAGGGTGGGAAAATGGGAAAGAAATTGGCAGGAAAGTAGAGAAAGAGTTGGGGTGAAAGTGAAGAGAATAGAATTCAGCAGACGGGGATTGAGTACAGTATCTCAAAAGCAGAGGAGGTTTTGGGTTGGGCGTTGCAACAGTGAAAGCAAGACGAGAGGCTATGAATTCATGGCTGGAGATCAGTGCGTTCCACTGTTTGCACACGGCTGTGCATCTCACGACGTCCAGAATTGGCAACCTTAACAAGATTTGGAAGGTGAGTTCTTGAGGTAAGTAATCCGACATGATTTTTTGTCTTGTTGTTATTGTTGTCAGAGAACTCTGAGCTACGTGTGAGATAGTTATGGGATCAGAATTATGAACAAAGTGTTTTTTTTAATTGTTCTTTTGCATGCTTGCTTGCTTTATTGGTTAAGGTATCCGACATGTAATTTAAAACTTAAATTGACAAAAGAATATCCTAATAGCAAACTTCTGAAGATCCTAAACAAAACAGATCGTACCCATATAACATTAAGAACAATTTTACATTCTAATAAAGGAAAGCATCGCCTCTTGCTTCATCACAAGTTTTTAATAAGAAATAGCACCACTTTCTTTGTCTATCAAAAGCAAGCTCTGTGTGTAAGGCCCTGCATCGACTTGACTGAAAGCGCCTCGGATTGCCGTACCCTGGATTGAGTTATTCACAGGATCGTAAAAAACTATTTCAGATGCATCATCACTTTGTCCAGCAACCTTCAGCATCATAATATCGCCATATCCGTTCGTCCTTGAAACTACTTTAAGTTGTGCAAGTCCTGATACATTATAAATCTTAGTCCAGGAATGCCTCACGCCATACTCCCTCATCACCCATATGTCGCAAGAATTGAAAAGAACACCGCTTTCTCGTTCATATCGATAATGGGCTACGGCAAGCAACCCATTAAACTCAAGAACACGTAAATTCCAAGCACGTTCGCTAACCAATTGCTCTGGCAATTCCAAAGTACTGAAACTCTCAGAAGAGATATTGAATAACAAAATCGAGTTCGTTCCCAAATCTGACTCTATCCAATGAACCGCTTCATGTACAAAGCACTGAGACGGATCAAATCTGAGTACGGTATATGGTTTCACCGCCGCCTTAGCTTGCTCGATTTCTCTCCAGGAGCGTTCTTTCAACGAACAAATCTCTGCCCTTAGTTCAAACTCTATTCCGACGAATCCGTAAGAAATCCTCACAACCTTGTAGTCATTCTTGACAGGATCGAAAGCAAACTCTGTCATATTAGGCAAGAAATGCCAGGTTTTGCTATCTAATTTTGGTGGAGGGAGCTGAATGTATCGTCTGACCAGCGGGTTCCAGATATAAACCTCGTCTGTATAATTAGCGAGGCAGATCAAGCCGTGGATTGTACCAACTAAATGGTAGCCGAATTTTTCTTCCGGAGGTGATGGGAAAGGGAAAGGGATGGATTGGTGATCAGCAAAAGAGTTGGGGTCAAAGTGTAGAGAATAGTGTTCAAAAGGATGGGAAACCGTAGAGTAGGCAAAGAGAGTAGGATTGGAGTTTCGGGGTATCGAAAGTGCAACAGAGAGGTGAGAGTCTATGAAGTCATGGCTGGTGACAAGAGAGTTCCAGCTTTTGCAGACTGACGTGAACTTTGCAAGAGATGGGATTGGTAGCTTCAACAAGATTAATTCTATCAACTCCGGAGGGAAGGAGCCTGACATGGTTTGTGAAAAGTCTAAAGAAAAAATATCCTCTGCCGTCATATATATACAGAAAAAATATCCTAAATAGGGGAAAACTCCTATAAATCTACCGCTAGGAATCTCCTATACAAAAGTAAACCTTTGTATAAAAGGAAAGATCCAAAATCTATACTATATAGCCGTTTGTCAATCTGAGAAGCTTTTGTGTTTCTGTGCAAACAACAGAACAGAAAACAACTTTTGTACTACTTAGATTCGTAGTTGTTGTTTATTTTATCACGTTTTCAATGCCTAAGTTCACTTGACTTGAAAGACTTTAGGTTCAACGTTACGACAAAAACTATAAAAGTTTAGATATAACTCTTCTATTCAGTTGCTTGATCACGAAGACCGAAGACGATAAGAATTAGAGAGTCGTCATTTTAGTTGCTTTTTAGTAATCATAATTAATAGCAAGCTATACATTATTTATTAGATTGCATACTAATTTTAAGCAATATTATCTTATAAAACTAATGCAGTAAGATATCAATTAAATTTAATTCAAGTGCTTGAAAACACACACAAAAAAAGATGGATTTAATTCATGCATATAATTGAAACTTATCCTTTTATAAATTCAATTCACTCTTCCAAGCGTTGGAATTGAATTGAAAGAGTGAGTTGAATTCATGAAAGTATTAATTTGGCAAAAAAATTTGTGTCACACCCACACATTTAAAGGAGTGCCCCAACAACGATATGAAAGTTTCTTATCCATTTTTACCTGATAAATAATATTTATATATGATTAATAACCATCTTTTATTTTTTATATTTGGAAATTGTAATTTTACATTAATTATGCTTAGAGAAATATGAGATTTTTTTGAAAAATAAAGAATAAATCATGAAATCCTTTGATCAAACTGTATCAATTTATGCATTATATCTTCTTCAATTTTATAATAATAAATAATTTTTTTAATATATTTTTTAGTCAAGAGTAAAAATATTATATGAAATAATTGAATTCAATTTGATTGTGTTCCAAACAATATAATTAAATTCAATTCCAATATTACTGGATTTGTTCCAAACGGTGTAAATTAAATTAAATTCAATCTTATTAATGTAATTAAATCCAATTAGTTAATGAATTCAATTCGAAGATTTTTAAACAGCCCGAAAGAAACTGGTATACAATAAAGTTTGAATAAATTTGAGTAACTTAAAATAGGAATAAAGAAGGAGATTATTATTATCTATTGAAAAGATTAAAGTTATAGTTTAATTGAAAAATAAAACTATCAAATAAAAATTAACCAATTTATAAAGTTTATAAAAATTGGTCAGTTACTTAATAATTCAATCAATTTTTAATAACATAAGTTATTAAAATAAATCGAAGTGAAAAGTTGAATAGCTCAAAATTTTTAGCCCAAATCAGTTTAATTTTTTAATCATTAAATTATATAATTTAATCATGATATTTTTTAATGTCTCAAAATTGATTTAGTGTTAATTTTTTGGGTACATCAAAAATCATAAAAATGTTATATTCTTATTGAAGTGATCAAGATAAAAAATCTCATCATTTTAATCATGTGATACTGTCTTCCAAATTGTACTACTTTGTACAAACGATTATAAAATTGAAGAGGTTTAAAGACTAGGCGTCTGGGAAGTGAAGCTCCAAAAGAACAGAGCACTGGATTGTACAACTGAAGACGGACTGGGAAGTCAAGCTGCAACACAGCAGAGCATATCCTGAAAATCCGTAGAATTCTCAAAGCAACTCATGTTGCACAGTGAGCCTCTGCCCTGGGGGACGGATCCTTTGTCTATTTTTTTGTGTACTTATCATGTCCCATGAATCTCATAGATAGCTGGAATTCATGAAACAAGACAGGGACACGAAAAAATGAACAGAGGATCTTGAGAGCTGCCCTAGATATTTTCTTAACAAAGCATTAGTTTCTTTAATATCATCTTTTGAACATAGAAAAATGAAAGTAAGAAGTCATGTCAAGTCTAGCCAAGTAAGTGAGTAACTCTTATTGCAAGTTTATGTGCAATGGCTGCTATATAAATTAATCTTAGGTTGGGGTATACAGGCATCTAAGTAAACATGAAATTAGCCTGAAACTATACAAATGACTGTTAAAAAGAAGGTGAAGGCAAAAGCAAGGGTATAGCAATCAGTTTATCCCCAGGGCAGCAAGAGTTTCTGAGATATCATTGACTTGATAATTTTCTTTCACAAAGCCTACATTAGGGCTTTCAAGTGGCACTACGTCTTCTCTTTTAAAGTTGTCTTCACTGCGAAGAAGCTTCTCACTGCCACACTCTACACAGTCTCTTACAATAATGGTCCTGTGGAGGCCAACCAGTAAGTCCTCATAATCTGTATCCCCTTTCTCCCCAGCAAAGACAACCATTCTGGATAAGTCAATTCCCCATCTAACTGAGAGGTACCTGTGCATATGATTTTGATTCTTAATGCCAAGTTTTTTTGGTAGCCTGGAAAACATAAAAGAACAGGTCTAACCTTAAAGCTTGTATCCTGGAAGCAAATAGAGGGATCACGTTCAACCTTGAAGCTGCACGTGTATAGATAAGGTTGCACCGAAAACCTCTCATCCGGAGCTTTTGTCTTAGATCATCTACTTTTCTGGCCTGTCATAAACTTACATTAGCATGTTTGATGCCAGGTACTTCTTTCTAGCTATATGTATTCATAAAAATTTCTCACCTTGGCCCCGGGTTTGATGCTACAAGAGTAACACCTAGAACTACATGCTTTACTATATTCCACGATCTCATCTTCAGGTCCATCTTCTTTCCTAACCAACCTTGTTACTGTTGACCCTACATTCTCACCAGGCCACCTATACTCCAGATGAGCTTCGTAGGCTGCGTCAGGGACCATATCTCTCCATGGATAATACAGTTCGCTCCCACTGTTGCATACTATCGCATCGAAATCCTCTATGTTTACTGGACAATTACTCAATGCTTGTGTAGTCTCTTGTAAACTCGAGCCAGACATTAGCACAAAACCTGTCCTATTTAATCCCAGACTCAAGCCCGCAGCTTTCATTACATTCTTGATGATTTCTTGGAACTTCTCTGTGATCTCTCCATTACAACTGTAGCAATCAACTGCTATCACGAAGAGTATCTGCCTTCTTCCAGGACTGTAAGCGACAGGAGCTGCGCCATTTGAAGAAGCCATTTGGGTGATGGCTTCAATGAGCTTCTTCTGTCTGGATGCTGCATCTAGTTCTCCATTTAGCTTGGAATCTCCCTCTATGGAAAATCTTAAAGATAGGTCTTCCACGTCCCTTAGAGAGTCACTCATTGGTTCTTCAAGAATTGGTGTGATTTCTAGGCGGGCCGTTGGGTGGCGGTTCCTGCAGTGTTCAACGTGGGAGAGATAATTACGGCAATGTTCCGGCCATGAAAACCGATGGATGTTTTTCAGGCCATTTTTCCGGCATTCACTCCAGAGGTTTTTATCTGCCACAAGCTTTAGAAGAGCATCTGCAATGGCTTTCTGATCATGAGGATCAATGAGGAGGCCATTGTTAAGTGCCTGTTAGGAGGATACTCATTGTTAGTTTATCAGAATACGTCTCTGCAACTATAACATGGGAAAATTCCAGAAAACTATATTATTTATCACAACATTAACAAAATTGGGCTAGTCTGCAGCCTGTAAAAGGGGAGAAGAAACTGAGGTGAGTCTAGCAGTTTTATGCAGATCCTAAAGTTCTTACATACTTCCTAAGACTAAAAATAGAGGAGGAAGAAATTAATTATAATTTCAAGGAAAAAAAAACAGAACTCATCATCTTACCTTTAAAATATCCACTGGTCCACCATTTTTTGTTGCAACTACAGGTAAGCCATAAGCTGCTGCCTGCACATATGGGTTAGAGTAGAAAGTGAAACAACCAATATTCTCTGTGAGTCTGTGTGAACATTATCTTGATTAAGTTTGAAGCAAGCAACACCTACCTCTATCAATGTGAGACCAAATGGTTCTACAAGAGCTGGATTGATGAAAACTCCCTTCATCATACAAAAACGATATACAAGTATTACTGTCAGCAATAATTAAATTGTGGCAAAGATAAGCAAAGGGTATTCCTGACAGGGAACAAAATGTTTGTACCTTGGTTTTTGCAGCCAGACGATAGATGTCAGGAACTTCAGATTGCTTGTGATGCTTAGGATAAGCCACTTGACCATACAAATCATACTTGTCGATGAGCTTGAGTACGGTTGCAAGAACAACTGAGCTGCTATTAGACATCTCCTCAATGTCATCTCTGTTGCCGAGTATTAGTGTCTGTAGACGAAGGTACGGTGCTTAGGTGCGTTGTTTAGATTTAACATGAGAAAATGAACTGCTAAGTGCAAAAGTGAAGTCAAACACAAAATTTACCAAGTTGGCCAGCTCTCTCAGGGGCTGACATTCACCAAAAGCCTTGAGCAATGTCGTCACGTTCTTTTTCGGGTCAGGACGGGACAGCGCAAGAATGGTTGGTTTGTGAGGATTTGTGAAAAACCGCATGACCTGGTTGCAAAATTCAATCGGGGATATTTAGCAAGGAATAGGATCATGTACATATTGATACACCAAAGTTCCTCATTGTTATTGAAAAACCTGACAACAATGATGTTACCTCAGACCATATTGGAGGGAGGTGCCTTTTGTTTTGGGATCTGTCAGTGCTAATCAGTGACTTGAGATCACCTTCCAACGAATCTTGTGCCTTGACGTAGCTAAAGTCCATGCCTGGAGGTATAACCTGGCCATACATTGATACAGATAAGACCGACTCCAATTTCCTGTGCAGCATATGCTAGATATGCCTGGAAAAGTAATCAGATTTTTTTTTTGACCGAATTTGTTAATAGGATGATGGAAAATGAAGTTTAGTAATTGTGATGTATTGCAGAAGAATATTATTATGTCTTCCTATAACATCGTTCTTATGAAGTTGCAAGCACAGGATATGTCTCTTACCACCATCCTTGGCATGTATCTTCCCAGGCAACTCACTCCCCGCCGTCTTCTAACCCTTAGCTTCCTCTCCAACTTGAGATCGAACCCGTCATATAGGCCCCATTGCTCTTCAATTTCTTGCCTTGTGCTGGTCACCACCATCTCAGTAGCATCCAACCCCAACTCCTCAGCCTCAATCCTTCTCATGATCTTGTAGGTAGCATTTATGTCCTCCCTTGAAAGCCTCCCTTGCTTCAGCAATTGCTCAAACTTATTCCTACCCAGTGAGTGCCCTGTTAGAACCATTGGAACATTTAAGGTCCCAGACAAATGTGCAGCTACCTCTCCAGCATCAGCATAGTGACCATGTATCACATAAGGCCATGTTGGCTTTCCTCCATTCACTTGTTCACCTAATGCTCTGGCCATACTAACAATGTGGCTCAACCCCCCATCAACAAATTCGTGTATGTAAGGCCAAAGTGACTCTTTTGGTATGTACCTGTGTCATAGATGTTGCAGGTTAGGACTGTATACTTAACAAGTGCAGCAGAAGAGAACATAAAGCTCAAGAATTTGGCTTACTTGTCACGAGGGCCGCAAGGAATGCGGATAATGTAAGCTCCACAGCTACCACTCCCATCGGTTGGACATGAAAGCATCTCAATTGGCTCACCGTAGCTGTAGTCGACCTCCGGTGAAGCAATTTGTCTGGTCAGGAGATCCACACGATATACGCCCTCAGTATTAGCTAAAGCACGAGCTAGTTCAACTACATATTTCACCTGTAATCAAAGTGCAGTTAAGTCTCCGCATGGTGACACTTGATGATTACTTCTAGGATAATTAGCCTGTATGTGATGCTATTACCTGACCACCAGTGTCAGAATCCCTTCCAAGTTCCATGTTTTCTCCGCGAACCAAACCGTGCATACTACATTAGAGAACATATTTGGAATATCAAATACAGTAATTGTGATTACATTTTCTCGAGGCTGGTAGAAATTAATATCTCTACAATTTTTCTTTCTGCTGTAGTTTGATTCTGTCTTATATTGACATGATGATGGTGATGTAAAATACCTTATTAGTACAATGTAAAGATTCCTTGGCTTCTCCTCATCAGACCATATCTTAATAACAGAGTTGATCCTGCTAAAATCCCGGACAGGTTCTGCGATGGTGGTCTCACCCTTCTCCTTCTCACCCTCAGATAACTCAGAAAGATCTTCTGCAGCATCATTACGTCCTTGTTCACGCTCTAGCCGTCTTTTTGCAAGCCTTTGTTCGTCGTCCCATGTTATCTGCAATTAGAACTTTCATTATCTACATTGTCGTTATTCAAGGACTTGTCAAGAGCTCCTCTAATCATACTTCTAATATTTGATTAACGCCATAAATTTTAATCCAAAAGGAGAAAAGTAAAAGAACATAAACTGGCCACAACCTACTTGAAGTTCAATCAAGTTTTAGACTGTTCTGTTGGATTTCAGGTTGTTTTTAAAACAAATTGAGCCTAATCCGAACCCGGCCCTACTCGTTGCCAGAAGCTAACCTGTTTCTTTCTGCGGGCAAGATGCCAAATTCGCCAGCACATATTCTCCAGCCTGTTACTGCGTTCACGAGTATTCCTTGTTGCTATCACCTGCACTTTCATAAATGTCAACATCACCATCACTCGTCATAAGTTACTTCTCATGCACTACCCAAAAAGATTATAAATTTCTTGCCTTAGTCGGGTATGCAACTCGTGCATGCTCTAAAAGTTCTAGCTTCTTTAAATTGGCATCACTTGCATGCATATAGGATTTATTTCCTGAAATTTACTAATAACTCAAAACTTGGTGTTCAGTGGTTTCTTACCTTTCCAATTGTTAAGTCTACTTAAGATACTTTTTGTCTTTGTTCTTTTTAAATTTTCATACTTTTGTAGGTTCCATGCATAATTTTGGCATTTTAAAATAGACTAAAGAAGAAATCTTTGTTAGATGCTGAAATCTTTACATATTCTTATCTCAACATTATTCTTTGTCGTTAATAGCCCATTTGCTATGTGTCTCTGTTAGATTGTAACTAAATAATACTCATGCTTGTTTTTACATGCCTTTCATAAATCAACTCCCAAGTTAAATTAACCAGAAGTTTACAGTCATTTCTTACTTATATAAAAAGTCTTGAGAGATCCAGTAATACGCAGCCTTACTCATAATTACTAAAAAAGTTGATTCGGAATTGCATAGCTAGTATAATAAAAACTAATAAGATTCTAATATTCTACTCATAAATTCAACTTATAACCATTAGTTCACTTACTCTCTCTATATATATATATATATGAAATGGCAAAAGAAAAAATCTGCAAGTACAATAACAACTTTGGCACGCTTATTATTATATTTATGTGGTGCAAAAGACAAATTCTGCAAGTACAACAATTTTGGCACACATATCCTTATGTGGAAAGAAGATATTTAATAGTCTACACCACAATTAGTCATGGTATTTTGAAAATAAATAGATTCGTAAAATTATTACTACATACCATAAATTAATTACTCTCAGTAGTTTATTTATTGTATTGTTAATTATGTCTATCAAAAGTATTAGAGAACATGTCTGGAAAAAAGGGTCAATTAAAATATCATAATTAATATAGCTTTTGACTAATATACTGTGTCCAAGATCAAAGTTTAAATCAGAGACCCTGGAAGCTTTACTAGTAGCTTTCCAAGTCACTTGAGTAATATAAACGGAGTTCAAGCAATGAATGGTGTGTATTTGAGGTCAATAATATGATAATTCCGTAGATATCAATGAAGTTTTATTAAGTTAAAAGCTCAAAAAATAACAGTATGAATTGCTTGGTGAAAAAAAAATCATGCATTGATGCATTTGTTTCATGAAAATGAAATCAAAATTTTAATTTTTTGTCATTATAACGATATCTCTATGTGAGCCAGAAAAGAGAGAAAGATGAGAAGAGACACCTTAACCCAAGTCTTGTGAAGATCAGACTCATCAAAGCTATTGATGACTTCTTCCACAAAGTACTTTGTGGGACTGAACGACTTGCTCTCTTCAGGACTGTTATCTTTGCTGCTTTCATCTCCAAACTTAACAACCTTCAACTTCCCATCTTCCCCTTTCCTCGCCCCATTCCCCACATCCAAAATGGCCTCCAAGTACCCATTTAGCCATTCGTTTCCTGCTGCCATCTATTGATCACAACGATATGTATACTTCACACCAATATCAATATGTATATACTACAGTACACATCAAATGAAACAGTTGTTAAAAAAATGGAAGTAGAAGAAGAAGAAGAAGAAGAAGAAGGGACATGGTTTGAAGAGAACAAAGAGGTATATAATTATATAAAGGTAGAGGGAGAGGCAGAGAAAAGGGTCTGCTTTCAGGGGCTGTTTGAAACCGAGTTGGTCGTGAACAAGGCACGTACGCCACTTACAAAGCGTAGCAACTCTCTCTTTTTATTTTGTTTTATTCCTTCTCTTCTCAGTTCTCTTCATACGTGTATTAGATGTGTTTTAAGTTTTTGATAGAACTTGTGTGATATTGTAGCAACTAGCTAGGATAGGGTTACTCTCATATTCCTCCACTGTTGCATTACTACTCCAACCTTATTCTTTTTATTATCATCTTTATTTTTCTGATTCCTATGCTTTTATATATGCTCTTCAAAGCTCGTCCCTCACTTGGCAAAGCTAATAATGAAAGTAGTTTAATAAATTGGGTATACATTTACAGCATGTCCAGGCATAACCATTCATTGGTCTGCAAATAATCAATCTTTGTTTATAAAAGAATAAGGTCATAACATGGGTTCAAGTATATCTTGTTCGATTATGGTATAATTAAGGTTCTATTAGGATTTCATCATTTGTCCTTGTTTGAGGTTTCCTTGAGCTTTGATTGGTACTCTTAATTATATGTACATATATCATCATACATGAAACCCTCTTCTTATTTATTAAAAAAAAATTGTGGGCTATATATGCCACTATAATTGCTTATGATTTCACATTTTTATTTTAATCAATATATTTTCAAAATTACCACTTAATGTTATATTATTTTTTAGTTATCATATAATTTTATCCGTTTATATTTCATTAATTCTCGTCTTTTTGGCTTAAAATAATATCATATTAAAAATTAAGAATTTTTAAACTACATTAGTTTAAGTAAAAATGGATAATATATTAAAACTATATAAATTAAAGAATTTGTGTAATTAATGTAAAATTCTTGATATAATAATAGTTTCTTCGTACATATTAGAAATATTTTTTAAGTGTAAATATATATGTATGGATGAGATCATTTGAAAAGAAAATCATATATAATATTTACTAATAAATAATTTATAGACTATTATTATCATTATCATTATTTACTTATTTATTTTGGTATGTAGAAGATTATAGTGTAAAGAAACTGTAAAGCATTTAGCAAGTTGGGAAAGAGGCCCTCAAGGAGTGTGGCTCGATGGTTGAGAGTGGGGCTTGACTTTGATTAGGTCCTAGGTTCGATTCCATGCTAGCCCCTCTTGTAAGAACCTGGGACAGCCAGGGTTTTACCGTAGATGGAGAACTAGTTGGGCCTTCAATAATGAGGTGCGTTCGCTTAGCCCGCCTGTAGGGTGGTGCGCTAATTGGATCCTCAGAGAGGTGTGCCTGCTTGGCCCTTCTACGGAATTTTCTCGAATAAAAAAAAAAAAAAAAGCTGGGAAAGAGAGCCAATGATAAAACTATGTATAGCCGAATTAGAGGTTGAAATCTTGAAGTGAACATTGGTGCCCATACGTTGATGTAAGACCTTAAATCTGTGATTTGTTTTGGAACGGTGCCTCTAGAAATTGACTGAAATGATGTGTGTTTAGATAGGTATGTCATTAAAATGTTTTGGCCTCGTCCTATGTAGCCATAAGTTAAATTGGGTCATTAAATTTAATGACCTCATCCTCTAAGAAAAGACATTCCTTTCCATTCTCAAGTTTGGCCTACTATGACATTGATGGTAATTGTAAGGACTAAATGGCAATTGACATTGATGGCAATTTTCTTACTTGGAAATCTTTTTTTTTCTTTTTGTGTGGACGAGTAATGCCTTTTTAATTTCACAAACATTTATTATATGCCATAGCGATTCAATGAGAAAGGGTCTCTTCCAAAATAATTCAATTTATCTTTTTTGTTTGTTTGTTCATAATGAAACTCAAAATTAGTTTAGAGTATTTATAAAAAAAATCTCGAAATTAAATTCAATTTCAAGTGTGTGATAAAGCCTTGCAAGATGTTTCAAATAAGGGTCTCGCATTTATATGTTAGCCGGTATAGTTGAGATTCACCCCTAACTCTTTGATTAATGCTATTGATATTGACTTTGTTTCAAAAAAAAAAAAAAGCAACAAGACTAGACTTTAGGTCTAGTGGTTCAACAAAAGGTGGCAGCTATCAATGTTCATTGGTGACCGATCATGTAACTTTTTCTATACATGCGCACTCGAACATAATGAAAGTGGCTCCCAAGTAAATGTGAAGGAGCCTATAATTCAGTAGAGCTCTGCCCATACAAGCAAGGAAGTATCGAAGAACAATTTACAATGTTGTATAAACTCAGCATATTAGAATATGTTGCATGGCATCCGATACCTTAAGAAAGGGCATCGGCATGACAAAGAACAATAACCCCAGGCACTTGGCTGACTGTCATACGATGGAGAAATGTGAACATGTTGTCAAAAAGAAGTGTATAGCACAAGAAATAAGCAAAGAATCTAACAAAAAAGTAAGATCAATGAAGGAAAAAAAATAAAGGTGGTGGTGGGAAGTTGGACTTGTATATGAGGAAAGGCAAGTAAAACAAAAGGAAATCAACGGCCAAGGAAAGAGATGTGAGTGTATGGACATGGAAGTTGGGAAGGTTACATCACGAGAGAGTTCAAGTGGGCAAGTTACAAGCAATTTGGGAAGAAAATTATATACATAAACAAAGAACACTATTTGGATATTTCAGGAATATCCTTTTGATTACATTTGTGGCCATTCAACACCTTTTTCTTGGTTTTTGTTTATCTCTTGCATTAAACAGAAAGATTGCCACTTGCTGGAGTCAAAGTTTGTCTCTCGTAAAGGACCAACCCATTCAAGCGAGAATTAATTTAGATGTGGAAGGTTTAAAAGTATCGTTCTCTTTGAGTGAAACCTTTCCAGAATACCTCGTAAGAAATAAAAAAAAAAAAGAAATATTGCCACTTACAGTTTCATGGAGATTTGACTAGGAACAAACATTAAGGAAAAAAGACATTTATTTGCACTTAATGTAGTTTTAGAATTTTGATTGCGTTTGATAAATCCTTTTTTTCACACTCAAACAAAAGGAATAATCTTGGGAGTCTATAAAAGCTCTAAGATACCATGGCAGCATTCTCGTGTTGGAGCAGCATGACATATTGGCATTACCAGAGACGAGGCATGGATTTTAAGCAACAGAAGTTTGAAGCAGCAGCTGATAATGACTGTAGAGAGAGGAGAAATCATAATATTATGGCTTATTTCTCCACTGATTGTCTTCTTTCATTAAACTCAGTTAATGATAGAAAATGATTCTTTGGTTATTCTGGAACTGCTATGAGATAATATCTTCTACAAAGTTATCAAATTTCAGAATATCTAGATGGCTGTAATGAAACTATAAAGTTAAACCAGGTTACAAAGAAAGCTGCCTGATCAAATTCTTCCAAAAGAATATAATGCACTCCCTCTCCATCTAAATATAAGAATATTGAAAAAAATATCTTCTTGCCTTCGGTCTCAAGTGACTACATCTGAATCCCTTGTTTTCTTTCTTCCATTTGATGGGTATTATCCTTGCAAAGAAAAACCTTCCTCAAGACATTCAGTTCTAATGTCATACATGATCTTTTGCAGTAAACTTGGATTGCTTGTAACAACAGCATCCACTTTATCAGACAACATTTTATGCATGGAGTCAATATCATCAACAGTCCACGCAAATACCTTCTTTTTCCTCCTATTGACAACCATACAACTATCAGGTACATATATTTACAAATCAGTTAGCATGTAATAAGTCCTGAATAGCTCAGAATGGAATTCATACCTGTGTAAAATTCTGACAAGTGTTTCATCAATCAACAGATGATAAACACCGACTACCCCAGCTCCTTTCATCCTTAACAAGTTTGATCTCACACCTGTATTGGGATCAATCATGACAATGTAGCCCACCTGAATAAAGATCAAAGCATGCCAGTCAGTTGCAATTTTAAACATTAACTTTACAGAACCCATTCTTGTTTTATGGAATTAGGTCATGCTGATGACAGGTAATTACCAAGAAAAGTATTCTAAACTGATTTACCGTAATGTTTGATGACAATTTAATTACATCCCTTGCTAAAGTGTCACTTTTTGCCCAAATAATGCAATTCTTGCACCATGCCCTCTCAACCTGAAAACTTCAACTTGGAACATAAGGGCTTAAATGTAAACAAAACTATGCCAACAAAAGAGCTGTAACTCTGACATTCAACTTCGGTAACACCTTGGGAAAAGAAACTTGGTTTCTGCTATGTTGACTGTCATTCTAGTCAATTGAGTGCATGTACCAGGACAGTACTTATAGTTAGTGCGCAAGGTCAACTTGTGAAATCTGTTAACGACATTTTGGAGCTAAGTCATTGACAACACCAACATACTTTGTATTAAAAAAGACTTTTCACCAAGAAGGTCATAGATCACCAAGTAGTCATCTAAAATTAGGTGTATCTGTTTCAGAATTGAGATTCATGGTTAGATTTATCAAGACATTCCAGAAGAACAAATTGTATCAAGAAGTAGTTCAAGCCATTAAAACAACCACAGACCACATATCAAGTAATTTCATCATCAAAAGCAAAAGGGAATACAGAATTTCTCTGCTTAGTGAAATTCTGTGAGAGAAATTCTGTGGGCCTTAACAAATGAGAACATCCCATGTCACGTTCAAATTTTCATTTCCAACTTATGAAAACAGAAGTTCCAAGACATCTCATATACAAGCTGTGAAAAACAAACTTCCAACTGACATCTCGATAAACATTTGCCATATCAAACTCAATTCACTCAGCTCTAGCACATTATCTCTTAGTTCATCAAATAGTGCTGCTACTCCACTGATTTCCATCCTCATTCTTTAATCTAGCTGTAAAACAGTGAACATGAGTTTATTGACTTCTTGTAAGCCTGGCCTAGTAAAAATATATTGCCCGGTGAATCTGTAAAATCTCTCGCTTAATCAAAAAACTCAAGAAGTCTTAAATACCCCTCCTCTCTGTTCATATTTTTCCTAAGAGAGGCACAGTTGCCAGCATCTAACTTTCACTTATTATCTCCTCCATAACTAGAGAAACGCCAATCTACTCTTCAACTAATAACCTTTCTTGCAGTGGCTCTACATTCAAATTAGCCACATTGTGTACATGTTTTCATTCTCAGATACTCTCCCAAGTACAAAGCTTGCTTCTTCTCTAAGATATTTATTGCTTGATTACAATAAGAAGGTTCCTCTCAAATGTGGGAGATACTACCCAGCACGGAAAAGGCCACAAAAAGACAAGTTTCAGATTCCAAAACTAATCTAACAAAGTTATACTACATTTAGAAACAGTAAACTAGTACTTCGTGAAAAAAACAAACTGTGAAAAATGAGCCATATTATTAAAATATTGCTATCTGGGATGATTGAGCAGATCAAGGGAACCAAGAGAATAAGAAACTCACAACAGAAAGAATATCATTCGCAAGTCCCTTCTCATATGATGGAGGCCCAACCTTAGCATCCAAAATCACATGCCGAACTGAACCTGATATCAACTGAACAATATAGAAATCATACTTAATTGTTCCATGAAAGTTGTAACAAATATATGCATGTAAATATGTGCACACATATATAAAAGACACAAGGAATGGTGATGCACGGCACATCAAATTTGATTTAGAGCAATTACATCCCTTGTCATAACAATTAACTTAGAGGGACTGTTGAAGCAGGTCCACATCTAAGTGAAATGAAAGGTACCAAGGAAGGGAGGGGACATCCAAAATTACCTTCAACGCATCTTCAATAGTAGGGATCTTTTTGTCATTAAACTCCAGGGGATGTGGCACATCTAGTTCACTAATCTACGACCACCAAAACAGAAAAAAGGTAGTCAAAGTTACTAGCAAAAATGCAGTATTCTTTTGCTAAGCGATACTGTTTGCTTTCTAGTCAAGCATTAGAACCAATGGTTTTTTGTGTTAGTGAGCATTGAAACAATATTTTTCACTCCATCACCATGTGACAGGCATATATAAGAAAAATGGCAAATCATGTGAAGGAAACAGTTGGAAAATGATCATAAAACTAAATTTACAAGAAATAGCATCAACATTATACTGTAGCACATTTGACTTTGGAAAAACTTGTAATGAAATTGGAAACTGTTTCAGAAATGCAGCAGGTCTCACCTCTTTCATGCTGTATTTCCCAACCTTGGAAGTAGCATTACCAGTTATCCGCTGCAGATCCCTGCCTGCAGGAATTACAAATCAAATTTCCATGCAAAGGAAAATGATTTCGTATATTAAAATGACCGTGTTATGCTACATCTAGGAATCCAGATGTTTGTGAACACTACTCCATAAGATTGAGGAAGCTAGAGTTACAATTTCATGCTAATTTCATGATATTGGGGAAATAGGATATTTCAAATTGAAGATATTTGATTCCATGCCTGACATATGCAACATACTTTGCACCAATAAACTAGCCAATAAGTGAATGCCAAAAAAGTGATTAGAGCTGTTTTTAATGCCCAAAGGACATCTAATATATGTACTAATTATTGAACATCTTTCATAAATTGCATGACATGATGTCTTACAAATGTTTTGTCCTATTTAAACATTTACATGAAAAAAAAGTGCAATAAGAATAAGTCATCTGTTTCCAATCACAGCAAGACTGATAAATTCAAAATTATTGGAATGTCTTGTTAACTCTAATAGTTCAAACTTCACCTGACATATCCAGCTGATCAGAATTATCGAGAAATCCAACTTTTTTGCCATATAATACTGTTACTGCTAACCTTAGCATGTGACTGTAAAGCAGAGTTCCTAGTACTACCTCTCTATAGCATAATAAACACAAATCAAATTCTTAAACCATTAGCCGGTCCATACATGTACCTTCTTTTAATTATGAAATCTAACAAAACTTTCTCACTGAAAAGGAAAAAACTAGAATCAGGACCCAGATATTTGTCAAGTAAATTCAGGTTTGGAAGTAGATCATGGTAAAAAAAAGACTACGTATACCTGTCATGAAGTGCGAATAGAACTCCATCATTGGAACGTGAAACATCAATCTCAATACAGTCTACCTTAGATCGAAGAGCTAGTCCATATGCAGCCATCTGAAAGCCAAAAAGAAGAAATAATCCAAACAAGTTAAAAACATAAGCAACACTCACCCTTGTTGAAAGAAACTGGATTCCAGGAATTTTGCACTCGAATGAGGGACTTAATTTTATTTCCAAAGCACGGATCTCGCCGAATAAGATATTATACACATATATAATGATGTTTTTAAGACATGTGAAAACAACCAGTCTACTTGGAACCATCCCAAGTTACAAACTTTGTGAAGTAGAGACCCAGTCAATGACTAAATATCCAATCACGGAACAAGATCACAATTGGTATTCCAAAAAATCAGCTAAAGAGACTAGCAACGCTTACCGAGTTAGGGAAGGCATTAGTTGAATCACCACCATGAGCACAAACGAGAGGAGGATCATTGAGCCAACCACACTTCCTTAATTGCAACTGCACATAAAAACAAACCAAACTCTGTATATCACAAAGCTGAACTGAAAAAGAGAAGTAAGTGAATCTAAAGAAAAAGAAAAAGGGTCACTTTGTGAATACGAAGAAGCCTGAAATGGAAGAAAATGGGAGGCAAGAGAGCGATGAAAACAAGTGATATTATGAGTATGCCCAAGGAAAGTCTGAATCTTGGGAGCCAACGGTGGCATTGGGGATCGTCGTGTCCGATCGGCTGCCGGAGGGGTGCCGCTGGTTGCCTTCGAGTAGCTCCTGTTCGGCCGGAGATTGCCATATGGGCATGAGTGGCAGGAATTTGGCAGAGTAGCAGTGCAGTGTTAAATAACTACATTTGAGGTTCATGATCTAATGAAACACAAAAATACATTAAAAAATGTTTTTTTAGGCATCTGTTATTTGCATTTTTTTTTGGAAACTATAGTAAAATTATAATTTCTTATTTCATTCATTGTATTTTGGTCAATTATATTTTCATTCACACAAAATTGTGTTTATGGTAATTTTAAAGGTTATCAAGAAAAATAATATGCCAATGTTAGTAACAAAGATAAAGACATGCATAGCTCTCTTATAGAGAATCTGGTATTAATTTGGGATTTGAGAGATCGATAGATCTTCTTTCTCTTCATTTCTTTGGGAGATAATGACATTTTCTACTTAAATAAAATATCAAATGGCCATGAAAAAGGCCTGTGTTCTTGAGGTAGTGATGGTTTGTTAAATGTTTTCCATGCTTTTCTTTTATGTTTGTTTCATGTCATGTCAGTTTCAAGTTGCAATAAACGTTTTCAAGCTGTGATTGTTCACATTCCAATTCCTAATTATTACAAAGAGCTGAGTACTGAGTGGTATTATTTATTGCAACTTCTTTGTTACAAAGAATGCAGTAATGCTGGATTTCTGCATATGCAATGTTCTACCACTTGACAAACTTTATGATCACTAGTTGCCAAAAATATAGCTGAGATGAGAGTTTCTAATCCCTTTCAAGCATTCTGATAAAAAATGTTGAAGAACCTTAACCTTAAAAGCTCCTAATTGATCCAGGAACATCACCCCAATCCTAAGTTGTGGGAATTTAATCAAATCTAGTTTCAGTTGCAAGTTTCAACAGAATCAAGCAGCCAGCAATGTTAAGAGTCACAAGTTTTCCCATCCGGTAAATGCAACTTGGAAGAATCTTAAGTCTTGTGCAGTTGTTGAGATCCAATTCTTCCAGACGTATATGATTGCGGATTGATGAGGGAAGTTCTTCAATTGCAGTCCCAGCAAAAGACAGATATCTAATATCAGTTGGATTATTTACCCCAAAACAAATATCACTTGGTTTTGGAGCAGCCATAGCAAGCAAAGTAGCTGCAATTTTCCTCCAAAGACTCATGTGATCCAAGAGGGTATCAAAATATGACCAGGTCCTGTCATTGTCTACAGAACTTACAGTCCAAGTTAAGCGTTTCAAGAGATTTGAGCAGCCACAGACATTCAGAATTTGGAGTGATTTCAATTCACAGATACTTCTTGGAAGATGCTTAAGCCTTGTGCAATTTCTAAGATCCAATTTTACCATATCAGAGGGGCATTTAAATGGAGGGAGTACTTTTATTGCAGTCTTAGCTAAATATACATACTTTGTATTTCTTGGGAGTTGAGGAAAATTCTTGAATTTTGTACAACCTGAGAGATTAAGGTACTCAAGCTTGGTGAGAAATTCAATGGTTGAGAGATCAACCAAATTTTTGCACCCTTCAAGGTTTAAACTCCTAAGTTTTGAGGCACCGGTTAAATCTGGAATCTTAGTTAACTTGGAGTGATTCAGGTCAACCAATTGCAAGCTTGCAAGATGCTGCAATCAAGTTGAACGGATTAGATAATTTGTTTGCAATTGTAGGAAAACAAGATTAAAGATATAATATGTGGAATTTATTAAGATATACCTGTTTTTGTCCCCAAAGTTGTTCAACATTGCTGTATGGTAGATGAAGCTCAACAAGATTTTCAGCACAAAAGTTTAATGGCAGGAATTTTGAAGGGTACGAGTGCCAGTGTAGGTACCTCAACTCATCAGAAAGAGAGTACAGGCCTTCATCAGGAAGCTGCACAGTAGGGATTTGTCCAGAAAATTGCATATTGTAGACTTTTAACATTCTGAGGTTATTCATCCCTGTGAACGCGTCCGAGTCTAGGTGAATTTCCATTATATCAGACAGTTCTAGGAATATGCCTTCAACTTTCCCTGTTCCCTACAAAGCAAAACCAAAGGGATTATGACTTCCATTATCAAATAATGTACATTTTTAATTGGCATTCGGTGACAGGAAGGTAGTGAATTTGCATCTTACTGCTGTTTTGGTCAATACATGATGTACATCCTTGCTGTCCCACAATCTGCTACGTTCACCAAGTATCTTAGATTCTTGTCTCACAATCTCACATCCCATTTCTCGAAGCAACCCATGCATACATAATTTGTTTCTTGATAGCATTATCAAAGCCTTATCCATGAGCACTCCAAATGTCCTATCTGAGAAGAAGCCACAACCATCTAATATATCTCTTACAACATCTTTGTCATCCCCATTGAAGAAGCAAGCAATATCAAGAAATACCTCCTCCTCTGTGGATTCCAAATTATCATAGCTTATTCTCAATATATTCTGAATGTTCAAGTTTGGAAGTTTATTTAGTTTATCTAGTTCACCTTGCCACTGATCTATGCTCCTACCATAAAGAAAAGCGCCCAAAACTTTTAACGCTAGAGGAAGGCCCTTAGCATAAGATAGAAATTCATATGACAGGTCCAGAAAATTATTGTTGGGTAGATTTTGCTTAAAGGCATAGCGACTGAATAGGTGAAGTGCTGCTTCATTACTTAGACCCTTTGGCTGATATATAGCATCCACTCCATGTGCCTCTAACAAGTGTTTGTCTCTTGTGGTTATGATTATCCTACTTCCAGCACCAAACCAATCGGCCTTTTTCCTTAAAATCTCCAATTGATACAGATCATCTACATCATCAAGCACTAGAAGGACCTTTTTGTGACAAAGCCTTTTCTTTATCACATTGGAACCTTCATCCACAGACCATAGACTCAGGTCTCTCTCTTGTAAAATTTTTGAAAGAAGTTCCTTCTGTAATGCAGAAGCACTGTTCTTTTTGAATTTGTCTTTAACATCTGCAAGAAAGCAATGAGCTTCAAAATGACTAGAGAGCTTATAATATATGATCTTTGCAATTGTTGTCTTGCCGAGTCCGCCCATTCCCCATATTCCAATCATCTGAACAGCTTCCCATCTGAGATCTAGTAGCATTTCCATTTGCTGAACATGGGAGCTGATTCCAACTAAGTCATCAGCATCATTTGATGATATATAAACCAACTTATCGGAAACATCTCTTACAATGTGTTCAATTAGGGTGGCTTCATTCCTGAAGAATTGAATTGAGAAGCATACTTTGTCATCCCAGAAAAAAGAACTGTGATGGAAGCAAAGGTTAAATAATCATTGACGCTAGAATGTAGAAAATGGGCACAACCTGTGATTGGAATTAGTAAATCTTTAGTACTTTGGAACCAACCATAACATGTACTCCAGATGGCTGTCAAATTTATCGATCCTATACTTCCTGAAACGTGATTTCTTGCTTCATTTTCAAATGCTTATATGTTACCACAATCAATTTGCGACCACTTCCCTAAAACTCTATGGATATTAAAAGCATTGATTTCTTGAAGGCTTTCATCAGATGTGAGATAACTATTTTCACTCAACTTCAAAGGCAGCAGTTAAAGGGTCAAGAGTCCAAATGTAGACTTAAGCTTCTGGTTTTCTAGACATGTTTTAATGGGTCGCTAGACTAAATTAATCTAAAGTAAAATCTTCCACATTAGAATCCTTGAGAAAACAATTGGTGATTTGGAATACCAATCCAACACATACCCGTTTCTAGTATCCCACCCAGAAATAGTGGCCAATTCACTGAGGGCTTTCCTCCAGCTCTCTACCCTCTGAGGCTTTGCCGCCTTGAAATTCTTTTCCATCACAGCAAAATTCCCTCTTTGCTTTCTGACATCAGATGGATCCACGTTATAAAAAACGGGTATAACAATTTGTCCCAGGTTCTCCCTGCACTCCATGATCTTTACAAGTTCATCCAGACACCAAGATGAGGAGGCATAGTCTTCGGAAATAACAACAATCGAGAACATGGATTCTTCAACAGCAGTTTCAAGAGCTTTTGGAATCAATGCACCTCTCCCCAGCTTCAAGTCGTCTTTGAAAGTATGTATTCCTTTGACGTTCAACTCTTTATAGAGATGGCTTAGGAAATTGTTGCGGGTATCTTCACCTCTAAAACTCAAGAACACATCATACTTCCAACAAGGCTTGGGTTTGGAACTTGAGAGTTGAGATTTTGAAGAAGAAGCTTTGTGGGTCAGCACCAAAGCCATGGTAAGAGCAAGCAAAGCTGAGATTTTTCAAACTTGTGAAATGCAGTACCTGGGATCTTCAAGAGGTTCCAAGTTCCGACCAAGCCCAAAATGTTTAATCATTTTCTCAACAACATCGTCGTACTTTACGTGCATCGCACTGAGCGCTCAACTAGTCTTTTAGAATGATCTCTGAAAAAACAAAAAATTCCCTGCTCACGGCGTAATTTTGAAAGGATTCTAATCGTAAGAAAATATGTTTCAAGTAATTGACACTCAAACTAATTTTTATTTGATCCGATCATATTTTTAAAAGAATCTTAATTATGAGAAGATATTTTTAAGTCATTCACACTCAAACTAATCCATGTTTAAACCGATTAGATCTTTTGCGAGAAGTAAAACTTGAGTTCTAAAATTTTAAACAACTATATATAAGAAAGATTCAAACTATAACTTTACTTAAAAAGTTTCGTGTCAAGTTAAACGCCTTCTCTGAACAACAAAACTGGTCACATTGCCGGACTTTCACCGCTTTTACTGTTCACCTTTGCCCCTCTTGGTTCTTGCATTGTCTACACGCCACTTTTGTCCATGACCGAACCTTCCCCTCCAGACCCTGCAGGCCACACGGCCAAAAAAGTCCGTCTGCGCGAACGGGAGGAAGACCCTCCCTGCCTCAGACTACCACACAAACAGTAATACCTGACTACAGAGCAGCCGTGACAGGTCAATCCCACACAGCGCCCGCAGCACCTGAATGGCCCATCGAAGACCCCGTCGAAATTGAAGATGGCGACATCACTATCACCACTGGTACTAATGGCCCTGGCATCGAACTCTCCAATGCATTCAAAGGCAGACTTAATAAGCAATGGGAGAAGGCAAATATAGTCAAATTAATGGGAAGAAGGATTGGTTATACCTTATTGCGCAATCGTCTACACTCTCTGTGGCCGTTGTCTGGGTCGATGAAAATTATTGATCTCGACAACGACTTCTTGATTATTAATTTTCTGGAGTTGGAGGATTATCTTCTTGCGCTCACCCAGGGCCCTTGGGTGATCCTGGGACACGCTCTATCCGTTCAACCGTGGACCCCTTCCTTCCGCCCCGCTTCTGGCCAAGTCTCACACGTCGTTGCCTGGGTCCGGTTTCCAGATTTATCGGTTGCTCGCTACCATCCCACAATCCTCACCGCACTGGGCAACCTCGTCGGTCGGACTGTTAAAATCGATGCCACCACTCAACACTCTCAACAGGGTCGTTTTGCCCGGGTCGCCGTGGATATTGACATCAGTCAACCTCTGCGAGCGTCGGTGGAGTTAGATGGCGAGCGCATCAACGTGGCCTACGAGGGCCTCCCACAACTCTGCTTCTCTTGTGGACGTGTAGGCCATAGTGTCGTCGGCTGCCCATCACGCTCTCCCTCCTCGGCAGCCAACCACCCTCCCTCCGATAACGCCACCACCACCGTCCCCTCCGACGCTCGCCCGGCTATGACTGAATCGGAACCCCAACAGGCGTTGTACAGTCCTTGGCTCCAAGTCCAACACCGAGGCCGCCGTACACCCACTCCCACAACGGCCCCAAGAACTGACAGCCATGACCTCCCATCATCCGACCGTTCGCGAGGCTCCAGATTTGTAGCTTTATCTGACACCGGCTCGTTCGAACCTACCCCGCTCTCGCCCCCCGCTGTGCCACCTACTTCCTCCCAGCCGCCAGCCTCTCGACCTTTTCGTCCCCCCACCTGCCCACCAACTCATTTAAGTAAGCCTAACCAGGTCAAACCTCGAGCTCCTGGGCCCTCATCGAGTGGGCCCACGTCATCCAAATCCCAAGCCTGATCCTCCCCACCACCTTCAGCTGCTTCACTCATCGCAGACCCCCACGCCCAAGCCCCTCACCCCAGGTTCAACCCGCCGACCTCCAAGCCCCGCCCGTCTTCGACCCGACCAACTATGACCCGCACCATACGGCTATCCACATTCCATCTCACTCCGACCTCGTTATCCATGACCCTTGTAGCGCCCCCTTACCGTAGAGTATACACCGGGACGCCCGTAGGTCATACCGATACATACCCTACGATGAGGGTAC
>JAOTIZ010000003.1:5372676-5391810 GCA_027123425.1 Erythroxylum panamense
TAAACGGGTATGGGGGGTGGTATCCCCATACCCGCCCCGATACCCGACGGGTATTTTTGCTAACCCCCCATACCCGCCCCACGGGTAAAAATTTGCTCCTCATATCCGCCTCGTTCGGGTAATTTTATCGGGTACCCATCGGGTTCGAGTACAATTGCCATCCCTACTTGCCACTGGACATGGAAGGATACCGTTGTCACACACTTCATAATGATCGAAACGAGGTGATCTGGGAGCCCGATGTCAGTAATGGTATTTTGGATAAAATCCCAACGAACCCGATCGTAAGCTTTTTCAATGTCCACCTTTATAGCCAGGAACCCTACCTTCCCCTTCTTCTTTCGCACCGAATGGATGACTTCCTAGGCAATGATGATGTTGTTGGTAGTTTGACGCCTAGGCATAAAACTGCTTTGGGGAGCCTGCACCAAATGGGTCATGTGAGGTTTCAGTTGATTGACTATAACCTTCGAAATAACCTTGTAGAGCACATTGCAGAGGTTGATAGGCCGAAATTGGGCTATAGTCTTTGGGGAGGGAACTTTGGGGATTAAGACCACTATGGTATGATTTAAATCTGGTTCCTAACAGTCCTGTCGGAAGGTAACTTTGACGTATTCTATCACCTTTGGTCCGACCTGGTTCCATTTTTTTCTAAAGGAAGAGAGCGTTGAATCCATCGACGCCAAGAGCCTTGTTCGGGTTTATCTCAATAACCGTTGTCCGGATTTCAGTGGCATGGATAGACTGGGAGAGAGCTTGCAAGCTGGCTTCAGAGAGAGAAGGGAAAGCTCCTGGAATTAGCCAACAGGGCGATGGCCCGTCTTCCTGAGTATACAAGTTGACAAAAAAGTCTTGGGTAATCTGACGCAACTGAGTTGGGTCCAAGGTCCAGGATCTAGTAGGGTTGAGGAGGCAGTCAATCTTCAACTTTTTCCATTTAGAAAGGGTCAGGGTATGGTAATACTTCATGTTTCGGTCCCCCTTAGAAAGCTAGTGGCAGTTTTTTGGTGCCAATATAGTTCTTCCTCGCATAAAACTTGCATTAGCTCACCACTTAAAGTATCCTCGAGGTCTAACAGACTGTCCATATTATCATTGGTCATGGCCCGTTGAATGTCATACAGTCTAGCTATGAGGCGTTTTTTTCGATGGAAAATATTTCCAAAGTTGGAGTGGGTCCATCGCCTAATGTGAGAGGAGAAAAGAGCTAAAGACTGGCTCAACATCTCCATAGTAGGGAGCCAATGCTTGGCTACAACATCATCAAAACTGGGGTGGGTTAACCAGGTGTTTTGGAAGCGAAACATTTGGGGGCCACGGATGGGCTAAGCCCGGTTATACAGGTGGACGAGCATTGGTCTATGGTCAAACCCAAGGAAGGAAAGATAGTGGTTCTCGGTTTAAGGGAAGATGTGCAGCCAAGCTGTCGAGCCGAACATTCTGTCTAGTCGGGCTTGAACTAACTCACGACGCCACGTAAAGCGGTAGCCAATAAATCCAAGATCATGAAGGCTGCTCTCATGCACCCAGTCTTGGAAGCGTTTGTGCACTACCCGGGTACCCCTGGTTTCTCCACGTTTATCCACTATCTCCAGCTTTTCATTGAAGTCCCCTCCAATTAGCCAAGGTTTATGCATATTTCTGTCGACCCAATGTAAGAGCGGCCAGAGGTAAGAGCAGGAGGAGGCTTGCGGGCTAGCATAAACTATGGTAAAGTCAAAGCAGGTGTCAGCATTTCGGATCGTAGTATGAATGAATTGGTGATGAGCAAGGATAATGGAGATATGGAACTCCTCTTTCCAAAGAAGCCATATTCCTCCAGAGAATCCCTCGGCCTCAACTCGAAAGGAGTAATCATACCCTAAAGCAGTGATTATTGCTTGGGCCCTAGGACTGCTAATTCGGGTTTCTATAAAAACTAGGATACCAAGGTTAAACTGCCTAATATAATTACGGAGAATGGCATGGAGTTTCGTCCCTCCCGCCCCTTGACAATTCCATATTAAAATGGACATAAAAACAAAACTAGTAGACACTGTACCTCTAGAGGGGGCTACTGAACCAGCTTGATGCGTAGGCTCAAGCATCTCGTCAGAGTGGAGATTGGCTGGGGGATCGGATAGAGCCTCCCTTGTGGAGATATCGGGGGGATCGGTGTGAGGCGTAACTGGAGCCTCGCTCGGGTTCCGAATCTCCTCCTGGGTTTCAACACCGTCCATCTAGTGTTGTTGCTCGGGGTCAGGCCTGTCGTCTTCTGGTATTAGCTGACTGTCACAAGTCATTTCCGTATGGGACTCGATTTCAATCTCTATATTTTTTGCTTGGAATGAAGGCTGCAATTGAACATACGGAATTTGGTCTGTTTCCTGTGCCCGAGCACTTTTTTCCTTAGAACTTTTCCCCTGTAGTCGGTCGTGGGTTACCAGCTTGAAATTTAGCTCCCTTTTTTGGCTTTGACCCAGCAGATTTGATGGCCTAGGCTGGCTGTTTTCCTTTGCCCAATAACGCATGTAGATCAAGCCTAGTACCCAGGCCCACGCGTGGAGGAAGAGCCTGCTCCTCTGGACCTAACGTTTCTGCTGGCGTCGTCTCATCATGAATGGACAGAATATCAAACCTTTAGCCACACCTCTGCACCAGTTCATTGTGCTTGCCCGTTGGAGGACGTTTGGAAGGAGTCGACTGTTAGGGAGGAGCTCGGCGTTGGACCTGCATCTAAGGCCCGAAACCTTTGGGATTGTCGATCATGTCCTCGCTCACTGTATTGTCTTCCCCTGTCGCACCAGTGGCGGTATACGTCGGTTCCATTTCAGAAGGGTCAGCGCTAGTTCCTGGTTATAAGGGGCAACCAGTGGAGGAGCTTTTCTTCTATAAGTAGGCGGTAGCTTTGTGGCCCACTTTGCCGTAGGTATAACATATCTGCAGCAAACCTTCATAAGCTACTACAATTGTCTCTCCATCGAGCTGTACGTGGTGCGTCAATGGTGAGTCCAAGTCGATGTCCACTGCAAGACGTGCGTATTTTCCCCGCTGCGCAAGGGAGGTAGTCTCATCAATGCAAACTGTGGTGCCTACAAGATCGCCCAAAGCTTTGAGGATGCTAGGATGGTGCCTCGCTATCTGCAAATCAGGAAAACGGATCCATACCACAGCGCGATGAAGATGGCTTTGCATCGGACGGAATCCTAGTGACCATCGCTAAACCGAAAGAGCCTGTCCATAGATGGTCCAAGGGCCATTTGTAAGGGGGTGAACGTAGTCTTCTTTGTTCCTGAAACGCACCAAGAAGAAGTTACTTTCCAGGTCCACAATCTTGACTGGACCACGAGGTTTCTATAGCAGCTTTAGTCGGGTTACGATTGTCAGGAAGCCAATGCGTCTACCCAGGAGCTTTACCACCAGCGCTTAGCTCCAAGCGTTGTCCAGCTTAGTCTTGAAGGATTGGGACAGGGCAATACCCACTCCATCCCCCTTCGGTAACGACACGATATCCCCCTCCTCTGGTTCTATGAACGGTTCTGTCGACCATGCATAATCCTCATCGATAGTTGCAGCAGGTGATTCGCGGGTCAAGGCAGCACTATATGTCTGTTGTGGGCGTGGAGGAGATTCTTCATCTCGTTTCCTGGTTCGCCCTCTGTTGTTGCGGTGCCCCTCTTGGTCAAGGGACGCCATCAAAAGCCCAGTGGAATGACGGAAGTAACGTAAAGTCGTGAAAGAATGTAGTTGGAAAAAACGAAGAAACCGTCACCTTATCTCACAGTAGAACACTGTTAGTGACATCAAAACTAGCATTATATTAAGTGACAATGCAAATACCACTTTATACGATTTGAATTATGCAATAAAAAGTATCAATTACCTCTTCATTTGCTAAAAAGGATATAGACTTGAAAATACCACTTTATACAATTTGAATTATGCAATAAAAAGTATCAATTACCTCTTCATTTGCTAAAAAGGATATAGACTTGAAAAAGTAGCGAGATAAGAGAAGATTAATAAAAAATCAGAATTTTAAAGATAAAATGGTATCCCATTGAAGTGGAATATATCTGTTGAAAATGAAAAGACGAGGGAGAAAGCCTTCAACATGAGCCAAGTATGATTTGTTTGATAAAAAAAAAGTAATGGGAGATGGTGGCAATGGCATTGATTTGGTGGATTAAGTAATGTGGGGATGGTGGCATTCGTGTGGAAACCACACTCCCTCTCATTTTACTAATGTTATCCTATTTTTTCATCAGGTGCCTTCCAATTCATCATTCCATTCTCAAAATTCTTCACCAGTCACAAGAAAAAGATAGGTTATAGCTAGGAAATTAAAGAAGCGGTAATAACCTATAAAAATCTCCTAAAGCATCTTTGGCTGCCATAAAACTAAGCTAATCAATCATCGCTTGTTAGGTATAACATAAAGAGTAACACTTTCATGTGGTCAAGCTAAAGGAATCTTTATAGGGCCTACCGTGCACTATATTCCACTTTGATTTTTAATAGCTTTTGTTATTCTTGCTAATTTGATTCACAGGGCAAGTGGGTTAATAAGATTTAACCATTACAGTTGACACTATCCAAATCATTAGACAACTCATTAGCTACACTAAAACCAACAAATTGTTAGATTGATAGGCTGATAACATCCCAAATTAAGTAGAGTGATTAATTACTCTATAACGTGTTGTATGTAACGTACTAAACCTAGAAAATTCGAGTGTACCTAATTAATTAATAGGAAAATTATGCACAACTGCCGTATTAGTTCGAAAGATTAACCACTCCGGATTAAGGTACAAACTGATCAAAATAAATCATTAACTTCTTTTGGTGTTATCTAACAAACATTTGTTTTTAATTAAATAAATAAATAACAAACGCGTTGTTTCTATCTCTTTTTATCTGTTTTCTTTATTTTGGCTGCACATTTGGAATTATTTAAAGGAGCGAGACTTGTTTTCTCCTTTCTGTTTAATTGTCATGCTCTACTCATGAGCTGATAACCTGTCCAATATAGTTGCCGTAAAGCGTAGGCATGCTAGCAAACGTAGAATTATGGCTTAAAGATCTACATTGTCGTAGTCCTTGACGCAGAAGAAAATACTGAATCCTTGCGAGTAAACCTTAATTAAACAGTTTTTGGAGGAGTATTGACATTAATCTGCTCTTATATATATATATGTATATATAACAGCCGTGGTTATTAATGAACAGGCTACACTACCACAATCACCAAGCCTGAGTATTAGGCAAATACACGGCAATAGCCCACGGTTAGTTTTCTGATCAGAAAAGTACTGTTTCTTCCATGAGTGGTCATACCCCACTTTTGCCTTCCACCGTATCAAAGATCCTCCATAAATACCCTTACTGGGGGCGTGTGTTCTCCACACTTCGCTACTCATCATCTTCACATAGCAATTTTCTTACTTCTGATAGTTTCCTTTGTTTGTTTTTGTTTCCATGGCGAGTAACCTTGCATCCCTCAACGACGCCAAATATGTTCTCCCTGTCATCGACCCTGAGCAGCAAACAACCCTAGAAACTGAAACAAAGGATGAGTTCGACTATTCAAAACGAGCACAGTGGTTAAGAGCCGCCGTACTGGGAGCCAACGACGGTCTAGTCTCCACCGCATCACTTATAGTGGGTGTGGGAGCAGTAAAACAAGATATTAAGGCCATGATATTAACAGGGTTCGCCGGGTTGGTCGCGGGAGCTTGTAGCATGGCGATAGGGGAGTTTGTGTCAGTGTACTCACAGTTGGACATAGAGTTGGCCCAGATAAAAAGAGAAAAACAAAGAAGTGATGTACTGAGTAGAGAACAGAAAGGAAAAGATGGAAATGATGAAAAGGAGAGTTTACCAAACCCACTACAAGCAGCTGCAGCTTCAGCGCTTGCATTTTCAGTGGGTGCAATGGTGCCCTTATTAGCTGCTTCGTTCATAAGGGATTATAAGGTGAGGTTAGGGGTGGTGATATCAGCAGTGAGCTTGGCTTTGGTAATCTTTGGGTGGTTGGGGGCTGTGTTAGGGAAGGCACCCATTCTTAAGTCTTCTTTTAGAGTTGTGGTTGGAGGATGGGTGGCTATGGCTGTCACCTTTGGTTTAACCAAGTCTTTTGGGTCTAGTGGACTGTAAATTATAGTCTCAACTCAAAACTCGACCTTCGCTCTGTGTTCTTCACCTTTCCTTTTCTTTTCTTTTTTTTGAATTTCTATTTTAACTATGTGTGTGCACGAAAGGAATAATGAAGTGGGAAAACAAAACGGAGGGACTGTAAGAAATTGTGCTACTCCCGCTGTCCGTGTATTTGCCCATTGTATGAGAATAAGAATCTGCAATTGCTTTGTTTGTGTCAGATATCACCTTCTTCACGCGCACACAAGATATGGTTTGCTTCAAACATGCATTCCTGTGTTTAATAAACTATTACTGAAATCAGTCTTAATCTTCCCATTCATTTTAATTTCGTTATTTTTTTATTATAGACTTGCAGTCTTCTTAACATTATATTCAGCATGGAGCATATTGAAATACCCCAAATAACAAGTATACTGATATATTAGAGATTGAAACAGGGAGAGGGAGATTAAAATGGAAAGTTTGTATAAATACAAGAAATATGAAATCATTGTCCGCTTCTGTACATCGGTGGCCTTTATATTCCTCCCTAGAACGGTATCGTAGCCATATAGCCGAAGAATCTTGGTAACCTAGCACGAAACATTATATGCAAACAAAGATAATAAAACTAACAAACCTCACATAACTCAAACTATAAACACTCTATTAGTGCAGTATTTTACGGTACAAAACTTTTTGTTTGTTTTGGTGGATAAGCTCCATAATGAGGGATATGATTTTTTGTTCAATTTTATGGTGTCTTATTCTGTCTCATGAATCTCAGCTATTCATTTATGCGAATTTCACGTTTATTTATGTGAGACTCAAGCAAAATTCACATAAATGAATGGTTGAGATTCATGGGACAGAATAAGATATCATAAAATTAGACAGAAGATCCTATCTCCCATAACGATCGTTGGAGGTACTTGAAATATATGCCGAACTGGTGGATAAAACTGCTAGCTAAAGAAGCCAGACTACCGGCACACTAATTTTTTTCGTAATATACATACTGAAAATACACTTTTCATGTTCGATATATTAAACCACAAATATATGCTACCAAAAAATTATCCTAAGATAAAACTATATTAGAAGAGGAAAAAATATTAACTACTCCTAATAAATCCACTTCAACAGATCGATACTGATTTGAGCTTGTTGCCACACCCGTAGTGCATGTTTGATTTTCTGTTCATAAACATCGATGGATCCTCTATATAATTTTATGTTAAACACCATCAAAAAACTCAGTCTAATGTTCAAATAGATATCGAAATTATTTTAGACCGATTAGACGCAATAAAATTATACTGAAAATCTGGACTGATAAACGTCACTGTGAACGCAAATAAAGGCAAACAAGACACATGTCAACAATTCACGCATATTGGAAGAAATTTGTTCGGTCAAGTACTAGAAAATACAACACTCCCACACAGTGCCGATCTTTGGCTTGGTGGATTCTCTCAGTTCATAGGATGATGCTCCCCATAGGTAGCGGAGTTCTGGGCAGTTTATACAGGCCTCACCATGGCGTGACGATTGAGCTTTCGTCGTATTGAGTTAGAGGTGGTCTCGATGGGTGTGCACCAGCTCCTTTCTTCTGTGTCGTCCCGCTCTCAGTCCGACAACCCTCTCCTCATGGGTATCCTCGAGCTCCTCATCAGAAACTGGACTGTTGTTCATCGACATGTGTACCGAGAGAGCAACAGATGCGCGGATTGACTTGCTACCCGGGCCTGTCCTGGCGACATTGGGATCACTTATTTTGATGTTCCATCATTAAAGTGCCAGAATCTTCTTTTAGAAGATCAGTCGGGACGCAGTTTCTCCCGTCTAATTAGTAGTTGATGTACTTTTTCCTTTATATATATATATATAAACAGGGTACTCCATGACTGCTTGTGTAGGGTACTTCACATCCTTCTAGAAGTTATAGTCAGGATCTGTTCTCATCTCGAGACTTATTTTGTAATGTTCTTTTAGTTGTTTTTCCTTCTTACAAAAAAAAACGGGTACTTCAAAACTCAAAATGTATTAGTTTTTGGAGCTTTGATGTATTTACTCACAACTTCCCTCATCAGAATTATTGTTTTAACTCTGTCTTCTTGTTTCCTTTTTCATATTAGGTTTTGTTTGCTTTAAATCCATCTCTTTCTTTGGATCGTTTGTTTCATTGGATTAAGAGTATCCAAGTATTTCTAAATTGTATCGAAAAAGAAAATTTTCATTTTTCTATTTCGAAAAACTTCGAAAATTGTATTTTTAAACTTCTTCATTTCTTTTTTTTTGTCCATCCTCTAAATTTGTTACATGCAGCTTCAATTTGAGATTTATAATTTTCATTTATTTTTTGGAATTAATCTTCTTAACCAAACAAAAAGTTAATTTCTTATTCTTTGTCTTGGATTGAAACTAGAAAGTCAGTCTACTATATAGGAAACTTACAATAAATTCACTCTAACTGAGATCTTTTTGTATTTTTCCCTTATTTTCATTATTTGTGGTAATCAATATTAATGAAAATCACATATTGACAATCGCTACCTTTTTTTATGATTACTTCTGTTCGTCCTGTTTATTGTTGCTTTCTATTTCCTAGGATTGACAGTATTATAACTTATTTGAGTTTTTGTTTATACTATAAATTTTTTCTTTTTTTCTTATCCCTTTATCTAGCCTTTTCTTTTTTTAAGTTTCAGTGGTTGTTTATTTCTAGAGTAATCTTAACATCATTTAAGTTCTTGTTGTGCTTGTTTTGTATAATTTGTGTTAGATATTGAGATAAGTGTAAATGCTTTGACTTTTTATGATAGTGTTAACGTTAATCCTTCTATGAGTTTTGGGGCTAAGAGGAAAGAAGATATTGACATATTGTAGATAGGTTCTTAGAACATCATGATACTTATAAGAAAGTTATTGAAATTAATGGAGATTTTAGATATGTGTAAGATTCACATAGTGTACATCCAAAAGATAAAATGGACAGAGGCTAAAACAAAAGGAATAAATGAGTTCAAACTTTGGTATTCAGGTTGTTCAAGGCAATGAAATGATGCACATATCTTGGTTATCAAAGAACTCATACACCATGTTGTGGGGATAAAGAAGACCAACGATAGGATTTTGTACTTAAAAATTGTTTTGAAAGATGTTGTTTTCAATGTGGTATGTGCTTATGCACCCTAAGTAGGGTTGGAAGAACCACTTAAGTGTCAATTATGAGAAGAGCTAAATGAGGTGATTCAATAGATTCCCCCTAAAAAGAAAGTTACCTCAAATGAGCATGCTTCTATTCATAGGAGTTTCGGGTATAGAGATAGGAATGATGGTGGGTTTGCTTTGCTAAATTGTTCAACAACTTTTGATTTAGTGGTAGCCAACTCATTCTTCAACAAAATAGGAGCACTAGATAACAAAATCGTAAAGATTCAAATCGATTACTTCCTCATAAGGCAAAATGATCGATCTAGATGTAAAGATTACAAAGTGACATCTAACGTATGCATGTCAACTTACTATAAATTATTAGTCATAGATCTTATGATTAAGGGTTAAAGAAAGAAGAGAAGTTCTCGTTAGATGGTAGAATCTAAAAAGGGACATTGTGGATCAGCTTAGGAATAAAAGTAATGTTTGGTGAAGAATAAAAACTAGAAGGAGAAGTCGACTAGATGTGGGAAGGACTAGTAGCTCTTTTAAGAAATGCAATTAAGGAGATTTTGAGAATTTCTAAAGGGCTTAGACGTATAATAAGGTGTCTTGTTGGTGGAATGAAGACATACAAGAGAAGGTCAAGATCAAGATCAAGAAGGGTTCCTATAAAGCTCTATTGGGTAGCAACGCCATTGAAAAGAAGGTAGCTAATATAGAAAGTTGCAAGTTAGTAAAGAAAGAGGCAAAAAAAATAGTCTCATAAGTCAAAAGTAGAGCTTATGAGAACTTATATCAATGATTGAATGATAATGATATTGAAAATGAAATATTTAAGCTAGCGAAAGCTACAAAATAGAAAGTGAGAGACTTAGATCAAGTTTTTTGTATAAAAGATGAAGCAAGACGAGTGCTTGTGGATGAAAATGACAGAGATACCTTTATAGCTTTTTTAATGAAGCCAGAGATTATATCTTTTCCTTGGGTGATCTTAAGACTTGTCAAAAATTATCATAACTTACACTTGTTACCTGCAAATAATGACATAAGAAATTAAAGGAGCTTTGAGGAAGATAAAGAGTGGAAAGGTGATAGGAGCTAATGAGTTACCTATAAAAGTGTGGAAGAACTTAGGAGAGAAGGGTCTTACTTGGTTAACCAAGCTTTCTAATGTGATTTTTAAGTCTACCAAAATATTGGATAAGTGGAAACTTAGCATACTAATATCTCTCTACCCAAACAAAGGGGACATCTAAAGCTATACCAATTATAAAGACATCAAACTATTCAATCATACTATAAAGTTATGAGATAGGGTAATTGAGAAAAGATTGAGAAATTTGCACTATCTCAGAGAGTGAATTTGGTTTCATGTTATGAAGGTCCACTACAAATGCTTTACACTTTTTTAGACGATTAATAAAATGTTATAAGGATGGACAACAAGCCGTGCACATGGTTGTCATTGACTTATAGAAAACTTATGACAAGATACCTAAAGAAGTCATGTGGAAGTGTTTAGAAACTAAAAGAGTTTCTATGACCTATATAAAGGTTATAAAGTATATGTATGAAGATGTTAAAACTAGAGTAAAAATGATAGGAGGAAATATACAACATGTTCTATCAATGTCAGACTACACCAAGGGCTCTCGTTAAGCCCCTTCTTGCTTGCAATAGTTGTAGATGAACTCATCAAGAATATCAGAGGGATTTGCCTTAGTGTATATTATTTGTTAATAACATTATTTTAGTAGATAAAACGAAAGAGGCTATTAATGTCAAGCTAGAACTTTGGAAGGATATACTCGAGTTCAATGACTTTAAGTTGAGTATGATTAAGATTGGGTATTTAGAGTATAACTCTTTATATCATAAGGTTGCATCTGATATGGAGATGAAGATTAGTTCATAAGTTATACTACAAAAAGAATGTTTTAACTACTTTGGATCCATCATACAAAACAATTGCGAGATAAATGATGATATAGTTCATTATATCAAATCAAAGTGACTTAAATGTAAAGGCACATTAGGAGTTTTAAGTGACAAGAAGATATCACTTAAGTTAAAAGATAAATTCTACCGTGTAACAATTAAGCTGACCATACTCTACAGGGTTTAGTGTTAGTCTGTAAAAAATGTGCATATTTATAAGTTAATTGTGATGGAGAAGATGTTCTGTTAGATGTGCAACTTTACAATAAAAAAAGGTCAATAATGTAGTAATAATAGACAAGTTGGTGGTGAATAACATTGACGATAAGTTAAGAGAGACAAGGCTTGGATGATTCTAACATGTTAAAATGAAACATCTTGACACCCTAATAAAAAGATCTCAGAAGATTGTATTTAGAGACTGTAAAAAAAGAGGAGGAAGACTTAAGAAGAATTGAGAAGAAGTAGTCAAGTAAGATATGACCGTACTTGAGATTACTGAGAACTTAATCCTCAATGGAAAATTTTGACTAATTAAAATACGAGTAGAGGATCTTACATGAAAAGGTCTTTTTTTAATAAACTTTTCAACTTTTTTTCCTTCGTTTTTCTTCGTTTCTTATTTCTTATAATTATTCTGAATTATTTTATTTATTTATTTTGTATTTTTATACTTTTCGTCTCTTTCAATTGTGTGTTTACATTATTTATTTATTTATTTATTTTCATTCTTGTCTTTTTATTTATTTACTTACTTTTATATTTATAGTTATTTTGAATTTTGAATTTTTACTTTCATTTATTTATGCAATTATTTGTTTATGTATTTATACAAGTGAGATTTCTATTATGATTTTGTTGTTGTCGTTAGATGGTATTAAATTTTAAGGATTTAAATAAAATTAGAAAAAATTGTATTAAAGGTAAATAATATTATAAAATAATTACTAAAATTTAAAAATAATGATTAAAATAAAAAATCAAATCACGTGCATTTAAGCCTTAAGTATTAAGATTATGCAATCAACAAACTGAAAACAATGACGTGGCTGGCATTAAAGGGAGATTGGCAATGAATGCAAAGTTGTAAACTTGTAATCTTTCGCCTTCCGTCATCTGATTCTCGTCTGACAAGTGACAACAATCGTTAAATGATTTGATTTTACGTGTTTCTTACTACACTTCCATTATCTTAAACAACGAATCCATCTTCAAAACCCTTTTGTTTGCTTGCTCTATTATCTTTGATTTTGATATGTACTCAAACTCACAAAGTCAAAGACAGAAGAAAAGACACGAAATTTATTACGCGTTGGGCCGAATCGAAGTGAAGAGAGGAAATGCAGATTCGGAAGATTGGATTGGCTACTTGGTTTAACGAGAACGTCGCCGATCCTTTCTATCAGATCCTCAGCAGGTACAAATGCTTGATTATATTTTAGTAAATGGGTTAGTGAGCTGATTTATTTTGGGCTTTTATTGTTTGCAGAGATGCAGAGCCGAAACAATTGGCATTCTCTGCAGCTCTTGGTATTACCCTCGGCATCTTTCCGGTTTGCGGTATGTTTTTTACACCCGTTTTAAGTACTGCCATTTTATGAATTTAAAAGGTTTTACTTTTTCGCCTAAGCAATGCTTTATGGTTCTAGGCGTTGCTTTTTCTGTTCATTGTTAATAAAAGGAGGTATCTTTATTTCTCTCAAATCTGTGAGTGATTGGATGAATGCGACAAAATGATCATAAGATTCCAACATATTAGGGGTTTCGGTTATTGGGTTGCAAAGATGATGATCCACTAGTCCTCTACTATCTCAGTCAATCCCCTGAAGTTTTGTAAGGATGCACCACAAGTTAAGCCTGACTACCTGAGTTCATTGCTATGTGCGTTCAGTCTCTCTTCCGCTCCCACTCTTATTACCTAGTCCTATTTCCTATTCCATTATAATTTCTTTGATGCTGAAACTTCGGATTCTTTCTTCATCCCCTTTTTGTCCTGTACCTACCTAGATCTCATCCTTCTCAATCTCAATACGCTATTAGGCAGCCCCATCAACTTCATTGTGAAGCGACCCTGTTTTATCAGTTTATTATGATATCTTTACCAACAAAGAGGATGTTGCCGCTGCTGTAATTCTGGCTTTAGGTTTTCTAAATTCAATAGAAGATGAACTTTATGAAGTAATTGATTACAGCTTCTGTTCTTGGACCTAAAGTAAACTGCTTTTTAATTTACAGGGGTCACTGTTCTGCTATGTGGGATAGCTATTGCTCTTCTTGGCTCTGTTTGTCATGCCCCAACTGTGATGTTAGCTAACTTCATTGCTACACCAATAGAATTGAGGTAGTTTATCCTTTGTTGATCAGTCTCACATTTAATTATCTTTGACATTTGTCTTCCATAAATAATTACTAAGAACAATTTTGAGAATGTAACCAACATGATTCTATTTATAATTTACTTTGTTGTTTACACTTAACTATTAATTTATTGGAGTAATATAATTTGGGATTAACATTGAATACCCCTCTGTTCCATCAACATTATGTTTGACCATTCTTTTATTGTTCCCGTGCTCAATCCTTTTGCTCAGGATTTTAATCTTGTCTTTTGTTTTCAAGTCTTGTGGTACCCTTCTTGCGGTTGGGAGAAGCTATCTCTGGTGGTTCTCATTTTCCTTTGACATCTGATGCTTTGAAGAAGGTTTTGACTGGCCAAGCTTCATATGATGTCATATTAAGTATTGCACATGCGGTAGGTAGCCAATCTTTTAGTGTATGCTTGCTTTGCTGCTTCACTCAGCTCATGTCTTGTACTTGCTATTCCTATCTGGGTTTTTAAATGGTAGTATAACCACTGGCAGAGAAATTAGAGAATAAGGACGATTTCTTTTTGATTAGTGAGCCACTAAATGGAGGCTCAGGTGGAAGCCATGGACACTTATATAGTTTGCTGAGCAATTATAAACAGTGAAACTTAAAATTATTGATGAGAGCAAACCTGTTAGTAATGTCAGGAGCACAAACTTCACTTAATGCACCTTGTTTTCACTTCATCAGCAGCTTTGGGATTTCTTCCTTTCAAATAACTTGTTATCATAGCTGAGACCTGAAGTCTATTAGGAGAAATGCTATGCTAGTATCCGTCCTGTGCAATACAACATACTTCTAACAATGAACAGGGATAACTATTGTGGAAGATATTTAGTTAGTTGTCTTTTCAGTTAATAGTTAATTATTTTAGTTACTTGTAGTTACTCTTTGTACAGGTACAGATACGGTTTTAGTTAGCTTGTATATATACATTACATATACCACAGAAACTGAATAAGAAAATTTATTCAGTCATTTTACTTCTTATCTTCGTATAGTTCCTTAACTTGTACAACTATCTTGCCCTCAGAACCTCCTAATCTCTAATATAAAGCACCAAAACATTTTCATTCCCCACTTGACCAAATTCCTGGCCTTAAAGATGTCTTGTTGGAAACTTTTCTCATGGAAAATGTTTTTGATGGGAAAAGCGGAATCCAACAAAAAGAAAAAACTATAAACTTTGCCGACATCTAATATTTTATACTTCATAATTCAGCTTATCTAAATATCAATTGGTGCCAAACAAAATTGATCCAGGCAAGACTTATTCCTGATGTCGAGAAAACCTAAGATAAGGAAAAAGTTTATGTATAGTTTTTGAGGCTTCAATTTTCTCTTTTGTGTTTCTTATGTGCAATTTGATAGATTAATTGAAATGTAACAGATCTTCAGTTATGTTTCATATTCCTATCCGACTTTTTTGTGGTTATGGACTTATCTTGCGAACTGTAACCTTAATAATAATTGGATAAACTTTTCATAAGTTTGCCACTATAGCCTAACCAATATAGTTTGGCTTGGGGTATGATGATCTTATGGCATCACAATAATCTTGCAGTTGTTAGGATGGCTTGTTGCCGGACCCTTCATCTTGGCTGCTCTCTACATAATATCTCTGCCATGTTTCAAGATCCTGGTTTGCAAGTTCAGTACTGTTACATCATCCCCGAAGAAGCTGCCTAATTCTCATGCGGAAATCAGGCTTAAGATGAGAGATGTTTAATTGAATGGAATAGGAGCATTTGACATAGTAATAGCTTATGTATATACAACTTGCTGAAATGATTGTGTATATAAACATCACACCTTGACAGCAATATGTTTTATCTACAATTTACATATGTTTGTATATCTTTCCGGTTACTGACGTTGAAACTTCATCAAATGGGACCAACGTCCCTGATGATTTTTATTGTTATGGTCAATAGTAAACTTTCGATTTCATTCATCCAATTGACAATTTGGAATTGTTGATGAGTTTCCTGGTATGTTTAAGCTCTGCGTGAGGTAGCACTCTATACATGGCGTAACTTTTGATCTGGATTCATGGCCTCGAAGGACAAGACACTCCTGGGATGCAGTGTACTATCTTCGAAGAGATTCATCACTAATTGACAACATCATTACCAGTGTCCTCCGTCTATATTTAACAATATCTCTCTGACATATAATAATTTAATTTTTTTCGTGCCTTGACTTGTCCTTCCACAAGTTCAGTTGATAAAAGTAAACATTAGACACGCACGTTTACTTCCAGAGTGGCTTCTGTCTTGATCTTTACACAATCGTTGTAGTTTGAAGGTTGTTACTTCCAGTACACAAATAAGATAGTATGCGTTGCATCTTTTGTCAGGGATAACTGAACTAATATTTAGGTAAGCAACTTCATTTCCAATTCCATGTCAACACTTCAGGAGGTAAACTCAAGAGAGGGATTTCCTTTTACTACAATGGACAGACTTTGTTCAAGTCAAAGATATTGCACTGCGCATAGACTTAATCCTGGGAAGGAAATACTTTTCCAGGGGTCTTTGTACCGTAATAGCTGACCCTTCGAGGCAAGCAAGAGCCAAAGTTGCTGTAAAGACAAAACTCCCCTGGCCCTAATGTTTATCATCTATTGTTATGTATCTTTCCAACTTGTTAATCTGATAAAATTAGAAAGGTGGGAACTTTTGTGTGTGTGAACAGAAAAGGCAACATCTTATTATAATTTTAAATTCAATTTCTTTCCATAATGATTGATCTGATTAAGAAAAGCTCATGCCTGAAACAAAAGCTACAAAAAGCTTTAGCATTTTAAATTCTTGGTAAGTTAGAACTTTATCAAAGTATAGATAAATTCGTACATATATGTATACATATATTCACTTTCTGTATAATAAAGCACGACAATCAAGAGTAACAGATAGAAACTATGATCATCTAAGCTTATAAAACTAGCTTTCTTCTGTGTCGAATTAATAGTTCCATTGCATAAAGGTCCTTTTACGTTGTCTTGTCAATCTTTCTAACGTATTTTCACTTGCATTGCCCCTATCTCTGTTTTGATTTGATGTTTATTTTCCTTCTTAATCAGTCTACTCCATTTCCAAGTTTCATTTGTCATCCGAGATCTTCACAAAGCCGGCTTTTGTGCATGTTTTGTGCTCTAGATAAGAGTCTCGTAGTGGTTGAACTCGTGTTGTTTTCAAAACTGTTTGTTGGTCATGCCTTATTTTGATCCAGAACGTGCCAGTTGTTGCCCAACTACTTCTCCTTCTTCTTCACATGGAGTTACGGCTCAACCGAAGATTACCAAGCTTTTATCTTTTGCGTGCCAATTCTCTTCACATTCATTCTTCTCTTTTTGTTTTACTTGTTTTATCTTCGACGTAGGAGAGTTGATTGGGCGTCTCTTCGAATGAGAACGTCCATACAATACACCAATGAGGTTTTTGCCCTTTACAATGTTAGACAATTTTTGTAATGAGTTGGGTTTGTGTCTTTTTTCATTTGTTTTGGTTGTGTAGCAGGCCGAACTGGGTTTGAAGAAGGAGCTGAGGCCTGAGAGAGATGTTGCCCGTTATAGTGTACAAGGAGAGTCTCTCTATCAGAGACATGCAGTAAGACGGCTAGATTTAGTTTATGTTTTTTAATTTGTAGACATTCATATTCTTTATCACTTGGTTTTGCTGTCTAAGATATTACAGTGTTTAGAAAGGGATAATCTGTTGTCCCAAGTCGTTGTCTCCTTTTCTGGCCACCATATTACAAGCATGAAGCTTTTATATTTCGGTTTGACTTTACTCCTAATTGTTTATAAAGGTTAATTAAGCCTATTTTGTTGGTTAGATGCAGCATGGCTTTGTCCTAAATCAATCATAGAGAAGGCTTCTAAATTGAACATTATTTACTTTATGGTGATCTTATTAGGTGCAAGAAATAGTCTTTTTCCATGGATAATGCTAATGACTAGAAGCCTTCATAGGAGTGTTTGACATGGGTTTACATGGTTAGTCAGGGAAATTCATACGCTGCAGAGTGCAGAAAGTAGGCATTGAACAGTAATCAGGAAATCCTACAATGAAGCCTTTCATTCCTTGGCTGGCTCTACATTTTTTAAAGACGTACTGCTTTATCTAATAGGTGCCCGGTATGCTTAGGGGAATACCAAGCTGAGGATAGGCTTCAACAGATACCTTCTTGCGGCCACACATACCACATGGATTGCATTAACAACTGGCTTGTCAATCACACTACCTGCCCACTCTGTCGCCTTTCCCTTGTTTCATCTGCTAAAGTCCACAAAGAATCGCCTGATAATGATCTGTTGGAAAGTGCAAGAGGATACGGTGGTGAAACTTCTGGTCAACCAGGACCACAGGCTCCGGAAGATTATTATAATAATGGTGCATAATTGTGCAAGGGATGAATACTGTGGAACCATTAAAAATGACGTTGAAGAAGAGGAAGGGGGAAATGAGAGAGGTCAGGGACAGAAGGAATGAAACTGAAGAGCATCATCAACAGTAGGAGTTTTGTCTGGTACTGTGCATTAGCTGCTTTGAAAGCCTGATTAACTTGAGATTACTCTTTTGAACACGTCTGTTTTATGCAACTAACGTCATCTTAGAAAATTTTGATTTGTGTCTGAACATTATCTATTTAGATTAGATGATGATGAGATACTAAACTCCTGTTCAATACTTCTGTAGATGACTTCTTAGTTTCAGGATCATCAAATTCCTTACTTCTGTCGTATTAAGACTACCAATGTCATACGGTTCTGAAGCATATGAACATTTTACTGCATCGCTATTAATTTTGAAGCTTGGTTCCATGCATCGACTGAAGTAAGGAAACTTACGATTCCATCACGACCTGCATTAACCATCCTACATAGATCTCATGTGACATGAAGAATGGTTGGACGACAGATTCTCTTAGTAAATTTGGCATTGCAGCTACTAATTCCAGTTCTTTCCATGGAGTTGTGCAAATGAAAGGCATGGGAATGCTGGCTTTACTGTCCCATCCGCATCACAAACAAGATGCTCAACTATTCCGGATTTCCTGAATATTATTTCTCTGATTCTTCCTTAGTGGTGCATTGTGTTACAGGTTCCACTTCTATATTCCTTACAACGTAGACTTTGATTTAAGCACGACATGGATGAGAAAACTAACTTGCACACTCTGTTACATCGGATCGGACTGGTCGGTTCGATCGGTTCAATCGGTAATTGGTAGGTTATCTGGTCCGATTTACCTTTTAAAATCGGTTCTCAATTGAACCAGTGAGAATCGATCAATTGACCGATCGGACCGGTCAAACCGGACCGGTCCGACCATTGATTCAATAAAATTTTTATTTTTTTGTTTTTTATATATTTTTATAATTTTTAATATTTTTAATATTTTATATAATTAAATATAATTATTACATAATTATGATATTATACCGGTTCGACCGGTGGTTGAATCGGTCAAACCGATGACCAATAAAATCTCCAATTTAATGACTGCTTGCATGTACGGGACACGAGAGAGAATAAT
>JAOTIZ010000003.1:5399069-5415329 GCA_027123425.1 Erythroxylum panamense
CTTGGATGAGTTGGGACAGGGTACACGGGCCAGAGGATCACGTCCCCCCTATGACCAAGCCAAATCCCTTTCCTTTAGATCACTCACTAGTTCAACAAACTTCATATATATGAGGGGCAGTGCGAAACAAACTTATCCATCAAATTACTTTGTTAACCTGAATCCTATTATTGCACAGGACAACATAATTACACTTAAGTACTTTTACCGATTGTTTTCATACAAAGTTTCATTAGCAATATAAAGATCCTAGGTAACAGAGTAAACCCATATACAGCTAATAGCCATGAAATAATGACAAGAGAGAATATAAAGTTGCAAAACTTACTAAGTAGGTGGATGAAAAGAAGTTGGCCACAGCTTGCATTGTTCGTCCCATTCTTCTCTAGATGTAGCAGCATATTTGCAAACCTGAAATTGGTTGGAAGATAGTATAGGATGGGCATCTTCAACATATTCAAAAAAGCTCAATATAGCTCGACTCAATTGCAAACCAAGGCATTTCAACTATTAAACACAACACCACATAATCCATTTCCTTATGGCACTTGCATCTCAAAGACTAAAGAAGGGAAAAAAAAACATGTTTGAACAAGCCATTATATAATCAAATAACAAACAAGGGCAGTTTACAAGGAAAAAAAAATCAATCTTGCAAGGGGGAATAAGAGTAAACAACTTCACCTAATTCAAATCCATGAATCTTTTTCACTCAACACATAGAAATCATATTTAAAACAAATCAATTGCTGCAGTAACAAAGCTTTAAGGAAAGAAAAATAAACCCACTTTTGTGATAAAAGGACTCAACTGAAAGGATTGAATTAGCTCCTCTAAATGTTGTGATAAATGATCGTAATCCTTGGAATGTAGGCATAAGATTACCGAAAGCTCAATTTTCCCTGTCAAGAATTCACCTTTAAGGAAGCATATACCAAGTGCTGAACTAATTGAATTAAAAAAATTTAAGCGGAATGCACCTCCTTCCACATGTCGTTTCTGAATCCGCTTCACATGTCGGAGATTTTCTAGGGGAGCTATCTGGTTTAAACGCCTATCCACAGTGATAAATTCAAAATTAATGATTACCAACAAAAACCTTCACTCTTTTATCATTAATAAAAAAAAGAGTGCTAAATAGGTAACTAACTAACCTTATAAGAGTATTTGCGTCCTTCGGATTTTTGATCACCGAAGCAACCACATCAACTGCTTATTGATATTGAAAATTCAGAACATGCAAAATAAGTAATACATTGCATATATTTAGTAAACAAGAAGTCCTAGTGACCTCACCAGTGGGTTGTTGGTCAGGTGGGACTGGTAGTTTATCGGGAATGTGAACGATCGTCGGAGACACGGTTGAAACATCGTTCATAATCCCCTTCAGTTATTATTTACTCTTCAACGGCGCCGTCAACAGTAACAACAGGACTCTTGCGGCCCCTCCCTACTTCTGAAATTTTGAGTGTTTTAGGGTTTGGAATTTGAATCCCTATTCCACAGTAACAATGCTTTTCTTAACCCTAGCAATTGTATTCTATCTAACGATGCTGCTCTCGTGAGCTTTACCAAGGAAAGCCTAATACCCGACCCGACCCGACCCGGTTAGCACTATCACCCGTCAAGCCAGATACTTCTACAACGACAACAAACGTCAAACGTCAAACGTCAAACGTCAAACGACAACTCCTGATCCTGATACAGACTTCACAACGGGCCGAAACGGGTCAGGTAGGGGCTTCGTCGGCCCTAATTTAAAGTCCAAAAAAATTTAGATGTGAATTGATTAAATTGATTTAAATTTGAGTAAAATATAATTCAATTTATTAAAATTTAAATTCAGATGTAAAGACATGAATTACAAAAAAGTGATATAAAATTATATATTTATAAAAGAAAAGAATATGCTTTCACTAATTCAAATAGTGTAAAAAATTATTTTATTTTAATTAAAATTTGGTATTTACATCTCATAAATAGAATAAATAATACGGAAAAACAAATTTAATTTTAACTCAGTTTTGGAAATAAAGTAATTATTGCTTTAGAGGGAAATAAACTAATATTAAATATATTTAAAAAAAAGCTTAGAAATATTTTTCACAAAAAGCTTACCCCTTAGATTCATCTGCCTGGCATGACAAAAAAGAGACTGTAGTGACATTCCAAGCGTTTTCCCAAAGCTACGATGAGACTCTTGCCTTAGGAAACATACACTTTGTCTTCCCTTACCGTAAGTTTCCTTTTTTCTTGACCCTAGCTAATGAAACATTGACACGTTATATCATTCAGAAATTACACTACTTTTTGATAAATTTTTATCAATCCAACTAAAAGATTGTGCTTGCCAGGAATCTTCCTGTAACTTACTTGGTGAGGAATTTAAGTCAATTCATTAATTAGTCAACTCGTTCGATTTGGATAAATTCATTACCTTCCCTGTGAGAATTCCTGAAGTGAATTGCAGTTTACTTTTAGAATTTAGATCAACAACCATGGAGCAAAAGCTTTCTTCTGTACCCATCGGGGATTCCATTACTGAGACAAGAGGATTCGTTTGTCACTACCAGTTTGAAGATGGTTCGTCCCAGTTTGTTTTCCTTCAGGAGGCCAGCAGGGATAGTGGGGTTTTTGTGATAAACCATTCACTCAGCTTTTCAACCAATAGTTATGTTCAAGTTGAATGCTCTTGCAAGGGTATGCTGTTGTTGTCTAGTATCGGACAGGAGGCGATTGAGTTCCATGTCTTCGATCCCAACTCCAGGCAATCTATGACTCTTCCACAGCCTGGAATCGACAGGAGGAGAATCATCAGGTCTGGTTTAGCTTTTGATGGGGTTGATGATCACTACCAAGTTGTGCTTGTTCATGTTGCTGAAACGGAGGAGGGTTCAGCGGAAGCATGCTTTGATGTTCTACAGTTTCAAGTTTTCTGTTCTAAAACTGAAGTATGGAGAAGATTCATTCCCAGCAATCTGTTCTTGCCTGTGCCAGTGCCGGAAATCGAGTTCCCCGAGCTCAGAGTAACTCCACTCTACTGTAATGGAGCCATTCACTGGGAAATAAATGGATACCTGCTGCTGTATCAGGTTGAGAATGATCATTGTGAGCTGGTGGAGCTTCCAAATGTCTTTAATGACTGGTGTTGGCAATCAACACCAACCTATAGGAGGTGCTTTTGGGAATCTAAAGGAAGAGTTCACTACTGCTACACTGATTTCGAAGGAGTTCATTCGTGGGTTCTTCTCAATGAACAAGATCATAATGAATACTCGCACTACTGTATTTATGATCGTCAAAAGTTCAGGTGGGCACTGGCACACACTGTCGATCACGAAGACTTGCTGCCATTGAAGCATCTGGACCAATGTTTCTTCCAACATGCTCAGTGGGAGCCTAATCAGGCATCTCCATTGTCCTTTGATGAAGACTCGGAGACCATGTATTTAGGGTTTCAAGGGAAATTGATTTCTTACAGCAGAAGGTCAAAAGTTTCAGAGGAAATTTGCAGCTTCACATTTCCAGGTAGAGATTATAACTGCTGTTCCTTCTTTCCCCATGTTTACGGCGATGATCAGCAGCATAAAGTGACTGAAGGTGGAGTAGTGCAAATGGGAAGCATCGATTTGCCAATTTCAGAAGAAATAATTTCCTTTTCGTTTTAAACAAAAATCCTTTTGCAGAGTTTAGTAATTTTGTCTTAGCTACTTTTGTGATCATCAGCATACCTCGTGTTCATTGTTCACATGATTTCACTGCTCTGTTAGATGAATAAAGTAACACCTCTTGTGTTGCATCGAAACTTGTATCTTTTTGCCGTACATCAGATGTTTCCCAACCCCTGCTCTTTTTCCTTTTCCTTTTTTGGGAATGTCTACCTCTGTCTTCATTGCTTTTACCAATTCAAAAACAATGAGCATATGCTAACTACAGAAGAACAAGTGCCAAGCACAAAGAACCTATTATAAACATATCAGGTAGTACATAGCTATGGGTGGCTCAGGGACGTATGGAAATGAGAAGTATAGACCTGAGAATTTTCCTTCCGTGAATTGTTGTGTATCAATAGCCAGTACCCGAGTGTCGTAGATACCCCTTACAAGAAACCTTGTTTCGCAAGTTTTAAATTCACAATGATCAGAGATAATGACCAAGTAGACACCTCTGTTTCGGTTGCCATTTGCTAACTTCTGAGAAGATAGGACAAGATCCACCCAGAAATCCAGCTCAATTCTATCATGATATCCAGCCTTTACTTGGGATGACAATCAAACATGCAGCAAGGACAGAAACAGCAAGCAAATAATGAGCATTCCATTTCCCACATCACAAAAAAAAAGCAGGTGTTCCAACCAAGTTGCAGCTATTAGACAGAGCCGACAGATAGACATTGTTACAGAGATGATGATGACATAGTTAAAATCATTAAACCTCCTAATTTTGCAAAGCATGGGTTCATCTTATCAAAAAGAAAATATAATTGGATTCCGACGACCCTACAAAAAGAGAGCAGACAACGTTCTCATTTATCCCACTCTAAATCAGGCATTCGTGGATCAATTTTAGATGGACCCTTAACTGTGCCGTCATGATGCTGATTAGTCAATCGATCCCAACCCATGATGTGGGGCAATGCAAACTGCAGGGAGAAAAAAATAAATAAAAATCAAGTTGGATTTGCTCATGAGAAACTAAATAATACATCAGAAGACATTTCATCTAGCAAAGAGATCAATGCATGTCAACGCATTTCGTCTGAGCAGCTCTAAGTTAACATAGATCCTACCAAGTTCATTCAAGTTTTTGATGCACCTACAGGCATATGACAAGGAAGAAGTTGAATCCACATGATGCAATCATATGCTTTGTAAAAACAACCATTACAAGACTTCCATATCTGAAAGAAACAAAAGTAGGGGAAAAAAAAGATATTTACTGATTGGTTTACATTGAAAAGCATGACAATTAACTTCAAATCACAACTGCACATGGCATCCCATGTTGCTTCATAGGGATCAATATATGCTCTCAATTTCGTGTTTTCCATAGGACAACGGGGATAAATATATCTTATAAAATATGATGGAGAACAAGGTAAACAATTTGCTAGAATTTGACCTTCAACACATATGTACCAAAGCAAAACTCTTATATGGCATACATATTCAAATCATCCTCATCACTTCTTTCCTCAGAAATCTCTGAAGATCTATAAGCAATGAGTAGCAACTAGTAATAAATCTTGGCATCTGTCTAAGTATATGGTCCAGAACGGTTAAGCATTTAGGTTATATGACCATATACCCAGGAGTCAAGAACAGGATGTCACGATGATACAATATTTCAAGTCATTACCTTCCATAGAAGTAACGGGCATGTCTTCATAATAACAGGATAGAAGACTCAAAAGTTATTTGGGTTTCAAAATGGAATTATAGTATTGAATGGTCTTCCAGCCATAAATGCAAGGAGCTTTACAGAATCATGCATCGTAGCAACAGACAATGTTATTACAATAATTCCCCTTGACTTTCAAAGTCAAGTTATTCATTTCTGACCACATAACAAACGAAATCATTGATAATTGCGAAATGATGACTGCCAAAAGTCTTCCAGTTTTTAAGTTTAAACTATATAAGCTTCATCCACTTCTGTTCACTTGGATGTCTTCTTTTGTTTTCAATAAATTAGACAAGTTTTAGAACTTCAGAAATCCAACACAAGAACACCAATCACACAAGGAAATAAGTAACTGTATTGGAAGGGAAAACAAAAAGAATATAGACAGAGAGATTTAGAATGCCATACGCTGCAAGCTGTCCTCAAAACAGCAAATTCACCGGTTGTGACTGGAACTAAAAATTTGTCATTGGTTCTCAGAATGTTGTTGACTACATCTGTGAAAAAAATTAGATTAAGAAACAATATATTGAGTTCAAGGCTACCAAAACAGGATAACAGATAAATCTGAAATCTCAAGGACTTAAAATACACAATTAGGGAATAATACTAAGAGATCTCCTTATCTGCAATGAGACAGCTTAACTTTCAAAGGAAGTAGACAACACAACAACCCAATTTCACAAAAAGGTTTAACTTTCCACATTTTACCAGCAAGAGTGTAAGCAAGTACAGTAACTAATATAACAAGAAAGGATTTTCAAGAGCACAGCTTGGAACATCTGCAAGTCTAGGCCCTCTAATCAACAGCAGGACAAAAAACATTAAACAATTACAAGCAGCTATCATTGTTTCATCCTCTGACTCCTCCCACTTTTGATAAACTAAAAGTCCACTACGTAACAAATAGATGAAATGCAACAGAGTCATGGTAAAAAAATGAGAAATATATTTCCAAGAGCCAGTAATGTTTTAAAAGAGAAGATTTAAACTACATGGATGGACTGAGCAATACCTCCTAAACAATTGAAAAATGGCATTATTTAGGTTTTTATTTGTTTTCCACTTTGTTCTTATACCTATTTCAAGACAACCATTAATTGATTCTACCTCATATTAAAGCTTTTTTTTAATTTTCCACATATCATATAATGATGCAATGAGTAACAGCATGATCAAAGAAACAGAAATATTTGGATTCTATCAGGATGAAGTTAGGGACTGCTTTCACATGTCTTTCATCTGTTACGATTCCCATAATATTTAAAATTTCATGACTGTTGTAAAATAAATTGTTTCCAATACTTGTAATTCCATAACAAAGGATACAACTGATGCTTGAATATAAAAACAGGCTACAAAAACAAACATTATGGCTGCCAAACAGTCTAATAAACCAATATACAACAAAAATAAACATGAATTTGAAAGGAACCAATGCCAATACAACCATGATAAGGAACAATACTTACTTAAAGAAATGAAGTAGCCATTGCCCTCTGTATACGGCTTAATAGATAAGCTCTTTCTAACTTGTCCAGCATTGCTGTCACAAAAAGAAGTAAAGTTTTGATAACAATATAAAAACTCGACTGCAATGCTTCCACACTACATAACAATACTAAATGAGAAGGATAAGCAGGGATGGATCTAAAAGTTTAATTTAATGGGGCCAAACTATTAAGTAAATAAATGAGTGGCGGAAAATAACATTTCGTCCATAAACTAATTGGGAAAAAATAAAAATTCATGTATATATTAGTTAACAATAGACTTATGTATCTTCTTTGAGCAGGCAGGCACCCCCCCATCGTCATGTTTTATAGTTGCTGCAACATTGCACAATAACATCAACAAATGGAAAGAGAAATCAGTTCCAGTAGTTCAAGGAAAGTCAACCTTGATAGCATTGCAGGATCATGGAAAAATTCAGTCGAATCCTTGGGACCCAAGCTGATCAAAGACCCCACTTCTGTTGCTGACATAGCAAACAGCTGCAAATCATGAACAAAATAATTGTCTACAAAGACAGAGAAAGAGAAAAAGGTACAAATAATGAAATATGAATGTGAAATGACATACTCCACATCCCCCAAATTGCAAAGTTAATTGAACATCCACATTTTAACGCTAAATAGATACAAAACTTTACCTGCCTCTTTTCATAATCATATTTCCGCTCTCCTACAGCAGGCCAGAAAGTGAACATCACACTACCACGTCGATCAACTTTAAACCCTCCAGACTGTATAAAGTAGTAATTGGTGAAACACTTAAAACTTCATGGCTAGTACATAATATAAAAGCAGATAAATAATGCTTACATTCGACTTGGTGAAGGTAGGCAGACAAGGATTAACAGAAAGTGCAGCTTTTCCCTTGAATACAGTATATGGAGCAAATATTCGATCTGCAAAACTTCTGCAAGTCAGATAAAAGATATAAATAAAGATACCCATAGTCCTCCAAACATGGACCATACAACAGAGTTTGCTAGTGGTCTCTGTACCTTTTACAGTAAAATCTGATCTAGCAGTTGAGATTCCAGCCTGGGATGAAAATACATGCAAACCCAAGGCATCTCCTACGCTAGGCTTCCCAAGCAAGTTGCTGCTTACACCACCAAAAAAAAAAGTACAATTAAATGATAAGAAACGAAAGCAGAAGGGGAAAAAAACATAGAATTTAAAAAGAATGCTTTCAAGAATTCAGTGAAAGCTAAAATAGTATTATTTTCATAAGGAGAATATGCAGAACTACTATGAGTATCTACTATGGGAAAATGCAACATCGAAAGCAAGTTAAAAAAAAAAGACATCAAAAGAGCTCTAAAATCGACAACTCTATGCAAGAAAGACATTTTTATCGCACAGAAGGATAGCCAGATTGCCTTTAAGAAGCAATTCCCCGGTTTAAGGTTTTGTCTTTTGATTATCACTGCCTTTAATTTTCATTCAGAATCCCAGCCATTAAAAAGTACTTCAAACACTGGAGACTATAGGTAAAGTAATTAAATAGTACTTCAAGTCTAGCACGCCCTTCAAGCGCTGGAGGCTACAACTTCATCAACTGGTTCCTAAAAAGAGTTAAAAATTGCGTCTTTAAAGGTTGTTGCTTCATACTAAAACATCCATTAAACTCACAGTATGTTCAACAACCAGGAAAAGGAATGAGAGCAGATATAAACTGTCAATGGAAATCAACAGTCTTCCGCCATGTTTCCCTAACCAAGAGCCAAAAAATAAAATGTCCAAAAAAGAGAGAGAGAGAAAACGAATGCTTCCAAGGCTCCATAACCAACGATCCATTTAACCCGAAACAGAAAACAATAACAGGGAAAGCAGATAAGGAAAAGAAGAATGAAGAACCACCCCATAAACATGGTCAATTTTGAAACTCATTATCTTCTCCAGTGAAAATGACCAAAGAGGAAGCATCCAAAGGTATCATCTTTCATCCACTCCTCCGTTCAATATACAGTAGAAAAGATTAGAAAAATTAAAAAAGACACATGCAGTATGGGATTATATAGGGTAAAAACAGTCGGTACCTGGATTTTAGAAATCGTGATAGCTTCATCATCTTCCCTGAGAGAAACACTCAGTGTCCTAGAGAGTGAGAGGGAAACTGAGGGTTTATCGGGCTTTGTAAAGAAAAGGAACGAGGTCCATTTGATTTTGATATACATCACGACATATATGTTAATTTTTATTTTTATTGGAATAAAACAGTGTATTATTATACTTTTTTAGACTTCGATTTATTGTCAAATTTTGTTTTCAAATTTTAAATTGAATGTGACGGTGATGAACTATACCACACTTAAGATAACAAATTATTTAATACATTTCAATCAGTTTGTAACAAGTATAATATTGGATATTCTTAAGCCATTTATTTTGTATAAAGGGAAAGAACAACACAACGTTTACAAAGTGAGTCGGGGGAAACAAATCCTCAACTTATCCTGGTGACACCCGATAGGTGGTACATCAAAAAAAAGGACACCAAGGTCGGAATGGACTGTTTGGGCGGCGAGTCAGTCCACGCTTCTGTTGCTCTCTAGGTAGATGTGACGATGAACAACAGACCAATTCCGGTTAAGCAGTTCTCTAATACCTAGGACCAAAGAGTTGCTCGACTGAGAACGAGAGGAAGCAGAAGAGAGGAGCTGGTGGACCCCAATGAGTCCACTTTCAACTTAAATTTTCTAATATGAATTCTTAAGAATTATAATTTCAACTCTTTTAACTATCAACTTATCATTGAATCTTGCAACAGGTGCTCTTAATTTAAGTGTACATTGAAAAGTTATAAAAACTATCATCATAGTTTTTCCAATGTGATTAGTGGACATAGGCTAATAAATTACTTCTAAATTTGGCCAACACAACATAGAAATTACTTAACGAGAAGAAAAAGGAAATTTGATACACCTGAACCTTCACAATCACTCAAAGCAATCCAAGTAAACACCCCAAAACCATGTCTTTTGGAAGAATATAGGATAAGGAGAGAACAATAATAACATCACCAAATATACTAATGAACAGGGCATGTAATCTCCAAACTGACTGTCTTTAAACCAAGATTGTCTTTGTCATTCTTGGATCCATTCCAGTTGCAGCTGAGACTGAGAGTCGTTCTGAAGCAGAAGAATCCCACATTTCTTCACAGTACATTGCTTTGCGAAGCAAAACAAGGTCTCGACATGGAATTCAAATGAAACCTGACGACCAGAATATTTCTTGAACAATTCTATTTTGTAATCAGAGCCTGCTTCACATCTACAGGGATCGTACCATATTAAGACGTGGTCAGATTTAGCTATGTCAAGGTTACCAAACGTCCGTTCCCACTCACAGAGGACGATGCTATCTTTTGCACCCTCATTAGCTTTAGTGCGGAATTTGCAACCAAAACTTACTATCGTTGAAGTAACTTCACTGGCCTTTTTCAAGAGCAGCGATGAGTCTTCCGGTCCAAATACCATAGAAACAACAATCCCACTGAACTTTGTCCAATCTGATGGCCACTGCATGGCTACTGAAGATCCCTCATTAGTTTGATTGTAGGCTAGTGGTGGCATTTCATTTCCTGGGAAAAGAAACTGAACGAGATATGCTTCCTCACGAGACTGCAATACAAAGACAAATTTCTGAGGAGAAAAAATGAAGGAAGATAAATGGAAAGATACAGACATAATACTGATAAACTGCTTATACCTTCCTTGCCATACGCTGAATAATGGATTGAGCGTTTTCCACGATTTCGCTTTGTGTCTTCTGATCCAATTTTCTACAATTTTCAAGATTGAGGTACTTGAAACTGCTGCTACTGAATAAGCTCTCTAATGATGTACAGTTATCTGCATCCAGTATTTCTAGAGATGGCGAAAACTCTGGTATGGTTCGAAGCTTCTTGCATTTGCTCAAGTCTATGAACTGAAGCTGAGAGAGTTGTTTGATGCTCGAAGGCAAACTCTCAAAACCCATCCGCTTTAGAACCAGATATTTTAATGAGATTAAGCCGCCTACGTCATCAGGGATTTTGCTAGAAAGCGCACTGGGTTCTATTGGAAGCAAAGCCTTAGTTTTGCTGCCACCAACACCAACAACAGTAAGGATTCCTGTTGGCAATCCCTTAGTTTTGCTTTCGCCAGGTGCTTCTGGTGGCGTCACTTTAGCTGCTTTACTGTCAACTACTTCCTTACTTCTACTTTCACTGATGACACTAGGGAATTCTGGTAAGAACCCTTTAAATTTGTTGTAACTGGGTATGCCAGTTACTAGTCCTTTAGTTTTGGTGGCAAGCTCCTCTTTGGTTTTGCTGGCTTCAAGTAACCGACGGCTTGCAAAATTTGAGAAGCTCTGAATATTCTTTTGTCCATCAGCTGCGAACTTCTTAATTGTATCTGTACCACTTGAACGCATTTCTTTCAGAGATTCCTTTGTAAACATGTTGTCTGCAAGAGGCGAGAGATTTTTGCAGTTACCAATGTCCAGTTTAACAAGTCTTGTGAGACACTTGATTGACGAGGGTAGTCCGTTTATTGCGGTTTCACTTAGATATAGCTCTTCTATACTCTCTGATGTCTCTGGAAACTTGGTGACTCTTGAGCAACCATTGAGATGAAGAACTCTAAGATATTTCAACTGCTGAATTGACGGATGGAGTTCTTTAATTGCAGTCCAACTTAAATCCAATTCTTCCATCAGTCCTGAAATCTCTGGACATTCTGTCACATTTAAGCAATATGATACATCAAGATATTTAAGGTAGTTTGAACCAAGTCTTTTTGGAAAACTCCTAAGTTCTTGACATCCCCCCAAATCCAGGTGTTCCAACTTTTCGAGATATTGAACAGATTGATCAATATCTGTCAAACGGGTGCAGTCGTGAAGAATCAAACTCTCAAGATTGATAGCTTTAGACAACTGTGAAACTTTATGCAGATTTTCAGAGTGGCTGAGATCAACCCTCTTTAAGTTTGCTAGATCCTGTTAACATAGAGATGAAGATTTAGCATTTATTGAACTGTATAACCCCTGGAAAGATGAAAATTTGAAACAAAAAGTTATGTCAAGCTTAGAGAGTACCTGCTTTCCTAGCGCAAGTTCCTCAACCTTGCTGTATGGTAGGCTTAGTTCAACCAAGTTTTCAGCACAAAATTTCTTCGGCAAGGATGTGAGAGGATATCTATACCAATGGAGGTAACTCAGCTTTTCAGAAAGTGACATGGAGCCGCCTGCGAGGTTGAAAAGTGACGCGGAGCCGACTGAGAGGTTGACTTTACTATTACAACCCATAGAGGACCTAGGAACATAGAATTTGAGCAACCTAAGACGATCCATTTTTGTAAAGGTTTCAGGTTCTAGTTTCAACTCTTTGTTCTGAGATATGTCCAAACTGATGCCTTCAACTGTTTCATTTCCCTGATAATCAAGGATATAGAGATTAGTCTCCACGATATAAAAAAAGGTAGAGAGAAGGCAAAAAATGGAGGAAAGAAAGCATAGATTTGTTATCATGAGTGTGGTTGTGTGTGCCTTGGCTGCTGAATCTTGTGTTCATTTGTAGTGAAAATAAGATAAAGGTCACGATCATTGGTTTTCACCTTCTTTTTTATTAGTGCATCACAAACTTCCTCGTAGGTCCACAACCTGCTGCGCTTTCCAGATTCGGCTTCACGAACAATGCTCAATCCCATTTCTTGTACTAAATCATGCATTTCTATTTTGTTGTTGGACATTGTTATGAGAGACTTATCGATGAGCACACCTATATTATAAAGCACAGAAGAATAAGAACCCTCCAAGATTTTTGTCACATAATCTCGCTCCTCTCCTTCGAAGAAACAGGCAATATCAAGAAATATTTCCTTCTGATCGCGGTTTAGTGAATCATAGCTCATTCTTATCAAATTCTGAATTCCAGGGTCAGAATCTAACTTTTCTAGTTTGCTCCGCCATTCATCCTTGGTTGCCTTGAAGAGTCCAGAACCCAGAACTTTAAGAGCCAGCGGGTTATACTTGGTATAATTTACGACACTCATAGACATCTCCATGTAATCACTTGGGGGATACTTTGCCTTGAAGGCACTCAAGCTAAACAGTTCAAGAGCTTCGTGGAAGCTCAGTTTTTGCACCTCATAGATATCATCAGTTACACCCTTTAACACTTTCCTATCCCTACTTGTGATGATAATTCTACTCCCACGTCCAAATAAATCATTTTTTTCACCTAGCAAATTCTGCAATGGCACTGACTCATCGACATCATCAAGAACTAGAAGAACCTTTTTACGACGAAGACGATCTTTTATGAATGCTTGCTCTAAATTTGGGGTGTTCAGATTCAGACTCTCCTCCTCCAATATGCTTGAGATTACCTTGTTTCTTAGGTCTGCTTCATTACCCCTTTTCAGTTCTTCACTGACATTAGGTCGAAAATAGAATCCTTCGAACTGCATGTAGATTTGATTGAATACTGCTCCTGCAATGGCCGTCTTGCCAGACCCTGCCATGCCCCATATTCCTACAACGCCAACACTTTGAGAGTCGTTCATCCTTAAGATGGATTGAACTTCCTTGATGCGTGAATCAATCCCAACAAGATTGGAGCATTCTACTGGAGACATTCGGTTCAATTTCTTCAGAATATCTCCCACAAGTTCATCGATTAACTTGGACTCTAGCCTGTCAAATACGAGAAATAAATACGTTCTAGAAGTCGAAATTTTAAATATACATAAATGTTATGCAGGAACAGTGGATTTGTAGGTGCTTCTCGCATTCAATTGTGAAACAAAAGAACTTCAATATCAATTCCAAAAAAAAAAAAAACATATCTCATCCAAATTCATGCATATGGTTTCTAGATTCGATTGTAAGTGTATAAAAGACAAGGTGTCTTTGAAACCCATAGATTGCGAAAGTCCTCGGTGTATTCGTTTTTTGTATTAATTTCTCCAAAAAGTAGTTTTTTTTTCTCGAAAACAGTAAGCACCAGAAAGATGTACCCAAGTTCTGGGTTTATATGAAGGAGAACATTTGCTTCAATCTAGAGAAAAATATGGAGAGTTACCCGATCTTCTTGGTGCTCCACCCGGATAGATTGGCTACTTCCTTCAAAGCATCTCCCCATTTCTTGATCTGTGCATCATCGTTACGTTTCTTGAGTTTCTTAAATGCTTCCTCGTAGCTGTTTTTTTGGTGTCGTACATCGGACGGTTCAATTTTGTAGAACACAGGTATAACAATCTGTCTATTGTTTTTCTTACACTCCAGGATACGTAGCAGCTCATCCAAGCACCATCCTGAGTTGGCATAGTTTGCTGAGAATACAATGACAGAAACCTTGGATTCTTCGATTGCTTTCAGAAGCGTGGGCGAAAGATCATCGCCTCTCTGGAGTTCAACATCATCAATGAATGTTTGAATTTTGGCCTTATCTAAAGCAGCGAAGAGATGACTGGTAAAACCTTCACGAGTATCCTCACCTCTGAAACTAAGGAAGACATCACGTTTCTCTTGATGGGTTACAGAAGAAGGTAAAGATGGAATTGGTCGTTCCATAGAAGAAGAAGTAGAAAATTTGTGAGTCTTGCAAGACCAAAGGAACTGTATAGAGTATGGAAGTATCAATATAGCAGTAAGCAGTAGGAGACTAACTTGCAGAATGCACAAGGGAGTTATATGCTGGCTGCTTTCTGTAATTTCCTAAGACTTTCTTGTCCCTTCAGTTTCTAAGACTTTTCTTACAAAGAAAAAGATATGCATAATTACTATTCTTCGAGAGCAAATTAAGTAAATATGAAAAGCTTATAATAAACTACTAATTATGTGTATTTCAGATAAATTTTTTAATAAATAAAACTAGATAATAAATGATAAATTCTAACGTAAAGCAAATTTATAGACCTAGTGACACTCTCTTACGTAACATAAAGTCACCCATAAAAGGGAATGCAAGTGGCAACTACGGGTGAATCAATTGGTCCAGATTTTTCACTTAATGCTTTCTTTTTTAAGGAGGTCTTAAGTTTGAGTCACGTCAAAGAAGAAGAAATAGGCATATTTTTTATTAATGATCCTCTAGCTCCCTGGATAAAGTTTCTTGATCGGATCAATTACGGACGCCTCGCTTCCAGCGACAGTGTGGGAGTTGGAGCTGCTAGGGAACCTGAGTGCTGATGGGAACCTGATACTGAACAGAGAGGAACCAGTGATCAATCATCAACTGAACAATCTAGAGTGTGTGAAGACTCCTTATGTGTATAAATGTACATGCTACGTAGGAACCTAAGGGATCTTGGAGTTTCAGATTTATATCCTCTAAATTCTTAGGGTGAGATCATAAGAGCTTAAAATTAGTCTGATTAAATCAAAATACCTAATGTAATTAAAAAAAATAAAAGGGAATGCAAGTTTTCTATAAAACAGAATGAAAGCGATAATGATGTCAAGAGAATTATTGATGTGCGGGCACGACAAGTGGGAATGGCTATGGATGGTTAAAGTTGGGAAGAGGAGAAAAGTATTAACATTCCGTGGACTGGTCATAAAGATGTGGCATACTGCTTTCTTGGTCTTTTCTGTTGTTTTCCTGACCTCAGTCTTCGTCAACAAAGATGCTGAGATGATTGACAGGGTACAGTATTTTCCAAAGTGAAAAGTATTAACATTTCCAGGACTAGTAATAAAGATGTGGCATAGTGCTTTCTTGGTCTTTTTTTATTGTTTTCTTGACCTCCATAAGTCTTCGTCACTGAGATGATTGACAGGGTACAGTGCTTTCCAATGTGAAAAGTATTAACATTTCGTGGACTAGTAATAAAGATGTGGCATAGTGCTTTCTTGGTCTTTTTTTATTGTTTTCCTGACCTCTATAAGTCTCCGTCAAGAGATGCTGAGATGATTGATAGGTTACAGTGGTTTCCAAAGTGAAAAGTATTAACATTTCGTGGATAAGGAACAGGGATTATGAGTCGGTAATTTTATTAGTCGGACCAAATTAATAGAAAATTGGGTTAAGTTAAATATAGATGTTGTGGTCAAATAAGAGATTAATAGGGATTGCTATAGTCAGTGGTGTAGTAGATTTCTCTAGTGTATTAAAAGGGGCTCGTCTTTAGTTACCAAATTTTGGATAATTCAATCAGGACTTATACTAAGGGGGTGCTTGTTTGGAGGGTTTAAGAAAAAAGATATGGGAATGGAATTAAAACTAATGGTTGGTATAGGTATATCATTGCAAGGGTATCCTTTTCATTCCTTGGTTTTAAGGAATACTCCATTCCTCTAGATTTCTAGAGGAATGGGAGTGATTCCTACATTAATTAATAACTTTAATTAA
>JAOTIZ010000003.1:5456997-5468408 GCA_027123425.1 Erythroxylum panamense
CGCAATCATAACCTAGCCTCTTCTCCGTATTTCAGCAGCCTCCCTTTCACCAGAAAACTAACTTGAGCGTCGGAGGGACTAATTGAGACATAACCCCCGACGTGCCTTAGCTATTTTGCAGGTGTCTTCGCGTCAAGCTTATCACAGAAGGAAGAAGACGATGGACTTCAATGGAAACGCACCGTTCAGCCAAAACCAGGCTGAACCACTTTGTTATATGTGATGAAGTTGTTTTTGTGGTTTTTGTATTGTTTGTTTACAAATTATAAGGAATAGATAAAGTATATGTTGATATAAAAATCTTTATATCATTATATGTTTTAAAGGTTAGCCGTTAAAGATAAGTGATGATAATAATGTCAATGGTCCAAATTAACTTGCAGGTGTAATCTCATAAGTAAACAATTATCTTTTGATTGGTATGCACATTTCTTCGTATATTAAAGGTGAGACAAATTACTGAAGGACCCAATTGATATAAACATGACGTTAAGTCATTAAAGAAAGATACACGTAAATTACAAACTCATATATTAATTTTCCAATATATACACACACACACATATATATATATGTATATATGTATATATATATATATATATATATATATATAAGCCTTAAATGCATATCAAGTGTACTTGTCACCACTTATTAGTGACAATACAAACTCAAGATTTATCAATACATGAGGAAAGGAAAAAAAATTTGTAACTATCAACTTGTTTGCATTGGTCATTATCAATATTATAAATAGAGAAAAATACAATTTTTAATTTAATAATAATGATCAGTGCTAACTACTAATAATAATCATCTAGATAGTCGTATAAAAATTTAAAGATATTAGTTAATAAATATATTTTTATTAAATAATTAAAATTTAAGTTTAATAGTCCACAATTTACAAATGTAATCGGTCTTATACTCGTTTAGGAGCAAATATCGCTAGTATGAATGTAAATTAAAAACACTTTAAAAATAAACCAAATTAAAATATAATATTTTTTGTGAAAATGAAAAAGTCATAACTATTTTTATATGATTTGGAGGACTAGTTTTCAATTCAAGAATAATTATTGAGATGGTTTTTTGAATTTCTAATTTACCTTCAATATATTAGAAATGAAATGTCTTCAATTATCTTAGATAGAATATTGCAAAATATTACAAACAATTTTGGCTACATATTCACCCATTTGTAGTTAAAAATGCATTCTTATAAAATTATAAAAAACATAGCAAATAATCTTTAATCATGGTAAAATAAAACATAGCTAAATAATATTTGCTTTTTTTCGTTGTTATAAAAATTTTTCATTCCAATATTAAAATTTTCTTTATACGTAGCTACATATTAATGTTTCTGTGTATGTTATGAGTTGAAAAAAATTTATATATGGATTCTACCTTTTCATTTGGCTGCGTATCCACCAAAATTGCATAAAGTTTCATTTATTAGTATAGGTTAAATACTTAAGTGAGGATTCCATAAAGTGATCATAACCTAAGCAAGAGATTTTGGGTTATCCTAAATTATCTAGTTAATCAAGTAGTTATTTATTGAAATTTTAGATAAGAGTTGAAGTTTTTTATGTCATTAATTGGTACAAGTTCATTTTCTTATAGGTTATGAAATATAATTGCTTTACAAGGTATTAGGTGAAGTTCTTCAAAGGACTATTAACATAATTTATAAATTAAAAAATAAATACATGTTTTATCAAATGAGGGTGAAACAAAGGAAAGTAAAATATTAACTTAAGCATAATACAATTTAGAAATTATTATTTTAAGGAAAACTAAGGACGCTTAAAAGAAAAGTAAAGAACATGAAGGTTGGCATTGCTTTATTGTGGAAAAAGACTAAAGAGTTAAACATTAGCTACCAAATAATAGTAACTATTACTATAGAAGTTCTCATCATTGTTTTGGATCAACTTGTAAATTATAATCTAAGAAAATGGCTATATACTTTCAATTGTCTTATTTTAGGGGTGTTGTATGAACTATTAATAATAAACATATTTAATTGCTAATTGTCTTTTTTATGATATTCTATACTTTTATAATTTCTTCAAATTTTATGGAATTTGCATAATTAATTGATATCATAAAAATGAATATAGAAACTTAGGTATCATCTCTTAATTAATTTTAGATATCAACCTAGCAATATTATAAAAAAACGTAATTCATTATCATAATATCAATATATGATGATAGCATCATTGTATACATACAATGAATTTGACAACATAAATTTCGTGGTTTATATATTCATTTATAAAATTGAACTTAGAGACATAATTGAACTTATTTGAATTCATTGTATGATCATTGTATATGCATTTAGTTACAATAATGATATATCACCAAAAAAAACTCAAAACATAGTTTAACTTAGATATCTTAGTACATGGATTTAATTATTTGCGGTAATGTCCATCTCAGAGCGTAACTCCACCAACAGACATGGAGGCCTAGGGGGTGAGAGTCTTCCAGTACATACGGAAGGATCAATTACCTACTACGAGCATACACATAGACTTGTAAGTATCTAAACTTGACACTTATTTTGTATATATTTTGCTTTGCTATATTGTACATAATGATTATGGTAGAAATATCTGGTGTCGTATATGGTTGTGTTAAGTTATTTTCTTTATTCAACAGAAGGAAAATATCATAAAAATAGAGGAAAATATGCCAAAATTTTTATAAAATGTAGTTCACATATGACAATTTAGGTTATATATGTAGGAAAAGTCATTGGGCATCAAGCTTATACCTATCCAGCTATTTTTGCACACTCACACAAAGAAACATGATGGTGTGACATTCATCAATACCTGATGTAGAGAGCTGAATGTATGTGAAATTAATACATTTTTATAATTTTGTAACAATAATTCCTTACTAATTAAACGTTACTTCCTAATAGGACCAAATACAATAAACCATTCGGGCTAGGTTCATATGCGAACACATGTTATTCGCGCTCTTCTCTGTCTAGTACAGCAGCATCTGCTAGGCCAATGAACAGCAATGAAATAACTGAGCTTCGGGCCACGGTGGACAAATTGAAGAAGCAGACAGGGTATTTGATAGAGGCTAACGTGAATCAACGGATGGGATAGCTAAGATGAGAGAGGAGATGGGGCAAGTGGCAAAGATGAGAGGGGAGATGGCTAAAATGAGAGAATTCTAGTGCTATCATTTCAATGGCCGAGAATCCATTTGATCATATGAGAACCAAGCATATGAAGGTGAAGTATCATTATGTTAGGGAATTGATCGAAGAAAAGGAAATCAAAATCGCCTTTTACCGATCAAACTTTCAACTTGCTGATTTATTCACAAAGACACTACCAAAATGGAGATTTGAGTCTTTAAGGAAATTGATAAGTGTGCAGGCTACACAAAACAAAGGAGGAGCTGTTGATTTGTGTTGTATCATGCAACCTACTATGTTGAAATTCGTGAAAGAATTGGCAAGATCAATGAAAGTGAAGAAGAGAGGCAGAATGAAAAACAAAATTCCTGTGTATAAAAGAAAGCTAAAGATGATGATCTTGGGAGTAATTTTGAAGTGATTGTATCCAAGGAGCAGAATTCAAATGATTGAATATCAGTGCAAGAAAGATAGAATGAATGAAGCAACATGCAGTGGGAAACTAAATGATAAAGAACCAGAAGGTATGAAGCAAGTATAGAGCTGGCTTTACATCAGTTGAAGAAAACCTAAAGCAGAGTTTGATAATTCCTGAAGAAAGTGTGCAAAAGTCATGCAAGTCAACGAAGTAGAAGAATTCAAAGCTAAAGTGTCAATTGTCATTGAAAGGAATTGAGCTAGTTTAAAACCGCACATCAACTTTTGTTCCTGCAGCATCAAGTTTTTTTGTCTTTTTACTTTTTGTAGCTTTAAAATCATTAGGTGATACTATTGTCAGAGTTTGCTAATGCATCAAACAGTAGTTTTGCTTTTGTCCTTGATGAACCAATGAGAGTGATATACATGTCAAAATCTTGCTCTTTAGTTATATTTTTATCCTTCATTTTGAACCATCGATGTCAGATGGAAAGAAGTGTGTGAGGGTTAATATGAAAAGCTCCAGATCACTTTTCAAGTAATGTAACAGTTGCAGAAATATATGAAAAAAACCATCTTCTTCTTCATCAGTGTATGAAAATTCCTTGCTTTTTCTTTCTGTTGTTCATCTTGAGTTACTTTGAAATTGTGTAGAGAGAGTTGTGCTGAGATGAGATTCTAGAAGTGGAAAGAAACAAACTTGAAATTGGAAATTCCATTTATGAAGAGTTGACATAATGTCATAGTCTCTATTCGAACCAAAACCTTTACAAACACTTGTGAGATACATACATTGTTTATTAGAGTGATATTACTACATTTTACAGACAATACATTCAATATATCAAGAGTAAATGTTGATCTTCTGCAAAATTTCTTTTCTTTGGAGCAAAACCATTTAGCTCATAAGCTGTTGTTGGATAGCTCCGAAGCTGCTGTTGGAGAGTGTCAACTAAAGTCATCTTCAAGTTTGAGATTTAAGTAGTGTAGAAGTTCTGTTCTCCCTTGCTAGATCTTCTTGCTGGCAACCATTCCTCACATGCAACTTATTTCCTTGAAAGAAATCTGATCTTCTTTTGTGCTCCTCAGGTGGGGAATAGGACAGTCATTCACGTATGTACCACATAACTCTCGTTTTTCCCGTTGGCATTTACAAATTTTAGCTGTAAAGATTACTGAAACATGCTTCCTAAGAATTTTGTTTTCATCATTTTCTTTTTGCATGTTTTCCACTTGAAATTTACAACAAATTTTTATGACAACATTTGATGGGAGCATAATTATATAACAAAAGATAAATTAAAATTTAACAATTCCTTGTAAAAAGTAATGTTTTAAATACAATCTTTTTGTTAAGAACAATTTAACATAAAACTCATTGCAATGATATTTGTTTCCAACGATCCTACACAACATCTTCTCTTTGTTTTAGTTTTAAATTTTAATAGATTCACATATATATGCAGGACCAACGAAGCTATATATATATTTCCAGGATCAAGCCTACAATAGCAGTTGATATAGTACAGAGCTAAGATTTGAGAATGGAAGACAGTCAATTTGGAGACCAAATACCCCTTTCATTATTATCGGTTTAAAGAATGTACTTGGTGATGTTATTATTGTTCTCTCGTTATCCTATATTCTACCAAAAGACATAAGGTTTTGATCATTTACTTGGATTGTTTAAAGTGATTGTGAAGGTTTAGATGTTAACGTCGTGTTTTAATTAGTAATGGGTTTCAACTATTACGTATCTTGACAGAACGTGTTGTTGGGAAAGGAGATGTCGGTCACGCAGTGGCAACAAACCAGAACCAATAAACCTTTCCCTGTGTGAACAACCACAACAAATCCAAAAGAAAAAGCAGCAGCCAACAAACTCACCAATACACGAAATTAAGCAACAAGAAATAAATAACACAGGCAATTTTTACATGGAAAACCTCCCTCAATGTGAGAAAGGAAAAATCACGGGACCTAGTCCAGTAAATAAAAACTCCACTATCATCAATCAAGTTACAAAGATTTTTTCACTTCTAGATATAACTAGAGTCACCACTCAACTCAAAATACAACAATAATCATCAACAAGATGAAAAAAATCAAAGAGTTGAGAAAAATATCACCCTTAAAATTTCAGCAACTTCGACTGAAGATCAGGGCACCTTGGAGACCTCTAAATCCAATCTCCACCGTTCAGAATGAAGAACAACGAGAGAAAAACCTCTGGTTAAAATTTCAGGTCGATCCGACAAGAAATCACCATCCGATCGAAGGTTAGAAGATTACTGCACAAAGTAGGAAATTTTTTTTTCTTCTTTCTCTCTCTTCCTCTCTCTCTACCTCTTCCGGCTGAACTCTTCTCTTCTCTTCTTTAGGGTTTAAAACCCTTTTATATTTTAGGCTTTGAGCTCCACTTAGGAGTGGACCCAAACCCATTAAAAAATCAAAGACAACTACACCAAATGAGATCAAGCAAGATTAAGAGAGTTTTAAACTTTGGTTGACTATGATGTACCATTAATGCATTGATTTACTTAGCTTTGGATGGTAAACTACTAGGGACTTGATTGGATAGATCAAACCCCAAAAATTGTCATATATTGATATACTAAATTATAGGCATAAATTGGAATATGTACAATTAATTTAGAATTTGACTAAACATCATCTTTAAATAAAAATAATGGTGATGTAGCAAAGATAATAGCTTGAAACAAAAAAAGAAGAGGAGCATATATCAAAGATTATGAAAGAATAGGGAAAATAAATTATTATTTAGTGGTGGACTTAGTTATTAGATATATTAATCACTCATTAAAATAATGTTTATGTAGTTAGAGATATTAATCACCAATTAAGCTAATGCACTTAATAATCGTTATCTTTTTTTTTTTGCGTTTTTGATTATCAAGTCTCCAAATAGTTATAAATAGATCGTCTGAGTATGAATATCGATAGTTAACACTTTTGTTCCTTTATAATTATAGTGAGCATTAGTAAACATTGATATTTTTTGAATTTTTGTTGCATTCATTATCTTTTTTTATTAAGTTAAATACATTTATTTCCTTATTCTTTTATGTCACTGGCTTCTAAATATAAAAAGATTTATTAAAATTGTATTGATTTATGCATATGTAATTACTGTACAAAAATTTTCATACAACTTAATATGAATTTGATATTTTATCACAATCTCTAGAAAAGTTCTAAATAAAAGTAAAATGGATAAAGACACAAAAATATTATATTTAAATAATTCCTACAATTAAGCTTTAGTGCCTACAGTAAACTTTTTTTTAGTTTGATCAATTAATAAATATTTATATTCTAATTATTATACATCATAAGCTTACTAAAAAATATGAGGTAACTAATCGTATATCTTTCACGTATTAGACATAAATTTACAAAGTTATTTAATTTTTTTACTTATGAAAATGTTGTTAGATTAATTTTAATAATTAATGTGACCCATATTACTTTAATGGATTCTAATATAAAGGTGGGCCCAAAATAAAGGTTATTGTGCTACATTTTCGAAAGTGTTGAATCAATTATGTCATAAATGATCTTGAATGAATTCTATGCTTGAACTATTGCTTAGAATTGTTAAAGAATTTAATTTACATGTGATATCAGAGTAGGTTATGACACCTTGATTTACATTAAGGTCAACCCTAAAATTCATTATAGCAGTTGATTGTAGAGTGGGCTGTGGAACAAATTAAATTCATTGACACAGCCGATTTTTTCACTAATAATAGTCGAAGGCATGTGTTTGTTTTAGAATGTTTGTTTGTTATGTTTTTAATTGAAAACCGAAAATCGTATATCCTAAAGACTCTAGTGGAATGCTTTTCATATTTCTGGGGCCTACCATAATGGTTTATGTTGCATTATTGTCTTGTATGAATTCTAAAACAGCAACAGAATAGATGTTACGTGCATACATGTATTAATTAGTTTGACCTGTTAGTGAGAAGCGTTTGTGGAATAAAAGTTTTAAAGAAAGTTTTCATGAATTATGTTTCTGGAAAACGAAAAGTGCAAGAAAAGTTTTTTTGTGAGACCCACCATTACACTGTGTTTGGTAACTGTGCTTATAGGTGGAGACAGTGGATGGAGACTCAAAAATTCCATCTCCGAGGTGTTTGGTATTATGTCTCCACCATTTTGTCTCCGTCTCAGGAATACGAAGACGGTAATTTTTTGTCCATCGACAGACTGTGGTACAATTTGTATTTGCCCCGGGACGGAAAGTTGCAATTACTACGTTACCCTCATTTTACAACATCGAAACCTATCACCCGTTCTCTACACCGTTCTCCCAAATAGCTCACTACCGTCTTCTCCCAACGCTCCTCGCAGTGGTCAGACGTTCGTGGCGGCTGAGGTTAGTTTCCTTCTCTTTTGTTCTTCCGTTGTTCTCCCTCCATTTGTTCTTCTCCCAACGCTCCTCGTTCTAGTCTCTTCTCATTGTGGATCTGGATTCGATTGGGAGATTCAGATCCGAAGTTTGCCCTCTTCTTTTTTTTGTTTTGTCTTTGTTCGATGGGTCTTCTGGTTCGGTGGTGGATCTGGTTTCGTTATTTGGAAGATTGATTCGATTTCTTCTGTCTTCTTTTTCCTGAGACGGCTTTGATTGCGAGAGATCTGAAATTTCTGTTTGACGTGTCATAGTTCAGATCTGATGTTTGTTTAATTTCTGTTAAGGTGGATCAAGTGATAACTACAAAAGCATTTGAAAAGGATAGCATATCAGGTTAGTCATGCTTTCTTCTAGTTTGGTCAGATGATTGTGAAATTTGTCGTCTGCCTGCATTTCTGGATATGCTCTGTATAGCACTTGGTTTCTGTCGAACATGTATGATGTAAAGATAAATATGTAAAAGCTTGGTTATTGCTTTACACTGCCCATGTATGTTGGACGAAACCCTGTAGACCCAGATGAATGCAAGGCTAAGCTTAATGATTCCATTGTCTAATGCCATTTCCAGTGCTCGTCAGAAAGAAATTTAGGCCACAGGGGGTGATGAATAAGGAATATGTTTTAGTGGAATAGGTTGGCAAGTATGCTATGGGTTAAAGTGCATTGCTGAACGTGAGGGAGGGCTTCTTTTTCTGTGGTTGGCTTTTTAAGTAAGTATGCACAAACAAATTGTGATTTGTGGCTGTTATAAGCAAACCATACGGAGAGAGTTTGGAATTGTGATCTGTGGCTGTTACCTCTCTTCTCCCAATCCTTTGAATTTGTTAAATTAGCAACAAATGCTGCTGGTGACATGAGTTAGATACATAACCAGCATGAATTTTTTTTGAAAAATTAAACAAGTTATTCTTTTCAATCTTTCAAATTATTGTTGCAATTTAATATTTTCTATTCTTTTCAAAAGTCATTACTTTGTATTCGTTCTTCCTTTCTTTGTGAGATACATATGAACAGGGAACAACTTGCATAGTAATCTGTGCAAGGTTTGAGTTCAGTTCTTTATTACAGTTCTTATTGTAATGTCTTTAGGTGTCTTTTTATCATTTAAAGGGCTGATGGAAGTGAATGCAATTAATGGATTTTCCTAATCATAAGAAATGCTTTCCGTTCATTTCAAGCATTGGAATTCACAAGATAGGACATAAGACATTGTGTTATGCGGGAGATCCAGTGTTGTGGATCTGTGGGTCTGAGTGGTAAACTAGTTTCTGCATAGCTTGTTGTGTGGCGTTGCATAGCTCAGCTTCTGGAATTTAGATCCTCCTACAATCTTTCCTCAAAACACCACTCTTTCACTATACAAATACAGCTTCATGTGAGTGAATTGAGTTACAATCTCTTTGAAGTTACATTTATACATTATGATTACAAAGTTAGGAACAAAGGAGACTGTATCATTCATCCAGCTGAAACTTGAGTGAACAGTGGAGAAGGTGTTCGATATTTGGCCTCAACCATCATTCATGCTCAACAGGTTGTGCTGAAGGAGCCTTCTTCAATCCTACAAGGGAGCATCTTTTCAAGAGTGGTATCAGAGCTTCAAGGTTCACTTAGTCTGGACCAAAACAAACAATGACAGGTATGAATCCAATGGCCATGAACTTGCAAAATGTGCAGGTAAACATTCCGGTGCTGACTGGAGACAACTACAAAGCATGGGCCATTCGAGTAGATGATTGTCTAAGAATCGGTGACTGTTGGAGTGTAGTCACCGAAGGAGTAGCTGAAGAACATGGAGCCATGGCGCAAGCAGACCAAACACGGATGAACCAAGAAAGGGACAGAGATTTCCGAGCCTTGGTGTTCTTGAGGTCGGTGGTAAGTGAGTCAATCTTGTTGAGGTATGCTAGTTGTAGGAGTGCTAGGGAATTGTGGGAAGCACTGAAAGTAGAGCATGTAGGATCATCCCAAACTTTAAGGCTGAAGAAACAAACGATTTTGAGGAGCTTTGAAAACTTTTCCATGAAGGATGAGGAAAATGTAGCTACAGCAAAGGGTCGATTTCTGAATTTGGTGCAGCAACTAAAGGAGTTTGGGGAGAACACAAGCACAGAAAGGCTAGTGGACAAGTTTCTAAGTAGATTGTCATTAAGGTTTGAAGCAAGTATAGCACCTCTTGAGTGGCAGTTCACAAATGACCCAGATTCGGTTTCTTTGGAGCAAGTCTTCAATGTTTTGGAGATGCATGAGGAAAGACATGAGAATAGAAGAGAAAGGGAAGTGTTTGCACTCAAAGTTGAAAGGTATGGAACACCTGAAAATCCTCCAAGCTACACACAAAACCAGAACTCTTTTTATTCAAAACCAGTTCCAGCACAAAACTATCCACCAAATCAACCTCACAACCATCTTGTTCATCATCAAACTCATACCTACTCTCAAAACCACCCTTATCCGAACCAGCCATATCCTCAAACACAATATACCTCACTAATGCCATACCAAAATTTCCAAAATCCAAACCAATACCATGGAAACAAGGATAACCGAATGCAAGGAGGAACAAGGCAGCCTAGAGGGAGTTTGTTTGCTAATTGTAGATTTTGTGGGAGGACTAATCATGAAGCTGAGGATTGCTTTTGGAATGATAATGTTGAGTGTATTTTTTGCAGGAAAAGGGGAAATACAAGAAGGGCTTGCTATGAGAAGTGGATGAAGGAACACCAAAATCCCCAAAGCTCACTCTTTGGCACGCCACCCCCAATACACCCTCTCTAAAGAACCAATGCCTCACCAAACATGAAACCATCCCAACCACAACCTTACCAACATGTTTCTGAATCACAAATGCACCAAGCTCAATTTATTGTAAAACCAGAAACTTATCAGCTATCCCAACCAATTCAACCTTGCACAAGTTCCTTTCAAATCCCTCAACAGTACATGTATCAACCTTAAATGCCTCAACCTTCCTCAATTCCTCAATCTTATGCCTATTACCCTCAAATGACTCAACCAAGCATGCCTCAATCTAGCTCAACACATCAAACTCACCAGAATCTACAAACATCCTTGCCAAATCAATCAAACCAGCAATTTCAAGTCACAAAACTGATGACAGAACCAGCTCTATACTTACAGCCACAAACACTTTCAAATCCTCAAAACCACTTATCCAACATGTTAAGCATTCAACCTGGATCATCACAAACCAATCAACCATTAGAAAATTCAGTTATTGAGGAGAGTGTATTTGTAGTAGAAACCTGTCACAAAACCATGGAACATAACCCTACTGTTGAAACTTGTGCTGTTGAAGCATGGAAGCAAGTGGAAGTGGAAAAGGCTAGGGTAAATGAAGAGAGGAAACGTGCTGATATTGAA
>JAOTIZ010000003.1:5477905-5497460 GCA_027123425.1 Erythroxylum panamense
GGACAGTGCTCGGAGCATCAGATGGATGAAGATAAAGCGGGTTGGAGAAATCAATGGTGATGGGAGTTTGAGTCACTGTTTCAGAATCTGAAGAAGAAGGGGTAACCATCATGAAAAATCATAGTGATGATCGGAGAGGGAAATGAAAGATGATCGGAGAGGGATATGAAAGAGGATTGAAAAGTGGATCGAGGTTAGGGCTCTGATACCATGTTGAGAAAATGACAAAAGGGAAAGTGATGGAAATCTGATTTCATTCAATGAATATACGCTGTACAAAAGTTAGTATATATACAGCTTATCGTAACAAACTACAAAATTAACCCAACAACTAATTACACAATTAGTTATTCACATAAACAGATATAACTATTTACAACTAATATTTCTACACCACCCAAATCATAATCTATGAAAGCTTTTAAGCAAACTGCCAAAGAAGAAGTTGTTGGTTATAATGTCTTATTATTAGGATTTGGGTGGATTGTTTTGTTGAAATTAAAATCCGAATTAAAAAAGAGTAATGCCTTATTGTTTATGTCGTCGTGATTTAAAGCCGTTTGTTAGCTTTTGGAAAGCATATACCTTTGTCTCTGCTTTTGCTCTTACTTAAAACTTACATAATAAAAAAAGACCATACTCGAGAAACGTTGCTGGATTATTCTCTCATCTTTTTCACTTTGAAGTTTTCAAGTATACAATGGCCACTGGTCCAACATCATTATTGTTAACATTCTTTTTTGGTAAAAACTTGCATTTTAATCTTTTAAGGGACTGGTCCAGGTGATGAGGTAGTACTTGAGGAGTCTTACTAAAGATTTGAATTAGTAAAAGAGATTACAACTTATTTTAATTTATAAAAGACAATTATTTTAAGGTGTAGATATGTTAAAACTTGTAAATATCATTTAGATCTAATACATTGTTTAATTTATTTATAATACCTATTTTTATAGATTGTTATTTAATTATATTAATCAATGATATGATTAAAAAAATAACAAATTTGACTTTCATTGTAATTAAAAATATTTTAATCATTAAATTGGATTTATATTTCTTTAAGTTATTAGGTTAACGTAATTGATTTTGTTTTTTAAATAAATTTTTCCATGCATTCAACTTCATTTTTATTAGGAGAACATTTGCTTCATGCCATTTAGTGCAAAAAGCATATAATATTTCTTTTAAAAGATAGATGATGCAATATTACTTTAGAACACTTTAACCACCATAGTTAGTATACAAATATCGTCCTGCTTCAACTTAAAATTTTCAGGAAGTCTCTTCAACCGTATTACTTCTTTACTATCATTAAAATCAAATTTGCTATCATTTGTAATTGTTCAAATCTAAGAACAAAATGATCTGCAATAATCATAACTCAATTTTTATAAAATTATAAACTCAAAAATAGTTACTATTTTATAAATTTTTATTTTTTAATCTTTTATATTTTGAAACTCTTACCTCCCTCGTAGCAGGAAGGATGACGAATATTGGTGGACGAGGCACATATCTGGTAGATATATACCAAATTCTATACACCAAATTTTCAGCAAGAGATAAAGGATCATATATGGAAGGTGGTTTCAAGCAGCAATATACCACCTAAAGTATCTTTCTTTATCTGGCTTTTAATAAAAAAAAAGTTGCCCCTACACTTGATAGATTAAGCTATCTAAATGTAGGTAATATCTGTTTACTTTGTAAGGATGATCCTGAAACAGCCGTGCACTTTTTCTTCAAGTGTAAAGGAGATACGGGAGGAAGTCAGGCATAGATGTCTATTGCATGTACAAGAATTAGCATTGAACAAAGCATTGAATGAATTAGCATTTGGATCATGCATCTACTACTTGAAGGAACCCAACAAAAGATGCTTTGGGGGAGCAGGGAAAAACATAGCACAAATGAAGCTTGAACTCATCAAGTGGATAAGGGAGCAGATAACCATTGTCAAAGTGCGACATATGCACATCGATCGTAAACATCGTTTCCAGGAAATCAAATATCAAATGACAATATGGTAAAACCGACTCAACAATTGAGCATCAATTCACAACAAACATCCTCGATCAGGTCTCAAAACAAAAAGGATAAAATAAACTCACGGATGACATGCTATCAACTACATCCCATACAAGCAAGAATAGAGCAGGAATTTGGTGGTAGAAAGCTCCCGTTGAAGCCTAGAAGCGATTATTGAAGTCCTAATGGAAGATGCCAGATTCAGACACTACAAGCCACACGAATTTCAACAAGAAGCATGCAAATTCAGCACCTCAGCAATTTCCTGGAAGATAGGATGCCTCTGCGCCTCGGCCAGAAGAAACGAGAATGCTCTGGACGACATCAAACAACTGATGAAAGGACACCTGTATACTTTGTCTTCTAAACGTTGGGGGCCTGCGTTAGCCTTAGAACTAAGTAACCACTTATTTATGATTAAATTCATTTAATTAAAAAAAAGAAATGTATACTTCTCATTGTAGTTAATGATGCATCTAGATTTGACAAGGCTTTCTGAAAACCAAATCTTAATATAGATATGAGATTCACAATTATATACACAAACTAGTTCTAAAACTCAACATCATCGATTGTATAGAAAAATATCAAGTTGTACGAGGTATCTTACCAATGACTTCACTTGAGGTAAAATCAATCTCCTCCTCCCCAACTGAGAAGAGCACAAAAGATAATCAGATTAGATTGAAGAAAACAAGGTGCATGTAAGTAATAATTACGATACTACTTTGTAAATGAGGAGGTGCTTTTGGCAAGAAGATTTTACTTTGTCAGTCTTCAATCTTGGTGCCATTCTAGTTGCAGTTGTGTCATTCTGAAGCAGAAGAATCCCACATTTTTTTATAGTACATTGACTTGAGAAGCAAAGGAAGGTCTCAACTTGAAATTCAAATGAAATTTTACGACCAGAATATTTCTTGAACCATTCTATTTCATCATCGGAACCTCCTTCAGTCGTTTCTCTGCAGGGATCATACCATGTCAACACATGGTCGGATTTAGCTAAATTAAGGTGACCAAAGCTCCGTTCCCATTCACAGATCACATTGCTCGTTGCACCTTCATTGGCTTTAATGCAGCATTTGCAACCAAAACTGAGTATCGACGGAGAAGCAGCTTCGTTGACTTTATTCAGGAGCCCTGAGCCATCTTCTGGTCCAAATAACATACAAAAGACAATACCATTGAACTTGGTCCAACCTGATGGCCACTGCATGGTTAGCGACGATCCCACATTAGTTTGATTGTATGATAGTGGTGGCATTTCGCTTCCTGGGAAAAGGAACTGAACCGGATATGCTTCCTCAAGAGACTGCACCATAAAAAAGAAGAAAAAAAATCTGAGAAGGAGATAAAGAAAGCAAGACAAATATTCAGAACTAGTGCTAATAACATGGTTATACCTTCCTTGCCATACGCTGAATAATTGATTGAATATTTTCCATGATTTCTCTGTGTGTCTTTTGATCCAATTTTCGACAATTTTCAAGATTGAGGTACCTGAAATTGATGCTACTGAATAAGCTTTCCAATGATGTGCAGTTATCTGCATCCAATATTTCTAGAGATGGAGGAAGCTCTGGTAAGGATTTAAGCCTCTTGCATTTGCTCAAGTCTATGAGTTGCAGCTGTGTAAGGTGTTTAATGCTTGAAGGCAAGCTCTCAAAATCCATCCGTTTTAGAATAAGATGCTTCAGTAACAGTAAGCAGCCAAGGTCATCAAGGATTTTGCTGGAAAGGGCACTGGGGTCTTTAGTGGGCGAAGCCTTAGTTTTGCTACCACCAAAAACCCTAGGGACTCTTGTCAGCAGTCCCTTTTTGCTTTCGCCGTCTATTTCTGCATGTAGCTTTGCTTTAGTTGTTTTACTACTGTCAGCTTCTTCCTTACTTTTACTTTCGCTGCTGACACTAGGGAATTCTGGCAAAAACCCTTTAATTTGTCTGTAACTAGATATTCCAGATACCAGTCCTTTAGTTTTAGTGGCAAGCTTCTCTTTGGTTTTTCTGGCTTCATGGAACGGAAGGCTTGCAAAATTATAGAGATTGTTTGGAATGCTCTTAATTGTAGCTGCACCACTTGAATGCATTTCTTTCAAATATTTCAAAGGATAGATGTTGTCTACAAGATTTGAGAGCTTCCAGCAGTTACCAATGTCCAATTTCGCAAGTCTTGTAAGAAACTTGATTGACGAGGGTAGCTCTTCTATTGCGGTATAACCTAGGTATAGCTCTTCTATACTGTCGGAGATAACTGGAAACTTGGTGACGTGTGAGCAGCCATTGAGGCGAAGAACTCTAAGGCATTTCAACTGCTGAATTGATGGGTGGACATGTTCAATTGCAGTCCAACTTAAATCCAATTCTTCCATCTGTCCTGAAATCTCTGGGCAATCTCTTATATTGGAGCAATAAGACAGATCGAGAAATTTAAGGGATTTCGAACAAAGATTTTTTGGAAAACTCGTAAGCTCTTCACAGCCAGCCAGATCCAGGTGTTCTATCTTTTCGAGATATTGGATAGATTGATCAAGATCTCTTAAACGTGTACAGCCCTGAAGAACCAAACTCTCGAGATTGATAGCTCTGGAAAGTCCTGAAATTTTATACAGATATTCAGAGCGCCTGAGGTCAACCCACTTCAATTTTGGCAGATCCTGTTTAGATAGAGATGAAGATTTAGCATATTGAACTCTAGAATCTCTACAAAGATGAATATTTGGACAGAGAAAAAATAAAACAAAAAATGTGCCGATCATTAAGAGCACCTGTTTTCCTAGCGCAATTTCCTCAACCTTACTGTAGGGTAGGTTTAGTTCAACCAGGTTTTCAGCACAAAAGTTGTTTGGCAAGAACTGGAGAGGATATCTATACCAATGGAGGTAGCTCAGCTTTTCAGAAAGTGACAGTTTGCCGCCAGCGAGATTCACTTCATTACTGCAACCCATAGAGGAAGCAGGAACATAGAATTTAAGCAACCTAAGATGATTCATTCCTTTAAAGGCATCAGATTCCAATTTTAGCTCTTTAGTTTGAGATATGTCCAAAATGATGCCTTCGACGACTTCATTTCCCTGATGATAAAGAATAGGAAGATTAGTGCCAGTGCTCATCTGTAGAAAAAGTAAGACAAAGGTTATGATCTTTGGTTTTCACCTTTTTTCCTGTCAGTGCGTCACAGATTTCCTCATAGGTCCACAACCTACTACGACTTCCAGATTCAGCTTCACGAACAATGTTCAATCCCATTCCTAGTATTAAAACATGCATTTCCATTTTTTTGTTGGATATGGTTACGAGAGACTTATCGATGAGTGCACATATATCATAATGCACAGAAGAATAAGAAGTCTCTAAAACTTTAGTCACATAATCTCGGTCCTCTCCTTCGAAGAAATAGGCAATATCAAGAAATATTCCCTTCTGATCTCTGGTTAATCCATCATAACTGCTTCTAGTCATATTCTGAATTCGAGGGTCAGAATCTAACTTTTCTTGTTTACTCTGCCATTCTTCCTTACTCACCTTGAAGAGTTCAGAACCCAAAACTTTGAGAGCCAATGGGTTGCACTCAGTATAATTTATTACCCTCATTGACTTCTGCATGTAATCACTTGGGGGATACTTTGCCTTGAAGGCACTCAAACTGAACAGTTCAAGAGCTTCATCGATTTCCAATCTTTGCACCTCATAAATTTCATCAGTTACACTCTTTAGTACTCTTCTATCCCTAGTTGTGATGATGATTCTACTCCCTCGTCCAAACAGATCACTGGGTTCACCTAGCAAGTTCTTCAATGCCACGGAGTCATCCACATTATCAAGAACCAGAAGAACCTTTTTACGACGAAGTCGATCTTTTATAAATGCTTGCTCTAAATTTGGGGTGTTCAGCTTGAGATTCTCCTCCTCCAATATGTTTGAGATTACCTTGTTTCTTAGGTCTGCTTCATTACGCCTTTTCAGTTCTTCACTAACATTAGATAGAAAATGGAATCCATCGAACTGCATATAGATTTGATTGAACACTGCCCCTGAAATAGCTGTCTTCCCAGACCCTCCCATTCCCCATATTCCTACAATAACAACACTTTGAGAGTCATTCATCCTTAAGATTGATTGAACTTCCTTGATTCGGGAATCAATCCCGACTAGATTGGAACATTCTATCGGCGACAGTCGATTCAATTTATTCAGAATATGTCGCACGAGTTGCTCAATTAGTTTGGAGTCGTCCCTATCAAATATGAGAAATATATAGTTCTGAGTGACAAAACTATAAATGTATTGTTGAACATATTTATTGAGAATTTTGTCTATGTTATTTTGTACTCTAAGGAACTGATAAAAGTTACCCGCTTGAGCTGGAGCTCCATCCCGATGTATCTGCTGCTTCCTTTAAAGCATCTCTCCATTTCTGGATCTTGTCATCATCGTAACGTTGTTTCAGTTTATCAAATGCTTCTTCATAGCTTTTGGTTTGGTGTCTTACATTTGATGCGGAAACTTGGTAGAACACAGGTATAGCAATCTGTCCATTGTTTTTCTTACATTCCATGATCTTCACAAGCTCATCCAAACACCATCTTGAGTCAGCATAGTTTTGTGAGAAAATAATGACAGAAACCTTGGATTCTTCAATTGCTTTCAGAAGTGAGGGCGCAATCGCTTCGCCTTTATCGAGTCCATCATTATCCATGAATGTTTGAATCTTTGCCTTTTCTAAAGCAGCGAAGAGATGACTGGTAAGACTTTTGCGAGTATCCTCACCTCTGAAACTAAGGAAGACATCATGTTTTTCCTGATGGGTTGTGGAAGAAGGAGAAGATGATGAAATCAAACTAGGAAAAGAAGAAGGTCCCGCCATAGAAGACGAAGAAGAAGAAAATTGGTAAGGTTTCCAAGGCCGAAGTGACTATGGAACTACAGAAAATTGGTAAGGTTTCCAAGGCCAAAGTCACTATGGAACTACCGATGTTGGATTGTCCAGTAGGAGAGTAAATTGAAGAATGCAAAGGTAGTTGGATGCTGACTGTGTATTTTTCGCTAATCTCCAATGACTTTCTCGTTTTCCTGATACGACGGCTTGAATAGATTGGAAATGGAGAAGACAAATGCCAAGTTGGTGCACTTAATGCGCTTGGTTGTCTCGCATGGTGGCACTTAATATGTTGTTTTTGTAACGAAAAACGACAAATGTCGAAAGGAGTTAGTTTTTTTAATACACTTAATCATATAATATTCATCCACTTGATTAGTTTTTTTAATACACTTAAACATATAATATTCATCCACTTGATACATTTAAACATATAATATTCATCCACTTGATATTGTTTCGGAGCCTCAAGATCTGCATAATTTCCTTCTAATCTTACCAATAATCCAGGTTATGCTCAACTTCTACATATCAACTTTTAAAGGTAATAAATTAAAAAAGAATAAGAGGAACTAATTATTTAATTAACGAGTGCTTCTGAAGTATATATATATAGTATAATTAAGAATTATATAATAAATTTTCGTAATCAAACCACAAATTTTTAGCTTCTTATTTTTTATTTTTTATTGTTTTACTCAATTTAGTTATTTTTTTAAATTAATTAATTGTCCTAAAATATTTATGTGTTTACAATCTCATTATTTCTAACAACCCCAAAAGAATAAAATAGTAAGTATTATTTTCATGATTAAACTTAACTCGTTATTATATTGCTTATAATATTTTATTAATTATATAATGTAGTTGTCTATTATATTACATTATCTCTCAAATAGATTAATCTTTATTTCATTTTTCTTATAATTTAAATTATAATGCGTATTTTTTTTAAGGAAAATGAAAATTATAATACATTAATTTAAAAATTTTGGTGTGGATGTTATAATGTTACACTAAATCTATATCGAGAATCTTTTTTTCTTAATATTGAATTTGTTTTACTTAATAATAATTGTTAATTTGAACCAAATTAATAATTATTATAGATTAACATTTACAACTTGTTTAAATTATATAATTAATGAAAATATCTTAATAAATATGTCCCTCTCTTTATCTATAAACTTTTTAAGTCTAGAGAATGATATCAAATTTTGTTTTGATTACTGTGCTTCATCTGTTGTGCATTTTAATTTTTAAAACATAAAATTAGGTTCTACATACTAACTAAATAAAAATAATTAAATATACATACAAATATGCATTTTTCTATTTTATATGTCACAATTTTATTATTGTAGCTATATAACACAACTAATTTTTACAAAATACTTGTAATTTTATTTACATAATAATTTAGCGTACCAATTTTATTTATTTACTCTATAACTTGCATCACTCTTTAATTTATTATCACATCTGCATATAGGTCTATCAAAAATATCCTCTCTATTATATAGAGGTAAGATTACATACTATCAGACCTCTTCAAACTTCGTTTTATTGTGGGACTTCAAACTAAGTGTGATGATGACTTGTTCACACACAATTCTTGATTAAATAAATGTAAAATTCTCCTAATCAATCAATATAACAAAACACTAAATCCAACATAACTCTTATTTAAAGTTTTTAGGATTTTGAACTAATTTTAATTAATTTAAACATGTAAATAGTCAACTAATATTTAACAAAATATTTAATATGCATAAATAATAAAATTATTTAACTAAAAATTTAAATGACTTACACTATTACCTTTCTGATGAAAGGTACATGTGTTACTTCAAGATTTATTATTAATGATTTTGATAATAATTTTATAATATTTCAAAATTTAAATTTAATTTATTTCCTTTTATAAATAACTATATAATTCTTAAAAGGAAACAAAATCATAAAAAATGTTTCCTTTCTTGAAAGATTCTTCTTGATGAACTTACCTTATTAAAAATAATTCCATAATATCTGGAAATATCTTATTAATCACATATTTCGAACAATTAGCTACAATATTTTTATCAAAACTTTTATCTTAACGTCTGAATATTGAAAAATTTCAACAGAGATAATATTAAAGATTCTTTAGATACAAAGTCAATTAAGAATAGAAATGAAGCGATGACTAGTCAAAAAATGATTAATTAAAGAAAAATCACTACATTTTTGCAAAACACACACAGTAGGACACAGATTGCAAAATACTTCAACAACGTCAATATTCTTGAAATTCATATCTATATCAAACTTCTTGTGCTTTAAAAAGTTAAATCACTTTATTGAGAGAGACTGTTAATTCTTTTATATTTTTTTTAGGAGCTTATAGAGGCTTGTTAAACACTACGAGTGATCCTTAAAAGAATATGTACTTGTGAGTTTTAAGAGGCTTGTGAAAATTTATTAATTGAAATTTTATAGTGAAATGTTCAAGTTGAATACTTGGAAACTGAACATAGACTTCGTTATAAGTTGAATCGGTATAAATTGATTGTGTCACTGTCTCTCATTCTTAACTTTTAATTTACAAGAGGCTTCTTCACTTTTGGAATAAACTCCTTCTATTTTAATATTGCAAGAAGTTTTTTTTGTTAACAAGCTCCTTTTGTTTTTTTAATAGATTCCTTTCGTTTTTAAACGTTTTTTTAACAGATTCCTTTCGTTTTTAAACGTTAACAGACCTCTTTTTCTTTTTAAAAATTAACAGGCTCTTTTCATTTTTAATAGGCTCGTTTCATTTTTTTAATGCTAAGAGACTCCTTTCATTTTTAATAGACTCCTACTATTTATAGATTTTTCTATTAAAATTTAGTAGTTTTTATTGTTTATACAAATTGATAGTAATTTAATTTTTTTTTAAGTCACACACAATTCATCCTCTCTTACGCGTGTTTACTTTATCAACATTTATTCTCATTCTTGTCGTGAAATTTCATTTTCCATTTAAATATCTAATGCAATCATTAATATTTCGATTGAAGCTTCTTTTTTTACTCGAAATCACAAGTCTAACTCTTACACCCACTTTTTTTTCTAATTTCTCTTATAACTCCTTTTTAAATATTTTTTTAAAACATAAATACTAAAGTAATCATAAATCATTTTTAAAAACAAAAAATGGTGGACATTAGCAAAATAATGATAAGGGTTCAATTAACCAATATCACTTTCAATTATTTTCTTAAGAGTTCATAAAAAATTATCTTAAATTTTTATAAACTCTTGAATATCTTGATATGATATTTCTATCAAAAATTATAATTAAAATATCGAATAATATTCGGTGGTGACATAAAATGTTGATTATTGAATTTTGAGAAATATACTATTTTTATCTATGCATATAATTTTTAAATTAATACAATAAGCTAATAATAACCAAATCCCACAAATTTTGCTATCTCATTTTTGTTTTTGTCTAATTTATAATTTATTTTTTAAAATTGATTAATTTTTCTATATTAGTTCTTTTGTTAAACTCTCAATGTTTCTATTAACTCTAAAAGACACAAGCAAATTTTTGTATAATCTTCCATGAATCTATTGCAATCATCATTGTATTACTTATATTATAGTGTTCATTAGATTATCTTCTCCATTATTATATATCTAAATTTAAATTTAAATTTAAAAATAATATAAATCAAAAACAAAAGTATGTATATCCAATTATGAATTTATTTATTTAAAAATTTTATATAATCTAAACGTATATTTACTTTGTATACTCTTAAATGTGTACAAGTTTTCATTCGAATTCTAATGTCAACTCTCTCTAATCTTTTATTTTTATTTTTTGTCTTTTATTTAGTCAGGACTAAACGCAAGCTTTAAAGAAGAGAAAGGTAACAATATTGAAGTTTGGAAAATTATTGACGTCCGAGTACAGAGTAGTACCAGTCACCATCCCATGGCTAAGGACGTGAAAGCTGAGAAGGTGATAAAATAGTCTAGTAACATACAATAATGGAGTCTGGTAGTTAAGGTCTTTCTCTAATTGTTTTGGACTTCTATAAGTCTTCGTCGATTCAAATAAAAAAAAAAAGAAAAGAGATGCTCTAGATAGGATTGATCATAGGCAAACATCTGAAAGCCTCTGCAAATGGACGCCAGCACTCTATCTTCAATAAAACGTCACAAAAGATAATGTAAACAAACTTATGAGACAATGACCGTGTAAAAATAATACCAAACAGATGCGTTACGCAATATTAAAAAAGTAAAGTATCTTTTGTTGATAAAAATGTATAATAGAACTTTGAAATTAACGATTTGTTTAAAATCAATTATTGGATTTTTTTTTCTACTCTTCCATAGAACACTGTCATATGATCAAAAATTCCATTTATGTGAGGTTAAAATATTTTTATAAGAGTATAATTCAAAGTTATTACTTCCGAAAATATATTGAATAAATTGGTAAGTGTATGACATAATCTATAAATTATGCGTTCTAAATAAATATTTGAAAAGTGATTAGTTCATATTTAAATAACTAATTGCATCCACTAAAATTTACAAAATTTAAAATCTATTCATTCTCAAATAATAATTTTATTTAAATTTGTTGATAAATTGCAATTGTCTTACTACCAATGAGATTAAGAATTTGTCACTATTATTATGATCATTTGAGCTTGTGAATAAATTGAAGGAGTTATACATCATCTTCAAATAATATTTAAATTATATAACTATTTTCAGTTTTATTTGCTGAGATATCAGTATTTTTTAATCTTTGAGATTTTTAGGTTCATTTATTAAAGAATATTGTTTTGTTTTTCCTTTCAAATATATGAAAATATGAGATATGCAATTTTAGTGAAATAGAGATTCAATGACTTTAAACTTTTACGTTAATACAATATTAGTAACTTTAGGATTATCTGGTAATATAATATCAATGACCCATATAGTTTTTATACATGCACACTTCCCTCTCATTTTCTCTTGTTACTCTCTTTTGTTGTTGGAAAAAATAGAGGCTAAAGTCGTCATAAATTATTTTTAAAACAAAGAATTGTGGACATGAGTTAATCAATGATACGAGTTTAGCTAATTGATATCCGCTGATCTAAATATCTTTTTAGAAGTCATAGAAAATTTTGTTAAATTTTTATAGGATCTTGAATTACCTCAATTTGATATTTATATTAAATATTATGATCAAAATTTTAAATAATATTCGGTAGTGACATAAAATAAATTTATATTTTTCTTAAATAATAGATATTTTCTTATGAAATATGTGGGTTATTGAATTTTGATAAATAAACTATTTTTGTGAATGCATATAATTCTTAAACTGGTTTAGTAAAATTGATTGTCTTATATTATTTTTAGTGTTTGATAAAACAAACACATGCAAGAGGGAGGTGAATTATGTGTAATAATTTTTTTTGTAAGTTCTTTTAATTCGTATAATAAATAAATCCTAGTTTACAAATATATAAAAACAGTAGAAGCTCGATAGACGATAAAAGCCTTTTAAACGAGAGAAGTTTGTTAGACGATAGGAGTCTTCTGTATAGTAGGATCCTGCTTAAATGAAAAGAGTCTACTCAATGATAAATTCTATTAAAACAATTTTAAAATAGAAGGTGCATGTCAACTAAAAAAACTTCTTGCAAGTTTAAAAGTAAATAAGCTTCTTATAAATGTGAAGGAACCTTCTACTAAAAAGAACATACACAATATAATGCAGAATTTTAAAATTTAAAAAGAGAGAGAAGAATGACGATTAATTTATACTGGTGCAGCTTACAACCCAAGCCTACGTTTAGTCCTCAAGTATCTAACTTTAGTGTTTTACTATAAAAACCTGAGTATTAAATTTGATGAGCCTCTTCAAACTTATAAGTACATATTTTTCAAGGTTCTCCAATATTGCATACTTGAAGTGTAAAACAAACTTCTAAAAGCTCACAGAAAAATAAAATGTAAATTCTTAAATAACAATTTCTATTTTGATAGAGTGATTTCACTTTTTAAGGCACAATAAAAATGATATGACTATCAAGAATAAAGAAGTTGCTCAAATGTTTCGAAAGTCTGAATATGATTGTTACTTCACAAGTGATGTTGATCTTTTTTAAATAGTCAATTTCTTCAACTAGTCGTTGTTTCATCTTAATTCTGAGTTGACTTTAGATTTTTAATATCATCTCTGTTAGAACAAAAATTTCAAGAGCTAATTATGCGAAAAGATAAGATCCTTCCGAATGTTAATAAAGAAAGTTTACTAAGAAGGTTCCTGTAAGAAATGAAATAATTTCTTATAATTTTATTTCCTTTTAAGAATTAAATCGTTAACTGTATAAAGAAATGAGTCTAATTTGAATTTTGAAATATTATATAGTTATCATCAATATCATTGATATTAATCCTTGATCTAACAGTGTTTAACTCTCAACATTCGAAATAACTCTAAAAGGCACAAGCAAATATTTGTATCATCTCTTGTGATTATATTTTATTCCTCATTATATTACTTATATTATGGTGTTCAACATATTATTTTCTCTAATATTATATGTCTAATTATATTTTATTGTATAACAACTTCTTAACATATTTTTGTCCCATATTTGAATGTATATTTAATTGACAAACTTGTAGTTTGAACCATATATTGTTAAAATTTGTTCCTTAGATTTAAAATTTTTATTTTGCTCCTTAAATTTTAAAATTAATTATGATATAGTCTTTTTACATGTAAATTATCTAGTAAAACTCTTCAAATAACATAATATTTTTATTCAAAGAACTAAATTAAAATTAAGATTAAAAAATTTTAAATAATAAAAATCAATCTAAGATAAACAAATAATATATGAATCAAATTATGAATTAATTTATTTAAAAAAATTTATATAATCAATACGTATATTTAATCTTCAAACTTAACTCTTTTTCTCAGTTTGATAGTTAAAAGTTCCAGGCACACTTGTAAATGTGTACAACTTCTCACTCTAATTCTAAACTCAACTTTCTTTAATCTTTTTGCTCCTTTCTCATTTTTCTTTGTCGAGAAAAGATTTAGAAAATCACCGTAACCGAGGGACTGCATGCAAGCTTCCACGAAAATAATGGTAACAAGAATAAAGTTGGAAAAGTATTCATATCAGAGCACTACCAGTCACCATCCCGTGCTAAGCAATCCTTGAAGTGTGAAAGCTGAGAAGATGATCAATAATTTAGTAACATGCAATAATGGAGTCGGGTAGGTATGGTCTTTTTATAATGAAGTCGGGTAGGTATGGTCTTTTTCTAATTGTTTTAGACTTCGTCAATAAAAATAAAAATAAAAAAGAAAAGAGAGCTTTTCAAAAGATGGATTTAATCGCAAGAAACTATACTGCAAATGGGACGTCAGCACTCTGCTGAATCTGACGTCGCAAAAGATAATGTAACAAAACATGTGAGACAATGACTTTGGTATAAAGAATACCAAATAGATAAGTCCACACATTATTAAAAAAGAGAAATATCTTTTATTGAATAAGATTTATAATAGAGCTTTGCAATTAACGATGTGCTTTAAAAGTTGATCATTTGTATTTTTTTTTTCTGCTATTCGATAGTAACACTGTCGCATGATCGTTGAATAACTATTAAATTTTGGTTAAAACAGTGTTCTACCCATGTTTTTCCTTCTCATAAGAAGCTTGTAATTTGTAAAGAATGAATAGTATGTGAGGTTAAGATTTTTTTTATGAACGTAGAATTCAAAATTGTTATTTTTCAGATATGTATTAAATTTAAAATATCAAGTATAAGAAATACTTCATACATCATACATTTTAAATAAAATATTTGAGAAGTCATTACTTCATATCTAAATAAAAAATTTTGTCCTACTAATATTTATAAATTTCAATATATATTTATTCTCAATCAATATTTTATTTAAAATTTAATAAATTATAATTTTCCTAGACAAATAAGATTATAAAATTTGCTTGGTTTGAGCTTGTGACTAAAATGGGGTGCTTATATAACTTCACAGAATAATATTTACATATATTAATTATTAAAAAACTAACTTTACTCAATTTTGTAAGTATAGTTTAAATTTACAAAATTGACACTTAAATAATCAAGCTCTCAATTTTTTTGAATTCTATCCCACCATTAATGTTTCTGATAACGTTGATGATATGACTTGTCACGTAAGACAAAAATCTTAAATAAGTATAAATGTTAGACTTAATTAAGTTTTACTAAACTACTTCATATTGGAATTGAAATCCTTAAATCAAACTTGTTGCCTAAATCACTATAATTAAAAATCCTAAGTCAGTTCATTCACGCATACAGAGAAAGAGATTTATGGTGACAAATTAGAATTTTATTCAGAAATTTAGAATATGTGTTATTGTCGACTCACACGGTCATAATAAAGTTTGACTTAGGGATTCAATTCTAAAAGGAGATAGTTTAGTTAAACTTAATTATTGCCTTTTTACTTCTATTTATTATTTAAGAGAATAAAAAATTTTAAATTTGAAGAAGATGTAGGAGTGCGATAATTTCGTTACAAGGAAACAAATGTCATCGCCCCTAAATAGATCAAACTTAGTACTGAACTTCATTCATCAATCTAAAACTATTACCGTAATCTCCATTTGAGGAGTACATATATTAGAATATCATTACATCATCCCATAAAATCCATAGCGTCTCTCAAAACATTGAATAGCCAAAACTCGCAGCATATTTCACTTGAAAAGTTTAGCTCTCAAGCCTCTGGCAGATCGAACATCAGAATTAGAATTGCCAATTTGATTACTTGATTTTATTACATTTGAAGGATCAAAGGCCTTGCGGATGCTAAAAGCAGCGAAGGCAGTACCCAACGCGTGCCCTGCAGCGCCAAGTCCTTCCCTGGTAGCTTCTGCTGCTTCTTCTCCATATCTACAAATAATAGGAGATGCTCAAAAGAACTTCCTCTTTCATTTAATTGAAATAAAAACACTTAAACATGATGCAAAAAAAGATGATACTGAAAAATTTTGACATGCAGCACAAACTTACCTTCGGTTTACGAGACTAGTTGTCACATTGGACGATTTTGACAGTACATTCTTTCCAACTTCTTCTGCAGCGTCGCACACCTTATCTAATTGTAAGAATTAGGAAATGAAACAGGTGATTACACAACAGCTAAAGCATGTGTAAAGACATTTGCAGACTTGGAAAAACTTAGGTAAAACGGTGAGATGATACATCAGGAAAGAAAGAAAGTGCTCGGGTTGAGAAAGCCAAAGGGAATGTGGTTATTATGATGAAGACTCACTGAATCCTTCAAAGGACGCACAGACGAATTCTCCTGTAGAGAAATTAAGGAATTTCTTGGCAACTTTTGTTTCGAGAACCATTCGGTTAAACGTTGAGGTTGCAGTCACCACACCTGAGAGGACCCCTGTAACCACCTTCTCTGTTGTTTTTGTCATCCTCTTGACCCTGCAATTCCATGCATAACAAGTTAAATTGCAACGTACATTGTAATTGTGACGAATGTGGTTTATGCAGTATAGAACTAGTTTTCATGAGTAAATATATGAAGAATGTCAAGATTTGTGAGTAAGAGGTTGAATTAAATTTAGAACTGTTAAATATCAAGTTAGAATGGAGTAAAGAACTATCGAAGACACAAATTGAAAGTTAAATTGATATGTACTTGGATGAGAAATTTTTATCCGATTGGATTCATAAAACTTAAAAACTGATTTGAAGTTTAATAGAGAATTGAAAACTTGCTCAAATAGACTAAAAATTGTGGAGCATGAAATTTGAAAATTGAACTGAAATGTACTCAAATAGGACCAGAGATATGAACCCTCACTATTCCAAATAAGAAATTTAACAGAAACGTAAATATTTATCTGGATAATTCAAGGTAAATAATTGTTCAGTACCTTCTAATCCTCCTCAAAGTTTTAGGATTAATCTGGGATTTTGCATTGGGATTCATCTTCTTCTTCATAACCTGATCAACCCAATTCAACATCTCCATGGTCGAGTCTCCAGATTTAAGAATCCCCTTTATCAGCTCTGCCGAACCCCTTGCGACTAGCTTAGCAGGCCTGCTGGTGTACTTTCCAACATTTGGCTCTATGTGGCGATAATATGCTTGACACACACCAATTTCTTTCTTGTCTTCTGACCATGTCTCCTTCAAACCTGATCCGTTTTCCACGTTTTCTTCTTCCTCCATCGTCACCTGCTGCTCGTGAGTTTCATGAACTTCAAAGTTGCTGTAAGTCTGCAAAATCCCATCAAACTCCTTCATCTGGTCATCCTGACCTTTCCATTCTGTTGTCAAAGAGTACATCAATATATCATCCGAGTCATTATCACCGTCAGAATCCAGAGTTTTATTCGGAGCATCATCTTTTTCATTCTCTTCATCGCTTGAACTAGCCACATCTTCACTTTCTTTGGGCAAGTTGAGTTTGAACAAATAAAGTGAATCGCGGAGTTTGAAAGTGGTGATAGCATCTTTGGTTAGCATCCACTGGACGCCATCCCCGATGCGGACAAAAACAGTGTGGAGGTCATCTCCTTGGGATAGCTTGATAATATAGAGATCATCACGAGCAAGCTCAAGATTGGAGTTTCCGTCTATAAGACTGATGACCGCTCCTTCAACTTTGATTAACACAACTGCGATCCCTGGCGGAACCGTCGACACATCTTCGGGTACACGCTCAACAGGAATTCCCATGTCATCGGACTTGAGATCATTTGGTTCCATCGATGTATCTGTTGGCTGCCTTGAATTTTCATGACCAATGCCTTGAGAAGCCATTGTTAGAGGAAGAGAATGCTTGGGAACTTAGTTTAGAGGTTGATTTTTTGTTTGGTAGTCTTAAGCGATGACTTATAAGTGATAAAATTTGTAGTATTGTAACTATTGTTTAATAAATTGCCTGGAGTACATGATCTTGCTAAATCACGACATTATATGTATCAATCGTCTAAAAACATTTATATTATATGTATCAATCCTCTAAAACCTAAATATGTACATTCAACTCACATGTACAAAGACATTTACTTAGAATAATTTTACTAGAGTAACTCTTTAATGTATTTGTCTTGTTGAAATTAAAATATGAATTTAAGTACTCATGTCACATGTGTACAATTATACAATTTTATCCAAGTAGGCAATCATTGACAAACCATACTTAGTGCTATTTACTAATTCTAGGGTTGGTAAGGTACGTAATAACATTATTTTAATATAATTAGGTAGAACAAAGATTATTCTAATTTGCAAATATAAAAATTAAAATTAAAATATTTTTTAATATAATTCAAATATTTCATATTAAATTTAGACCATTTAGTTTATTTAAATTATATTCGACTTGATTTACTTCTTTTTTAAAATTTTTTGTTTCATCTATTCAACTTTTTAATTATTGATAATTATTCATTTTGATAACTTTTAGACATTTAAAATTTTTCAAACATGCTTTTACTAACTTGTTCTGTGTATAAAAATTTTTATGGATGCGAAAATATATATTATATGAAAATTAATCCTATATTTTCAGCACAAATGAAACATCTTTAAATTGAATGCCTCACTAGTCTTCACTCTTTAGCTGCATATATCTAATTTCTTATTCGATGGTCCTCTTGTAAATTAGTTGTAATATAGTTACTGGCCTCGTTAATAAAACTGGTCATTAACGCCCGGTTTATCTGCAATTCAGACAAGCCTGATGCTAACAACTAAGAGCATTTTTCTTCGACCCTAGGATGCAGGAGCGTTGTTAAGGGATTCTTCTGATTTAAGTGAGGTCATAGATTTGAACTGTTTTCGTGTATGTAATCGTTTAAAACTTGAGATTAGAACTTTGCTTCTCATAAGGGACCTACCTAGTTCGAGCGAAAATTAGTCTAAGAGTGAATGATTTAAAGGTATCTTTTTATAGTTGAAATCTTCCTAGAATACCTCTTAAGCAACTAAAAAAATTTATTTTTCTTCACCCTTGAATTGACAACTAAATATTAAAATAAAAGGTCGTATTATACCAAAAATTAAAACTATATACCGATTTTGAAAAATAGTAGATTAATACGGTTAATGGAGTGAACACGATCCATACCATGACGACAAATCTCATCACGTGACAATCATAAAACATCATTAGAAAAATGTCATATTTAAACGGGAATGGTTATCTTCTTACATCATCAGTGTGACGTAAGTGAGGCGTCTCAATTTGCAGGGTGAGGTGTCTCAATTTGCAGGTTTTCTTGTAGTTTAATCTTTATCCTGTCGTGATTTTTTTTTTTGAAAAAGGAGGTAATATTATTAAAAACGACGAGAATAAATCTCAAACAACACATCGGGTATATCAACCCAAAGATGGAATCTGTCATGGCGAATAGAGCTACGCGCAATCAGGTGGGCACACCTATTCTCCTGACGCCTAATCCAAAAAACTTTAATATCTGGCCTAGAAGCAAGAAGGGCCTTACAATCGGACACTATCAAACCAAAAGCAGAATTATCCTCACAGGAGGAGTTAATAGCGAAGTATAAGGACTGGCAATCGGTAAAGACAC
>JAOTIZ010000003.1:5536347-5546834 GCA_027123425.1 Erythroxylum panamense
CAAGATCATTCTTTAATATAACAGGACATTCATTAAAGACAACATGCATAGACTCTTCAACAATAAGACTTTTTTTTTGTTCAACACCCTATATGCTTTGCTGGTTAAGGACTAGCAAAAAAAATCCTTCATCCTCTTTGGAATCAAACTTTCCTAAGTAATCTTTAATATTTAATGCATATAGCACATACACCAAAAAACTTTAAAGTAACTAAATTTTGCCTTCTTTTTACCTTTATCCCTTTTTTCTTTCTAGTCATTTTTTTCATAATTTTCATTTTCTTTAAGAGGACATTTATACTTTATATATATTCAAATTTCCTATATTCAAAACATAATTTATTTAATTAGTTTTTAAGTATATCTTACCACTTTTGAAGCCTTTACCTTTTTAGGAGTTCTTCAAGAATTTCTTAAAATTTCTAGTGATTAAGACAATTTGTTTTTCATCACTTTCATTAGTGGATTCATCTTCCTCTCACTTGGTTCTTCCTTTAAGGCTATGAATGTTAAATTCTTTTTGTTTAAAAATGTCATTTCTTCTTATGTTTCTTGAAGCCTCATTTGTATGTAAAAAGAGATCTAATTAGCTCTTCTAATAGTAGTAATGATAGATCATTGACTTCTATATGACCATCACTTTAGCCTTTTATATCTTTGGAACCGACCTAAGTAAATTTTTTACTATTTAAATGTTATTATAGGTCTTTCCAAGACCCTCGAGAGCACTGACAATAACAATAAATCTAGTATACATACTAAAAATGCTTTCATCATACTTCATTTGAAGCAATTCATATATGTATGTTAGCATGCTAACCTTTCTTTATGTTACTTTATTTGTTCCCTCTTGTGTAATTTCTAAAGTATGTCAAATTTCATGAGTCACTTCACAGATAGAGAATCTATTGAATTTGCTTCTTCCTAATGCATAAAATAAAATTTAAACAACTTTTCTATTCAAGGAAATTAGTTTCTTGCATGAGGATCCCATTCCTATATTAACTTATAAACCTTTCTATCATTTATAATTTTAGTAAGAATGATTGAACCACCTAAGAAAAGTTATCACAAAGCAAATTTTTGGCCATCAAGAAAAGCTTCACACTTGTTTTCCAATAAAGATAGTCATTCCCATAAAAAAGGGACTCTACTAATGTTTTATCCCTTTTGGTTAAAAGATGATGAAGATGCCCTTAAATATGCCATTACGATCTTTGTTATAGGGTTTTGTTCAAAATGCTAGCCTAATAGCCCACTCTAATACCACATGTTAGTCCTAAATCTTGGACTACCTCACTAATTCTCATGCCCAGGAATTTTCAAAATAATCTAGTTGATTTCTAGAATTCCTAACATATATGACCTAAATAATCTTATTCTCGAGGTACCTAAAAATTTAGAAAGAGTTATGTTCTTATATAAATGAATGAAATTGATTAAATTGAGTTATTGTTGATTAGAATTGAGAATATCTTGATGAATTGACTATAAATGAGGGTGTATGGGTTGTGGTTATTAGTGGATATAGAAGTGTATTTTTATTGCAGGAATGACCCATCTTTCAAAAGGGGGATGTCCATTTTATAAGGGAAACTCTACAGAATTTTCAATAGGCTCCTGGTATAGCTCATGACCTTGATTGATTATAATATTTCATGGTAATTGTTTTAATATATCCCGCTTTGTAAAATGTGAACGATTTTGGGAATTGGTTGTAGGAACTCATTTGTTAACAAAACCCTGAGGTCTTGGGTTCGAGGGCTAGAACTCACCTGAGGCCAGAGGGGACAATACTGATTAAGGTTGGGAGGTGCAGGTGGTACTCACTCGGGGACCTAAGCCCGAGTGTGGCAGCCTGGGCCCAACAATGATTCAATTTTCCAAATTCGCGAGTCAATTCCAAGTCGCCACTTAGGGACATCTGATATAGTTTCTCCAAAATATCCTTGACAATTTCTTCGAAAAGTTTGGAATCAGGCCTATTAATAAATGCAAAGAAAGGTTGAGTTGGAACCAAACTCAAAGTTAAACGAAAACAAACCATTGCCTCGAAGTAACAAGAGATAGATTTCTGATGTTCTTTGAGGCTTGACAACCTTGGAAACCAGAGTAAGTGTTGCTGTGTTAGCAATTTTTAAGAAGCTTTTGTTATGGAAAACTTTCGGGTCATGGCTTCGTTTCTCGTCACAGTTTTATTTCTAGACTAGCTATTATGAACAAACTTTATCTGGTGACCCTAGAGTCCTGCCAGATTGAGAGGTAACGATTGACAAGGCTTCTTTCCACTTGGCAACTTTCTCCACTATCTCCTCTCCCACCTTCTTCCTCGAAGCTTCTTGATGCTTAGCTATGACTTCTGCGAAACATCCACTATCTTGTTTTACATGGGACGTACCGGCAACACTGTTTGACCAAGTGTATACATGCATTCGAGTGTCTTCACCACTTCGTCCAAGCACCACATGGGATCTGCAAAGTTCTCTGAGAAAATGATTACAGAAACTGCTGATTCTTCTATTGTATTCAAGAGGGTTGCTAGATCGTGCCCTCTATCATGTTGATCGTCCATGAATGTTTTGATTTGTCTTCGAGAAAAAGCATGATATAGATGGCTGGTGAAACCATCACGAGTTTCCCCTTTGAAACTCAAGAAGACAATCGTACTTCCATGGTCCGGTGTTATAAGACTTGGAACTTGATATGGAAGAGAAAGAAGAAAAGGACGAGGAGTGGTAGAGAGAAGAAGAAGATGATGAAGTGAAAGACACTGTTGAGCTAACGCATTATTTCTGTCATGAACAAAACAAGGATTACCTTAGTACTTGCAATCAATAGCTTAAGATTGTTTGGTCTATCAGTTCAACTCTCCTTACAGTAAAACCAAAAATATAAATCAAAATAAAACCAAAACAAAAGAAGCAAACCTGAGAACAAGAATTCTAGCTTTGCTTATTCAATGCACTTGTGTGAAAAACCGATTTGAAATCCGCTTTTTTTCAGTCTACTACCATATATAAATAGTCCTTCCATATTGCATAAATTCTCATGAAAATGAATCATGCATAAGCATATATACATTTATGTAATATGTCCAATTTCTGCAAATTAGTATTAAACTTCCATGTTTAAAGAATTCAATATTCAAACTTGCATAAAATAAAAACCACAAGTATATACTTGCAAGAAATATTAAGTCATGAGCTAATTAATGTGGAAATTTTGTCTGTTTGGAGTTAGGTATGTTCAATTCATTGTTTTAACTAATATCTACTATTCAATTACAGATACTGATTTATAAGAATCTGATAGTATTTTTGTAATTTGTCCAATAAGTATCCACTTTGGACTTAAGAACACAGATGTTGCATGTGCTTTTTGCGACAACTTCTGAACCTCCTGACTTGTGAATGCAAGATGCTTTAACTTGAAATTCGAAAGTTTTAGCGTAGCATAACCTGATTAAATGAAGAAGACATGCCATCCGGTCCTTGTTGAACTAGATAATTAGTTACAAGGGTATGGTGACTATTGATGCTTTCAATTATTGTGGACTTGTGACGATGATCTATAATAATTTCATGTTGCAAAAAATAAAGGTAAAGGAAAGATGGCAATACAAAATTTTAGGAATTAAGATAAGTTTGCTTGTCATCCATGAACAAGTAACATGGCAGTCCAAATTAAAGCATACAAATAAGTAGCATATCCATTTCCCAACAGACCATTGTTGGAGAATGAATAGTGTAGCAACCTAAGAAGGAACCTGTCCAAATAATATGCTTATAGCCTTATACATATGATGAGTATCTTCAGTTTGATCCAGCAAAGCGTCCATGAGATAGAAATTGGAGAAAAAGAAGAGAGATTGGTGAGGATGAGTACCTAAGACCTAACCATGGTTGATGGGTTAGTGGAGAAGAACCCTACGAGAACCAAATATATCCCTAGGGTTGCATGCATGTGCTATGAACTCCATATCCCTTCATGAAGCCATAGCTTGATATTTAAGTAAAAATGCTAAATGCAAGCTACGAACACTACCCCTCCTAATTGGGCTAGAACTCCCGAGTTTTAGCCAGAATGAATACAAGATATTTAGAAGGAAAAAGAAACGAGTTAGTAACATTTCTTCCCTTGCCTTAAAGGGAAATTTTCGGTTAAAACACATCAAGATTTTAAAGCTGAAGTTGGTAAGTAAAAACATTTTAAAGAAACATGAGTGCATGGTCCTAACTCTAAAACCCTAAGATTAGCTAGCTAGATGTTAATGCACAAAAAGAACTTTGGACATCCCAAGTGCCCAAGAATTTTTTTTCCCTAAAATTTCCTCCAGTGAGGTGATTAATCAGTCATTTTTTGGAGGGATTAGCCATAAAAACAAGTATTGGAAGTGAAGGGCTTGCTCTTTTTCTTGTTGAAATGTACATTTTTGCAAACCATTTTTTAGTTGTTTAGCCTTCCCTAGGCTAAAATTTTTAAAAACGGTTGATTTTTTTCGTTTAGCCTTTCCAGGGCTATTGGAAAATTTCCAACTAAGATAATCCAATAGCTCTTAGTTGGTGCTTATACGTACAACACAAGTGATTATTCTGGTTCTCTTCATGGAACCCTTCTTGAAAAAAGATGCATGAGAAAAAAAATGATATGCAGGACTCTTTCCAATTCCGATTCTTGGAGAGTGATTCTGTATGACCCCTACGAAGGGCATGTGTGTGTGCAAAGAGCCCGAGTACCAAGCATGGGCTCAGGTTAGAAGAGAAAGGTAGGAACAAATTAACCATGGTTAGGCCTAAGGTTGTCGAGCCTCGAAAAGAAGGTGCTGAGGAAGCATACGTACGATTGGCTAGATTGCGATAATCTCACTAGTGATGAGGAACTGGTGGGACTTGAAGTCCCGTTGTCACGCCTGTGGGACAGCAAAACAAACTGTCAAAAATATTAGTACTCTTCCCACTACAAAGAATCCCCAAAACTAGAGCACACTCATGCGAAAACATAATTAAATCTATCTACGAAAAGTAGTCTGCTTCCCTATAGTCTTCCCAAGATAATCTCTACAGCACTATACAAACAAAGGGGGGAAAAAAAGAATAATGGAAGTTTACCTGATGGCAAAGCTGCAGTTGGAGCAAGGGACACGGGCGTTCCATAATGCTGTGGGTAGCTGCTACTTGAGCTAATGGGCGAGTACTGAAACAGTTGGTGAGGATACTGAAAGCCATAGCCCTGCCCAGAAGCGTAGCTTGTGGCTCCTCCGCCACCTTCACCGAATTGAAGATAAGGTAAGTAAGCAGCTGCAGCACTAGTCATCATCCCACCTGGTCCAGTCCCATACAATGGATACTGCGGAGTTGCTCCTCCATACACACTGTAATAGCTCTGCAGCATGCATAAAACAACATTCCAATATGTCAGTAACTAACTCCTGAATTAATTAATAGAATGCATGTGGAGTTTTTACTCTAGAGAGAATAGTATTGGAGACAGTTAAAAAATATATGTTACTGCTACACATTTCTATGAAACTTGGAAGACTGTGAAAGGGTTGGAAGTATATGAAGAGAATGGACCACTTCAAAATAATAAAGAACTCAAAGCGAGTCAAAGTAAGGAGTAAAGACCACCAGCTGTGAGCTTAACTTTTCCACCACTTACATCACTCTTGGAGAGAGCGAAAAAATGAAGAAAAAAAGCAAAGATGCAGTCTGTTGTGTATCTATTTTAATGGCATCTAATAATAAAAGCTAAGTTCAAAGCTTTAAATGTTATATTGTGACTGACATGTTCAATTACTAGTGAGAGTAAAAGATTGTTTAAACTATATAATATAACATTCTTATCGACGGTTTTGCAAGTTATAAGCCAAGTCAATCGCTTTATGTGTAAACTGTTGGGTAAAGGACAGGGAAGAGAATCATTGAAGAGTGAAACGAAATAGCTGATGAAAGGTGTAAAGGTAAGTGTCTGCTAAAAAGTATACATATTATTATTATATGCTTCAAAACGCATCCTAAGATGTAGCGTGTCAAAAGCAAAAGAAAAGTAGTATAAATTTGTACAAACCGTTGGGTAACTGTAGTCTGGTGAGTATGACGAGTACCTGCACACATCAAATTTAGATTACAAGAGAATGTTACAGCTTGAATCTTGTAAAATTAGTTAGTCTAAAGTTCCAAAAAGAATGCCATCGAAGGAACAAAGAAAACAGGGCAAAACCATACTCTATCATCAATCGAAGTAACATCAATCTTAGAACTTGTAGAACAAGAAAATGCATGTGGCTCGTGTCTGAGTTTAGGGGAGGTGGAGAGAGAGAGAGAGAGTAGAATGATGTTCTGAAATCAAAGGCATTAGCATGTGAAGTGAGCCCATGATGGAAAAGGCATGAAAGGTGACTGGCTCTTAGTCATCTTCACTTTAAGAGACAAGAGATAGAGAGATGTGAAGAAGTGGGGTGGCAGATGAATGAAGAAGCATGGTCGACACCCTAGTATGAGTTGGCAATGCACGTGCTATGCATGCAGCATCCCACACATCTTTGCCTGACGAGAGATATAAAAACATCAAAGTGATTACCCATAGACATTGTAAGGAATGCCTTGTTGGAAGGCATAATGAGGGAATGATGCTGCTAAAGGAAAAGTTGTCCCCACTCCTCCTTCTCCTCCTCCAAACCCTCTCTGAAATGAGTTCATTACCCTCGTGTTCCTTCCTCCTGCAGTTGATCCTCCACCTACACTCACAATTTCAACCACGTAGAATATAAAATCAAAAGTATTTTGCAAACCCATCACATATTTTGGTTCAAATAGACAAAAGTTTCCAATATACTAAAAAAAAGCATAAGAACATATGTTACATGCAATGACCTTCCATTGGTATAGAATTTATGGTCTCATTTCTAATAGTATAAAAAGGGTTTCTTAGAAAATGAATTGAATTTTCTGCAAGGGAAGGACAAACTATCCAGTTTCTAACTATATACATCTAGTGTCTAATAATGGACTCCAAAAGATAAAGAAAACAACTTTCCATATAGAGAGGAATATTCATGAAGCATATGGATTTTGACTGTGAATATGTTTTCTTCAAAATAGAATATTCCTGGTCCCCCATCATCTTCTTCTTGGAGCAACAATGTGCTCTTAACTATGGCGAATATCCGTTAGCGCTAAACCTTGCTTGATGAATCAGAAATTAGGAATTGGGTGATGAGATAGTAAAGAAAAGCATCTTTATACAGTGAAAGCTATGATCTTTTTTCAAGTAAGTTAGATGAACATTTCTCTAGATCTGAACTTGTGTTCTGAATTGCAACTTTCTTTATAATTTGTTATGAAAAGAAAACCTCACTCACATGAAATAATGTACAAGAAAGTAGAGAAAAAGAAAGGAAGAGAAAAGAAAAGTTATTTCACAAATATACCATGCTTTGGAGTAGAGGGTTTGGATCTCTGAACACCTAAAGATGCAAGATTGCAATTAGCCCTTCTACCATCGATAACTGGAGCAGCATCAACACATGCTTTCATGGCGGCTTCAGGTTCCCGAAAAGTGACCTGAAATAGGACAAAACCACATTTCCCCAAAATCAGTGATATAAACCGTATCTTAATTCTGTGCTGAGCCTCAAAATTTTCATGCAAGTTTCCTCACGAATTTTCTTTCCCACCAAGATCCAGTGAGAAAAAAAGTTAAGAGGACAATAACATGAAAAAAAGAAGAAGCAGAGAAGTGGTAGATAGTATAAGAAGAAAAATGAAAGAAAGCATACAAATCCATAGCCTTTGGATCTGCCAGTGGCCTTATCAGTGATAACAACAGCCTCCAAGATCTCACCAAACTGTTCAAAGTACTTCTTCATGGTCTCTTTCTGGGTTTCCCAAGCCAACCCTCCAACAAACACCTTAGTATAGGTTGTGTCACCAAACTGTCCTGCCAAATTTGCTGGAGTCATCTTAAAACCTTCCCTTTTCTCTCTTCTTCAAACCAAAGTCAGGAAGCACCAACACAACTTCTCTATCTGTGTGTCAAAGGAGATAAGGTCACAAGACCAGACCTAGCAAGTTAGATAGTTCTAATAGCACAAAAGTAAGCTTCTTGAATATGTCGATAGATGTGAGAATTGGGTGGCAAAGATGAGAAAGACCCAATACAGTGTGAGAGACCTTCTCTTAGATTGAGAGGCGAATTCTGGTGGTGGTAGTGATACACAAAGGAGAGAGAATTAGGTTAGAGATATGAAAAGACACCCTCTCTCGTAATACGAACATAAATCTATATATAAGCTACCGAAGCCCAGTAGCCCACCCTCTTCACAATCTGGGACGTATCAATCATTCCCTCACGCGCCGTCATTTTGCGTGTTCGTCAATTTTGAATGAGCCTGGTCATTATTAATTGTTATGAGATCACAGTTACACGCGCTTCTTTGAAGCTGGGGCTAGCGTTTATGGCATTTTTTATGTCGTCCATGGTTGTACTTTCAATTATTTTACGAGGGAAAGTTCAATGTTAGTTTTACCCTGAGATGTACGCGAGATTAACGACGTTACCGTAGAGAAATTGGCAGGCGAGAGCAAAGCCCGTAGTGGCAAAAACGGAACGCAGGGGAATATTATGAAATCACGCGGGAGGTCAACGGTCAAACTGTCTCTGCAGAATGAGCTTCTTTTATGTAGTGGGATGCATCATCATGCATATGCTTGAGTTTACCAACTAATTGCTTCGCAAGTTCTAATCAATGAGATTATACAGGCCTCTTTACATAAGATCCTTAGCGTTTATATAGGTAATTTGAGTAGCGAATAATATTAGCTATTTAGTAAAAATATTTGGTTAAATTAGCTCTTTAATATTAATTATTAATATGTAAAATAACTTATAAAGATTTAATTTAAAAATAATTGTAAGGATGTAAATATTATATTTATTAACATTTTGTTGAATATTCTTATAAGATTTTAGATTTTAGATTTTTAATTTTTAATTTTTAATTTTAAAAAAATTAAGTTTATGTTTTAATAAAATATAATAACAATAATAATAATAATAATAATAATAATAATCTAATGTTAAATTCTCTATTGATATGAATAATGTAGCGAGCTACATCACATTAGTTTTTTTATATAATATATATAAATTTTACTTTTTAATAAATTAAAATGTCTATAATTATAGTATGATACAAATACGATATATAATAGTTATATACTAAAAATATTAATTTAATGTGACTCTTTATGTTCAAAAATTAATGTTATGGTATTTTAAATTGTAAATTAATATTATAAAATTAAAATAAAGATTAAAAAGTTTAATTAACCCCTTTATTATATTCTTCCAAATTTCAGTAAAATAAGAAAAACCAACTTTGAAAACACGCAGAGAAAAAGTAGAGAGTAAAGTGGAGAATAATACTGTCATTAAGCAAACAACTAACTCTTATGGAGTTTTTAGAAATCAACTTATTAAAGTTAAATAAGTTAACCGATAAGTCATTCACCAAACACATCAATAACTTTTTAAGATGATTAAAAAGTTAACTTTTAGTCAATAAACTAAAAAATAGCTAATAAGTTATTTGCTAAACACCTCTATAATATGTAAATCATAATATATGTTTTTTAATACTACCAAGGAAAATATAATGATTGAAATTAAAATAATAAATTTGATTTAAATATCTTTTCTAAAATTTAAACTAAAAATTAAAAAATATAATATTTGAAAATATAAAATAATTTTTCAGATTTGAACCCTAATGGTCAAATAACTGCAGATTTTTAGAAAATCCAATAAATTATTATAATTATCAATAATTAAAAAATTCAATTGATTCGATCAATTTAACTATAAAAATCTTGAGCTGTCTAACTTTTTTATTCAGTTTTTAACTTTCAGGTATAATTTACTTTAATAACTCTTGTTGTTAAAAATTGATTCATTTATTAATTAATTGGTCCATTTTTGCAAATGATTTCTTATAAACTAAAATAAATAAATTATTTTTATTTAATAATCTCTTTTATGAATTGAATTTCAAATTCTTTGATAGGTAAAAACTATCTCTTTCAATCATATTTTAACATTTTTTTATTTAATTTTTTGTCTGTGTTTATGATGATCGAATACAAGTTGAACCTTTTAAACCTTAAAATTTTTATCTTATCAGTTTAACTTCTGCTCCGATTTTTAAAATGTTGATAATTATACAACAGTATATATTTCTTAAATTTTGTTTAAGGTCCCTTAGCTTGTATTAGTTTATACATGATAGAAGCTATTCCATTGATTTAACTTTTAAGAACTCACCCTACCTTTTTAATGTTAATATATGACTCAAATTCTACATAAGAAAACTCCTCTTCTCTATATGCAATCACCACTCCAATATCTAATTCCTTGTTTACCATTATAAGCTCAGCTTATTTGGAGAATATAAATGATGAAGTTTGAAGGAATCAATAGCAAGAGGACTA
>JAOTIZ010000003.1:5559896-5570051 GCA_027123425.1 Erythroxylum panamense
ACTGCAACCAAACATCTCACTGTCTTCAGTTCTTGTCCTGTCCCGTCCAACTCTGTCCTGTCTCATCCTGCTGCAGACACTAACCAAACGCAAGGTCCATTAGAGAGTTTAATAACGGGAAAAGATCTCGATTTGTCAATAGCAATATCTCCCTCATTCAGAACAACCTCTGGAATTACAAAAACTTCCTCCATGGAAGACTCCATAACAGCTCCATTAACAAGGCAATCTCTATAGCCAGTAGAATCCCCTAAATCTCCTTGAAGTTTGACCTTTTTAGTGGCTCGATCTTCAGCCGTCGACAAGGGAGGTCTTTCGTTATCAAGAGAATCCATTACTACTTTATCTTACTACTCTCAAAGATAAAATTATATAAATATCCAATTACTTGTTTGTTCAAATCCTTTTATTAGGATAAAGTATAAGCAATATACTTAAATGTCAACAATCACATAATAATTAAATCCTAATTCACTATAATTAATTATCAAGATAAAGTATATGCAATAATACACAACCTTCTTAAATATACATATCAAATCAATATGTTTTGTATACACCATTACTCACAACTCGGAATAAGCCATATATATCGTAAACATGATACCTCAGCCATGTAAGTTCTTAACATTCCTTTTCATTTTGTCAGTATACTCGATGATAACTAGTCTACATTTCGACCTAGATTTCCTTATAAATTCAGTTTCAGCTAAAACTCACAAAGACATCCTAAGCTTTATTTTCTCCTCCTCCAAAATCATAGGATCAAAGCTTGATTTCCATGGAAGACAGTAATGATAATAATATAATAATGAAACAAAAAAAAGTAAATAATTTGTTTAGGATAAAGTAGGCTAGCCAGCTTATGGTAAGCTATCATAACTAAAACACAAGAAACGCCTTTCTACAGTTTACTTTTAGTAACTATAAAAACTAAATTATCAGCAATCTTGAATTTCTGATAAACAGAGTATAAATAACTAAAATTTTGTTTAATTAAATTTTAGTTTTAATCATAATATTTAATATTTTAGATTAAAAAAATACTCAGCAATAATCTTATATATATATACCTCAGCATTACAAGTAAGCAGACATGGAAACGGTGAAGAACATCCCTATTTGGTCCTTGTCATTATAGAAAAATGACAACATAAAATTGTAAAACTAAAGGCTTAAAAACAGAAATTGCTCTTACGGGTCAAAGAAAATATAAGAACAATATGGAGGAAAGGCAATTATATATGGTGGCTTATGATTAAATTGCGCAAGAACAATTGACGTTTTCCAAGGTAGAAAGAAACTAGAATGGAGGGTAGAACGCAGTTATAGTATAATATGGTTTTGCGATAGTGATTTGTGAAAGAGATAAAGAAGTGAGCAAGGTGTGAATCATGTGTATAATATAGCAATTTGTTTCCTTTATGGTTTAGGAAAATACAACTTGTTTTTACTTGTTCTATCTCCGTAAATCATGCATTTTCCTTTCATCACCTAACCTGAAACTGTTTTGCATATTACCCGGAACAACCCTTTTAATTTGCATCAATTGTACTCTTACCCTTTTCTTTGATGCTTGAAAGTTAAAGACTGATAAGCTCACTGGTTATTTATTTTTTAGTATCTTGAGATTTATTTATTTTTTGATTCAAAAGAAGAGTACATTAACCGTAAGTAACTAATCAGGGAAATGAGACCCCCGAAATATCCTCTAGAAGAATAAATAGGCAACTCACAGGCGGGTTCAGAAAGTTATGGATGCCAAGTTCCAGAGAAGTGGCATAGTTGGCTAGCCAATCCGCAGCTCTATTGGAAAGATAAAATCATGTTCTTGAAGCTTTTCCCTATGTGAGCTGATGCATACTATTTTTTTTGCTTGTTTCCATAAGTTCTAATTAAAATTGCAATGTAAGCAGAGAAACTTAAATAGAGTTATCATGTATTATACATTGATAATCATTGCATTGATAAATGCTAACTTTAACTAACACTAGTAAACTAAAGGGTAGGTCAATTACTAATTCGATTCCTTGACAAGTGAGTGCAATGTCTTGTTCATTTCGATTATGTTTAATAAACTAATTAAAAATTCTTCACTGTGCTCTTAATAAAATCTCTTATAATATTACATGAAATTTAACAAATTCAGAAAGTAGTGAGTTCTCGAAAGTAATTATTTCAACCACAATATATACAACTTATATTAAACAAGAAAATACATATTCTCCATACACTTCATGAACAGCAACGTCTTGCGTGCCATGTTGGTGTAATCAAATTTGTTGGAATATCCCATTCTGAATTGCGAGAACTATTTCATGAACATGAAGTCATCTCCAACATTGGTCCTCTTAAACAGAATGTAGTGTTTTCTCAAGCTAATTACTTGTGCTGTTTGAAGTGTAAAATAGTACTCTCTCCTCCTTTGTCACGCATGCACATACAACACAGACAATATAATTAACTTCAAAATTTAGGTAGACAATTCCCAATAGGCACGCAAAAATTACCAATTAGAGATTTCAAAAATCGACAAGTTCCTTTCCTTTTTGTTTGCTTAATGGCAAGACGGTTTGTTGAACCATGAAAATCACATGATGACCCTGAAAACCGAAGCCGTCCATCTAATACAAGAAGGAATTATGTCATGGAGCTTATTATATCACAGAGGCTTAACTAAATATGTGAAGTTCCACTAGAAGAGAGTGCATAGAATCTGCTCTCTCCCTCTCTACCTTCCTCCCTCAGAAAATCTCGCGATCCCAATATCATATATTCTTCAACAGGTACATCCTCACATGCAAATTAGTTATTTCAACCTATACTATCATCATCAACTTTGTTTCTGGTTATTAAACATATGGTAAGATGCATTTAATGCTAATTAATGATCTTATGTTGATGCTTCGTTCTATTTCTACGTAATTACCCACTTCCTTCATCTCTTTGTAACTACCGAAACTAGAGTTCTGATGGATGAAGGGAAACTTATACACTCAATTCTCACAAGGACCACTTTCTTAGTGCAATTTTAAGTCGGTATGCTAGGATTTGTGGTTATAGGTAGTGTGATTCTTCATCTTTTATTGCTTAAATGGTGTTATGAACTTATGTTTCTTCTTGTGGTTTGGCCAGTGTAGGAAGGGGAGCTCTCATTTCAAGAAGTTAATTTTAAATAAACTATTAGTGACTCTTGATAATTTGATGCCACCAAGTACCGGCCATCACTTGCATTTTTTCTATTTTGAGTCATTTCCATTATTAACACCACACAGACTTGACACGCCATGTTCAAGAGCTCATTGCTTTTATTGGATATAGCAACTTGAAATGTACAGCAATGTTAACCATTTCCATTTATATGTACGCCACTTGTATAAACTTACCGATTATATATAGTAATTTGACTAGAAAAGCTTTGCATTATTTCTTAGTTTCTTCTTGAGTACGTAAAATCCAGTGAAACAGTTTAACTGAAACATTGAGTCTAATTTGGTTTTATCTCCTTGATGCTATCTTTTGGTTCGATAAGCAAAGCAATTAAATCTACCAGAAAAGAAGCTGATCGTGGGATTGCGGGAGTTAATGATCAAATTGTGGCCTTGGCAACTAGAAAACGAGACCAAGAAAATGAGAGGGAAGGCACTTTCAGGTAAAGCCATGCTTGTGCTGTGCATTGCCAGCTTCTTAGCAGGGTCTCTCTTCACTAACCGGAGTTGGAGTCCTCAATCTTCTCCGGCTAAAGACCACCATCAGTTTCCGATAGTTTCTCGTCATGTCAACGACGTTAACCTCCACGAAGTTAAAAGAGATTGTGATCAAAAGCGTGTAAGTTGTGCTAGTAATTCATGACGATCACACCTTTTATATCAAGCGTTACCACTTTAAAATTTTCATCCATGCAAGTTTGTTCAACATTTTTTTTTCTTTCTGTATTTATTAGAAGTTGATAGAAGCAAAACCTGGAGATATATTGGGAGAAGTTGAAAGAACCCATCAAGCTATCAAGTAAGCAACTTTCATGAGATTTGATCATGCTTGAACAATTATATCAGCTATGAAATTTTTTATACATTTCATTTAGTTTCGTTTACTTTTCTTGTGTCTACAAAAATTTAGATCGCTTGAGAGCACAATTTCTGGCTTAGAAATGGAACTAGCAGAAGCTCGGACAAGTGAAGCCATTGGCCAACTTACGCCAACTAATCACACGTTACAGAAAGCTTTTGTTGTGATTGGGATCAATACAGCATTTAGCAGTAGAAAACGCCGAGACTCTGTTCGAGAAACCTGGATGTTGAAAGGTCCTTTTTCTTTCTTCTCTCTTCATACTACTTGAATTCCAACTTAGCAGTAGAAAACGCCCTTGTGATGTTTTCTTATTTTCCTTCTGTTGCCATTTAACTGGTAAACCAAGTAAAATAAATATATATTGTTGCAGGGGCTAAACTGAAGGAATTGGAGAAGGAGAAAGGGATTGTAATCCGGTTTGTAATCGGACACAGCCCTGTTACGGGTGGTGTTCTTGATAAAGCCTTGGACTCTGAACAGGCAGAGCACCAGGATTTTCTAAGGCTTAAGCACGTAGAGGGCTACCACAAGTTGTCTACAAAAACCAGATTGTACTTTTCCACTGCTACTTCAATTTGGGATGCTGAATTCTATGTGAAGGTCGATGATGATGTTCATCTGAATTTAGGTACTTGCGCTCATGATTATTCTCAACTGCTTAATAAAGAAAACTTTTGTTGGTAACAAATGTTTTGTTCTTTGTGTATGGGTAGGCATGCTAGTAAGTACATTAGCTAAGCACCGGTTTAAGCCTAGAATCTACATCGGGTGCATGAAGTCAGGGCCTGTCCTCTCCCAAAAGTAAGCTGTTGATCTTATCATACAAGAAATGTCAACCTTCACAGAAGTTTTCCTATGATGGTTTTATTTTTGTGAGACAGAGGTTTGAAGTACCATGAACCAGAGTATTGGAAGTTTGGAGAGGAAGGGAACAAGTACTTCAGACATGCAACTGGCCAACTCTACGCCATCTCCAAGGACCTCGCCGCTTATATATCTAACAATTCGTAAGTATGCATAATATCCATACGCTTTCGTCGTCAAATCATTCGTGTTCTACTTTTTTCTTCTAAAGTCTTTTGTTCTCCCTTGTCACTAAGTCCTGAAATTACAAGGAAATGTGGGAAATTGGATTTTTTCAGGCCCATATTGCACAGATATGCAAATGAAGATGTATCATTGGGTTCGTGGCTCATAGGCTTGGAAGTTGAACATGTTGATGATCGTTCAATGTGCTGTGGAACCCCTCCAGGTGCATTTTTGTTCTGTGATAATAGAAAGTATCAATGTGAAATAGCTGATACCTATTTGGATTATGGTATTAGAAATTTCTAGATGATTACTTATGGATGTTTGAAAAATTACATACGATTTTGCATTCATTTCATTCCTTATCACCCTTCTAGTTAGTCTATGAACTAATGAACTTGGTGAAAGTATAATGAAATGACATATGTTGGTCAGATTGCGAATGGAAAACGCAAGCTGGAAACGTATGTGTCGCATCATTCGACTGGTCATGTAGCGGAATATGCAGATCTGTGGAGAGGATGAAAAAGGTTCATAAAGCTTGTGGGGAAGGTGAAGGCGCTGTTTGGAATGTCGATCTTTGAAGAGTTAAGAGAGTTTGGTTACCTCCTTTTATATAAATCCTTCAGTTGAATTGTTGAAGAGAAAGCAAAGAGCTATGTAGTTAGTGTAGTTGGTATTTCCAATTAATTATGAAGAAATGAAGTTTAATTAATATTCATGTCAATGAACAGAAGTAGAAGTTTAACACAGCCTCAGAACATTAGAAGTTACGAACTCTTACACTTACCTCATCCCTTAGTACTGGTCAGACTTGAACTCTAATTTTATGGAATTCCTGAGGACTGTCTCTTTACAACATTGAGATGGAATGTGTCGCTCAACTACAGTTCAAACTACTTTCTGAAAGTTGAAACAGAAGGCAACCTGTAAAGATCAAATATGTAATTCTTCTACGATCGTGTTCCTTCCTATTCCGATACTATCCATGGAACTAATCAGTGTTCTGTTGAAATCCCTTAACTATCTTTGCCTCCATTTCATGCATGCCCAACTCGTGTATTTCTTTACTGCAATTCTCAGACCTGCCATTCCATAGAGAAACTCTTAATCTCAAGATGTTAGTCGAAGATGAAACTAAAAACCGTGGCAGATCAATTACTCAGCGAATAGAAAAAGGGAAAAGAAGAAGGCAGAAAAAGGGAAAAGAAGAATGCATCTTCGCTCTTTTCATATGTAATACGACTTCAAATGTGATGCAAACAAGATAAGGAGAAGTTGAAAATAAAATAAAGGCAAGCCGTCAGAACAAAAAATGGAAAAACTGCAGTAGATATATGAAAAATCAGAAAAACAAATCCAGCTTGAATAAGAAAAGTAAATGTACCAGCTCAAAAGCTATTTCTTACTTCCATTTTTGTTTGGAAGCTCAAAAGCTACTTAATTGACTAGAAAAGAAGCTGGCAAATGTTTTACCTCTGTACCTCTCCTTTATGATGAACATCTTCACTTGTCTCCTGAGGTTCCAATGAGAGGAAATCAGTTCCTTCCAGAATGGAAGAAGAATTTGCTTGGTGACTAGCATTTGCACTTGTTTCCTCAGATTGTGATGAGAGAGCACCTGTCCCTCTTGATGGAGGAGGTATGGCTCCCATTCTGGGCATACTAAGGTATCTAACTGTCTTGCAGAGGCTACTGTACTTCGTAACCACATCCTTGTACAGTTTCAGCAATCTTTCTACATCTTCAACTGTCAATTCACCAGGTTCAGCTTCCATGTATGGATAATTCAATCTGCCTGAGATCATTAAATATACCTCAATATCAGTCCAAAGTCTATAAAAGACAAGCTCATCTTTGCATTCCAATTGGAAGGGCGTAAAACCAATATGCTTTCTGATGAACCCAAAGATGAAAAGAGTCTAAAAGAATTAGCCCAAGGAAATGACCACCATAAACTACAAGATGGTAGTTCAGAAGCTCACCACTTGTAGTTGTTTCAGTTTCAATTGTTGTTGCAGTAGCAGGATATGCATGCTCTCCCAACATTGATGCCTCATCCAATGCAAGCGAATGCTCTACCTGTGATGAATTATTGGCCTGCCTAGCTGCTTCCATGCTTTTCTCAAATTCCATTTCATCCATAGAAACAGATTTAGCACTCAAGTCCATGATAAAGGACTTGGTTGAGATAAGATTTGTGAAATAGTATGCTGCTTCAGAAATGAGTTTTTCTTGCCTCCTATACAATTGGATGAATCTGAGGTTTGAATGCAACCGAGGTGGATTGGCCTGTTCAGAAGATTAATCAACTTTCAATGAGCAATAACAGAATCTGTAGCTAGCCCCGTGATTTACATAAAAACTTCCAAGAACCTTATCCTAATAATTCTTCAAAGGAAATGCAAACTGATAAACAGATGTTGACAACAAGGTTACAACAAACTGATACCAAGAAAGGCACAATTTTCTATTCTAAATCTCAGAAGGTGTGAGGGTTAGAAAAGATTGCAGGTCAGATGGAATCCCACTTGAAAAGGGATATAATCAACATCAAGCAAGACTTCATGGAAGTGTCAGTAGATAGAAAAGACGAATATCATACTGCAATGGCTATTCCACATTTTCTAAGCTTTCTGTTGATTGATTAAATTATAAGCTAAATTAAAGAAGGGGTTCAATGAGTCTCCTATCAATTTGTTTCTTCATTCCTTAAATTTGTAAAGCTAGGGAATAGGAATACAGGCCCCGCCTCATTTTTCCATCTCATAAGCTTGTTGTTATAGCTTATATTATCAGTTTTTAGCAATTAACTTTTAGTTGTATCAAGACATTTTGATAGCAATGTCAAAGAGCTCAATATTTATCTAGAACAAGTCATATAGACACAATCATACACAAATTATAAGCATCACGATGACCGTTTGGTTGAAATTGAAAAAGAAATAACTTTATTATTTCCAAGAAGGATGGGCCTGATTTCATTATTAGAAAGTTGTTAAAACAGAGCAAGACACAGTGCTGCAAGGGAAGGCAAACATTGGGACAACTTTCATTAACAACATATCAAACCATATCAGGAACGCAGAAATCTATACCTTTTTTCGCTAAGTAACCTTATATTAACAAAAAATTAACAGACAGAGACAAGAGAGATATAATAGGAAAATCATGAAAGGCAGAATGGTTTATTACCAAGGAGACCTTGCCTTGATCGTAATGTATATAAGAACAGGAAGAAAGTCATCAGCCCCTCCAGGTACATGATCTTCTGATATTGATGCATTAAGGAGCAGATTGTTAATAACCCTACAGCAACTCATAATGCAAAGAAGCTTCTCACGGGGAGCTTTAAAGGCATTGATCTTCAGCAATTCCTTCTCCGCAAGCTGGGGAAAAATAACATCAAGAACATCATGGCAAATTCTTTGGAATAAAGATCACTTTCTCTGACTTGATTATTTAGACATAAGTTGCACATGTGGCAAAATCTCAACACAATCAACCAATATTGTCTTCCCCCTTCTGCAGGTTTCTCTCCTACTTCACATTCCCTCGTGTTGATTTTGCTTATTTTCATTACTTTGATTTGCATGTCCACTCGTTTCTCTCTTTTGGGGAGGAGGGCATCCTTTGGGGTTCAATCAGGGCTTATGATTGTATATGACAACATTCTACATCATACTTCGCACCAAGTACATCGCGAGATATGCTCAAGAAGCAGCACAAAAGTAACTAACAGAAGCAAAAGAATGTGCGGATACGATCTATTCTCCCACTTTCATGGCCCCAAGTGTCCTTCAAATTCTTCACTGGGGTAGATATAAATACCAGACATTTTGCACACAAATGTACTTTGAACTTAGAATTAAGCCAATAGAGGCAAATTGCAGGAAGCCTAACCTGATCATGTCTAACCATAAACAGCCTATAAAAATGTAAGGAAGTCTTCGGTATCAGTTGAGAGAAATGCCCAACAGTCAAATAAGTCCAGCAAGCATACCAGCCAAGAACTTTCATTCTGAAGAACTGCCGGTATATCCAAATGCTCTGGCCGCAAGAAAGTTTGCAATAAGCATATCTTCTCAGATATTTCCTGATCAATCATGGCATCTTCAGGGGAAACAGCAAATGTTCGAGAGAACAATTTTGTCATGACATATTTCTCCAAACCCTGCATTACACAAGAATGACCATACTAGCAACAGCCACTCTAAAGTCTTTAAAAACCAGAAGCAATCCATTGATAATGTAATTACCTCCATTGCACGGTCGATTTCTTCATCACTTGCATCCGCCCATAAGGGATGGTCAATGATAGCGGCTTCCATGGTGGAGAAAAATTCCTGTACCCTTTTCCCGTTATTTTCAGGATTTGCCGCATGAAATGAGAACGAGACAATGAAGCTGCAAAAATTTAATAGATTCGACACTCCTAAATCAGTTCACCAAAAATATCAAGAAAAGAGAGTTCCAGTAAAAAGGGCATAAAAAGCACCTCTTGATGGATCGAACAAGATCAAGAGAAGAAGGGTTTCGCATTTTATCGAGGAAATCATAGAATGTTACCGACGATGAGTTTTCCATTGCAGGAAATTAAAGGTGAGTTCTTTAGCTCTGCCTTTTATTTGTTTACTCGCTCTAGAATCTCGTTAGCTCTATAAAACGTATAGGTTTAGAAAAGAAACAGGCAGTGTGATAGAAGAAAACAGCGTTAAGTTATGAACTAATTGGAAGCCCCCATTATCGGATATGTATTTGGAACAAGAACAGAACACCGAAGTGTCTAACTGCAAGTCATGGACATGGAAGACTTCTGTTCAAATGGACACGTGACACTGTTTGACCATTTGGTTTAGCACGTGACCTTTTCACTCTTCCCTTTGAATTTTTACGTAAATATATACACACCAATGTTATGAATACCGTATCGGGCTCGGTATCGGATTGGGCTCTGGAACGGAACTATACCGGTACAGGTCGGTACCGGGTACCGTTTCGGGATATTTTTTAAATTTATAAAATAGTCCCTAAACTTTTTAAAAATTGCAAAAT
>JAOTIZ010000003.1:5578066-5597258 GCA_027123425.1 Erythroxylum panamense
ATTGATTAATAAAAAGTTGTACTTTTTAAAACCCACTTAGCCTTAAATTATTTTACTAAAGTTTTAATTACTTTTCTATAGGCAAATTTTACCTTGTTGATGCTGGTTACATGTTAAAAGATGGACTCATTACACCTTACAGAGGAGAACGATACCACTTGAAGGAATACTCAAGAAATCCACCACGAAATCCTCGTGAATTATTCAACCATCGACATTCTTCTTTGCGAAATGTAATAGAGAGAGCTTTCGGTGTTTTGAAGAGGCGGTTTGCAATTTTCACAAGTGCACCAACCTTTGGTATTAAAACCCAAAAGAAAATTGTGTTAGCTGCTTGTATCTTGCATAATTATTTGATGGGAGTTGACCGAGATGATGAACTTATAGCTGAAGTGGATCGTGAACTTGCTAGTCAAACTCGTTATGAAAGTGAGCAAAATACTGATAGGGAAGATAGTGAAGAGGCAGCTAGAGGGGCCTTAATTAGGGACTCGATTGCAGCTACTATGTGGCATGATTATATATCTTAATTTTGTATTAATGTTATTTTTAGGAAAAAGAAATATATGCATAAATATTTGTAGCTACTATGTTTGCTTTTTCTATTGTTTTTGACACTTGAAGTTAATGTTACTTCCTAATTTTGAGTTAGTGTTATTTCTTGGTTAACATTATTTTGTGTTAATGTTACTATGAATGTTAGTTTCTATTTTTTGCTATTATTTAATTATTATTATTTATTTCATTCTTTATGTTCAATTAGACATGCCAAAACGAAAAATTGGAAATGATGTACCAATCACAACTACTGAGTATGCTGAAAAATGTGTTTGGACCACGGCTATGGAAGATGTTCTTGTTGATGCATATGTGCATCAACATAATATGGGAAATAGGCAAGGTGGAACGTTCACTTCGAAAGCACTTGATGAAATCCTAAAGGAGATGAGAGAACGCTTTCCAAATAGGCAAATTGACAAGACAAAAATAAAGGATCACATGAAAAGGCTAAAGAACAAATTTACACCTTGCTATGACTTATTTAAGCATGGACTCAGTGGTTTTGGATGGGATCCAACTACTAATATGTGGATTGCTGAGCCTGAAGTTTGGGAGAAGTTAATTGAGGTAACCAATGTATTAGTCTTATAAGTAAATAGTTTACTTTCATGTAGTTTCTTTTTTACAAATTCAATTATTTATGATGTGTGTGTTTTACTTTTCCTAGGCAAAACCTGAAGCTGCCATATGGAGGAACAAGCCAATGCCATATTATGAGAAAATGCTTACATTGTATGGGCAAGATAGGGCAACAGGTGAATATGCAGAAACTGCAGCAGAAGTGAGACAAAGAAGAGAAACAATTGATACTCCTGATCTTGAAACCATAGATGACATTGACTTCCTAGTTTCTAACAATGAAGCGACTTTGCATAACTTTAATGTGAACAATGCTGAAGTGGTGGAGAATTCTCCAGGGGAACAATCTCAAGCACCTACTCAAGGTGCCACTAAAGGTGAAACATCATCCAGGAAAAGAAAAGGGAAATCAAAAAATGACGATGTGGGAATGGACTTATTTGCTAAATCTATAGAAAAGCTGGTTGAAAGTTTTGTAAAGTCCACTGCAGAAATTGTCAAGAGTGGTCAACCAACTCGTCCTATGTCAGACAATGAAGTTTGGGCTCTTTTGGAAGGATTGGAGATTGATACAAACACATCACTCAAAGCTTACTACTTTCTCATTCGAGATGTTGATGCTCAAAGGGCCATAATTGGATGTCCTCCAGATAAGCGGAAGCAAATGTTGACCTATCTTATGTCTCTCAATAATCAATGAACTTAGTTGTGTATGGATATGACATAATAACTTAAATACTGCATTAGTGGTTTTTTTAATCTTTTTTAAATCCATTTATTTAAAGAAATTGTAAGTTGCTTGACCAACTGAAGTGATCTTCAGTTTGGAGACCATAATGCTCTCCCATTTCTTATTTGAACTGACATTTTTTTTCATCCAGGAAATTGCTTTTATGTGTTACTTCAAGTTTTCATGCATGGGACCATCTTTAATTTGGGCTTCAAACTTATATGTTCACAAATCTATGCAAAACTCTCTGTATAGGACCAATAAGAAAGTTTCGTCTTCATATGCACCTTTCAACATAACATCGTAATTGATTTAATGCATTGGAATTGTGAAAAAAAAACAATTGGGCTTGTTTTTGTGAAGTAGTAAATATTTGTTTAGGGAATATTATATTTGTTCGTAAGATGTGTCCCTCGGAATATAACATTGCTTAGAGGATATTATAATTTATAGAACTGTTAACCTCAATGCAATAAATAATAGTTACGTTAATGGTGATAAGGTGAAAAAAAGGTTTTTGTTTTATATTTGGGTACGCAGCAAATGAGCTTCATGTATTTGTGAGACACGAGCTTCATTTTCCAATCATTAAGTCAAAATTTTAAATTTTAAATATGTTATTAATAAACACGGCTCAAATGTTCTTGATAAAACTAGCATTGTGAATGTTCATAAATTTTAAATATATTATTAATATACACTGCAAAATATAGAAATAGATTTACAAAGCCTAGAATGATTATCAACCATAACAAGACACATGAATAAATGCCTAACGAAGAGTACAGTGCGATGATGGTTAATGAAAAAGAACAAGAAAGTTGATTGCTTATATAGGAAAATGAGAAAATTATATTATGGGCATCCTACAATTTGAAATGCTTTGTGGTTACTAAAATAGTTTCATGGCAACTATGCATATTTTATTACAAGGGTAATTTTGAAAAAAAATATATTACCAGTCACTCCATTCCATTTGGTTCAGTCAGATTATGTTGGGGCTGGACGTCGTTGTTTGGATCCATGATCTCGATTAGCTTCAACCGGGAGAAATCTGCAAAAACAATAAAGGCACACCAGGGATCGCTGGATTGCCCCTCTGATGCTTAAGACAGTTTTCTGTGCTAGGTTTTTGTCCAATAACAGTGGTTATCAGAATTCTTAGAGACGTACCTGCATCGTGAGGAGATAATGAACTTATATAGTAAGTACCTGACATGTTTTATCCAACATCAACTAGTTCTGTTGTGTTTTAACTCAACATCTTGAGAATGGTCTGATCGGCCCACATGTCATCCTAGGACTTGGGCCTAGCACGACTGACCCGACTAGATTGTTTTGGAGTCATCCATTTGCTCTCCACCAAACTTATTTTTGCTTCCTCATTCCCTTGGGTCCGACCTCTTTCAATAAAGACTAAGCTTTTTTTCTCTTTCAAACAAAAGAAAAACATAACCATTGCAACTAAAAAAAATATAAATCAAAGTCTGTGTATGAAACACTCACAATTTCTCTAGGCTGCAGCTTCAACAACATCCGAAATGACAACAAACTCATATCATTTCAGTAGGCTCCATCTCTGAATGTTTTCAAAACTTGGCATAAGGCCATTCTCAGTTCTCTTGGACCTATGTTGAGAAATAAAAGGACAATTAATTAGGTAAATGTACATTACACATATGGCATTATAAGGGAGAGAAATTTTACGGAAACAATTGCAAAACCAAATCTTCAACTATAGCTGAATGGTTTTTCTAATCAGAACTTGTATGCATAATCAGCTGAAGAAATGGTATTCACATACCAAAAAGGTAATGGAGTTCTTCAAAGGTCAAAATGGCAAAATTCAGTTTTAAAAATGTAAACATAACGACTGGACAAATGCAACACAGGTTTTACGTTGAATTCTTAGTTGATGATGGTACGGTTCTCGAAATATTTTGACAAGGTTTAGACTTTCGGACATTAGGTTAAGTTGAACAAATAAGGAATAACTATAAAATAATTCCTAAAATTTTGCATACTATTTTAGTTGAATTCATGACACAAGTCTTAGCAGGCTCTGCTCAACTTCATATCACATTTCATCAAGCACGCCAACATTAAGAGTATCGAGATACTCCGGATGGAAATTATCATCAATAACTATTAGGGATGACAATTTTTAAACTATGAGATTAAATTTAGTTGTTTTAATGGGCCGGTCCATAAATCAGGTTTAGGTTCAGACAAACTCAAGGCTCAATTATTATAAGTAAAACAATATCATTTTACTTAAAAGAGTTGAGTCTAAAGTTGGATCTGAAAAACCCAGATCATAATTTAATTAAAAATATATATTATTTTATATTTTAATTTTAAAAAAATTATTTTAAAAATCTTGACCCATTGCAATAAGTACCTTGATAACATTGTTACTACTCCTTTTCTATATGTATATGTTCTCTGAATGTGTGAAATTTTGGCCTAATATTTCCCCTTCGTGATCCCATACCTTTTCTCCAGTAAAGGACACCACCCGATTCTTAGAAAATAGAGGATGGAAAACTCTCCTCTGGCAAGGTTTTCAGATAAGGGCACTCCTCGATTGCCAAGCTTTCAAGGGAGGTAAGGTGGCAAAGTCCTTCCACTTTGTAGATTACACAAATGAAGAGTGATTAGACTAGGTGGCAGCCCTTCTTCTAGTAGGGATGCAATCTTAGGACAATTTTGAATCTGCAATTCTCTGAGAGAGTTGAGATCGTGAAATCTTTTGTTGAACAGAAAGTCTAAATTTTGAAAATCACTAATTCCAAGGTAGGTAAGAGTAGAGGGCAATCCCTCATCTGCCACCAACTGGAGCTTAGGACAATTTTGAATTCTCAACTTTTCAAGAGAATTAAAGTGTTGAAGCCCTTCGTAGTTCAGAGATTTCAAATTTGGCGGGTCATAAATATGAAGATAAGTAAGAACAAGGGGCAATAGGGTCACCTCTGGAAAGCATTCCAACCTCAGGGTGCAGGTGAGTTAGTAAGGGGCTTTCCTGGCTTAAGTGAGGTTGAGGGTTCGAACCGTCCTCATGTATGCAGTCATTTAAAACTTGGAGTTAGAGCTTTACCTCCCGCAAGGGACCTACCCGGCTCGAACTGGGATTAGTCTGGGTGTTGATGGCTTAAAGGTGTCTTCCCATAATTTGGACCCTCCTAGGACACCTCGTGGGCAACCAAAAAAAATAAAGCTCAATACAGAAGAAAGTAAAAGACGTGAGCTTCTATAAATCCCAATTCATACACCCGGCGATCAGTTTGTTGCAATTGTAGATAGTAAGTGATTGTAGTTTCAAAGGCATACCATCTCTTGGAAATGTCTCGAGTTTTGGGCATCTAAATATTTTCAACGTCAAAAGGGAAGGGAGAAGAGAATGCATACGCTCAGGTAGGAACTTAAGTTTTGGACAATCCCCAAGAACAAGTCGTGTCAGAAATTCAAAAGAGACAAATTCCTGATCGGGTGTACAAAAGGATTCAAAATGTGGACATTTTTCAATTCTCAGACTCCTTAACTTAGGGAACAATTCTACTTGAAAGCACTCGAGTGGTTTATGTTTTTCTATTATAATTTCTTCCAAAGAAGAGCTAAGTTGCCCAATCTTTTCCAGTACAGATTCTTGGAAGTTAATAATTGCAAGATAGTTGGAAATAATGAAGTGAGGCAGATAACCATTATTTAATTCTAGTGAAGAAAGATTGGGAGCATTTGGAACACAATTTTGAAGCTGCGGAGATTTCTTAATCACAAGCTTTGTCAAAGAGGGAAGATGACTAGGTAGAGCACCTTTTAAGTTCAGACAACTTAGTACGTGTAGCTCTTTGAGATAAGGAAAGGCTCCGATTTCACTCTCGCTTTCTCTTCCATAAGGTCTCCACTCTTGCCACAGAGGCATATCTTCAAAGCACATGATCTCAAGATATTGAAATGGCTTCACTGTTGAGACACATCTACCATAGAAATCAGAATCAACTACCCTCACTTCATCAAAACCTCTGACTTGGAGATACTTGAGAGAAGATACCTGCCCAAGTGGTGGTAAGGAGGAACAGTATTTACATCCCTCAAGTTTCAAAGAGACTAATTGGGTAAACGAATAGTCTCCTAACCAATTTGGAAAGCTAGCACCTCCATAACCAATGATTGAAATGGCTTCTATCTCAATGTGAGGCTGCAACCCGTCAAGTATAGCCTTTTGGTGATGTGAATCCTCAGTATCACCTTTCCAATATAACTCCAACTCCTTCAGGTAATTCTTACACTTGATCTTGGCTTCCAAACAGTCTTTGAAGTTCACTACATTTTGAAGGTTATGAATTCTAAGCCTTCCTCGAAGATGTTGAAGACTCCCCAACTCTTTAACCCTACACCCCTTTCGCTTTCCCACAAAAAAATCAGTTAACTTTTGCAACTTAATCAGTTTACCCATATTTGGCGGCATCTCTTGCAAATTTGTTCCTTCAATATCAAGGTAGTGTATATTGATCAACCTTCCCATTTTAGTTGGCAACTTAGCCAGCTTTATGCACTGAAATAACTTCAAAGTCTGTAAATTGTAGAAACTACACAAACTTTCAGGTAAACTTTTGATTGATGTTGTAGAAAGATCTAAATATCTCAAATGTTCTAGACAGCTGATTGAACTGGGCAACTTAACCACATTCAAACATCGGGACAAAGATAACACTCTTAATCGTCGCTGATTTAGCAATAAATCAGGAATCATCTCTTGCAGCACTGGTTGTTGCTCCCATGACGTATTATACACTGGTAAGAACGTGCGCAAGAGGTGAGATTTGAGGATGCTCGAAAGTTTTGAAGATGATTCTTCTTTCACCGCCACACATGAAAAATAACGAAGCCTTTCAAACGTTCTGCAAAAATCTTGATTCTCAAACCTAAAGCAAAATTCTCCAGCAACAACTCTAGCCAAGTCATTGATCAAGTCATGCATGACAAAATAATTATTAACATCTTGGAAAAAAGACCTTGATACTAGCTCCTCAAAGTACTCTTTGCCCACTTCTTCCATTATCTCGTTTCCTTCTTGTTCAATCAAAAAACCTTCTGCCATCCACAAAAGTATTAATTGCTCCTTCTCAAATTTATAATCCTTGGGAAATATTGAACAATAGGCAAAGCACTGCTTTAGGTATGATGGAAGATAACGGTAACTCAATCTCAGAATTGGAAGAATGTCATCTTTAGAAAACTTCCACAGATCATTTTTTAAAACATTCTCCCAATCCTTGACATTTCTCTTAGAACGCAAGACACCTCCCATTACTTTGACGGCCAAAGGAAGGCCGTCACATCTTTTCACAATTTCTTTGCCCATTTCCTCCAGATGTGGATAATCATCACAGTTTTCATCCTCAAAAGCATGTTTGCAGAATAAGTGCCAGCATTCAGTAGAAGTCAAGACATCTAAACGAAATATTGAACTAAAACTCACAGTCGCTGCTACACCATTGTTACGTGTGGTGACCAGAATCTTGCTTCCAGGACACCCAAACTTCAAAGGTGTTAGCAATTTGTCCCAATCAGTGAACCTTTCATTCCAGACATCATCTAAGACAAGTAAGAACTTTTTTCCTGTCAAAATTTTTCCCAGTTCAACCTGGATCTGGTTTAGACTCTTATCATCACAAGGCATTTGAGTTTCCAATTCCTTGAGAATATCTCTTGTTATTCTTGGAACATCAAATTCTTCTGAAACGCATACCCACCCCCTAACATCAAATCGATTTCGGACTCTTTCATCTCCGTAGATGAGCTGGGCAAGTGTAGTTTTACCTATTCCACCCAGGCCCACGATGGAAATTATACCCAAGTTGTTGCTGCGATTGATATCATCTGACACCAACACTTCCATTATTGCTTCTTGATCACGTTCCCTACCAAAAACGTTCGACCTTTCAACAAGAGACGTAGTGGGTATCCTTTGAATGGATTGTCCACCTCCTATGATCTCTATCAGTCCAAGCACATCCTTCTGATTCACCAGATATTCAACGGTCTCCAGTATCTCCATCAACCTTGCTTCTAACCCATTCTTAAATGATTTTCGAGGACGCAGAAACTTGCGAACCTTATCTATGGCGGATTGACGTTCAGCTTCGAATTTGAGCCGAGTAGCTTCATAATCAATATCATCCAACAAATCATCAGCTTCAAAGAAAGCATTTTTAAGGTGGTCAAGCCATTGTTTCACGGCTGGCCTCGTGATCTCCTTCTCCTCTGCATCGTCAAGAAGACCTCGAACGGAGTTCATGGAAGTCTTCAACTTCTGCAAGAGCCGATCGTTGAGTTTCTGACGTCTGAAGAAGTCTACAAATCTTTGAGAAGCCATTCTGTCAAATAGTACATTGAAGAGAGCATTGAGAAAGGATCCTGCCACAACCTCTGCAGCCATGATCCAAGATAGAAGCCGGGGAGGACTAATGGACTATATAAAAGCCCGGTGAAGAAAGAGCAAGAAGAAACTGGTATTAGCTTAGGAGATAGAGGAAGAACATGCACAGGTATAATCTTTGTTACTAAATTCTAAACCGAAAAATGATACAGCCTTGGTTCTGACTTGGTTGAGTAGGAAAGATATTTGATGGATCAGTGAGCGGTCTGGACTCTCCGTGACCGTGATTTAAATGCCGATGTACACTGTAAGTCTTACATAAAGCTCAGACTCGAGGACATTATTTAAGCTAGACCGAATACATGGGAAGTTGCAAATCTTGACATTTCAACCGAAGGAGCCAGCTTGGTTCTATTAGGAAAGTCTCCTTCAAAATAGGGGTGTCCTTTTCATTTTCACGGCTTCTGGGTGATGTCTTCAAAGCGGTGCTATCAGGAAAGTCTCCTTGAAAATAGGCTTGTCCTTTTCATTTTCACGACTTCTGGGTGATGTCTTCAAAGTCTTCTTAGTAGGTAGGCTTTCAATTATTAAAGACCTTAAATTTTATTATAAAATTAAACATACAAATAACAAGTTCAGTTACATGAAATATACATTTGAAATTATTAAGATTACATAAATATTAAAATATAATTGATTAACATTTTTTATGTATGTTCATTCAATGTATTGTTATGTTTAATACAAAAATGAGTTTATTAAGTAATAGACATTATGTAGTACTTGATTTTGGAATGTAATTACTTTATATGGCATATCAAAGGATAAGCTAGATCCCTTCCATCTCGAGTAAGTTGGAACAGTGGAGGGATTATCAACTTCATTCGTATGGTTTGGCAGCAACTCAAAAGCCAAACTACTGCATGTTTCATTCATAACTCATGCCATAAGGAGCTCCGCTCAACCGCATATTTCATCAAACATTTCAACATTAAGAATGAAGCATACTAATTTTGACATGATACTTTGTGTTGAAATTGTTATCAGCAAGTATCTTAATAAAGCTTGATGAATCAATCAACAGAGACTACTCCTTTTCTATATATCAATGTCTGGAATGTGAGAAATTTTGGCCCAGTATTCCCCTTTCCATCCCTCGAAACTTTTCTTCAGTAAAGGACACCACCAAATTCCTAGAGAGAAAAGGGAGGATGGCAAGCCCGGCTCTGCAAGGATTTCAGATGAGGGTACTACTCAATTATCAAGCTTTCCAAGGAAGAAAGGTGCCGAAGTCCTTCCACAGACATCAGGTTCTGGAGATTATACAGCTCAAGAGTGATTAGAATGGTGGCAGCCCTTCTTCTGGTAGGGAAGCAATCTTGGGACAACCCGAAATACGCATTTCTTTGAGAGAAATGGAAACTCAACTTGGAAAGCTAGTGCCTCCATAACCATTTAAGGTGGCCAAGCCATTGTCTCACAGCTGGCTTCGTGATCTCCTTTTCCTCTGCACCGTCCAGAACACCTCGAACGGAGTTCACAGCAATCTTCAACTTTTGCAAGAGCAAGAGCCGATCATCAAGCTTCTGACGTCTGATGAAGTCCACAAATCTTCTAGAAGCCATTCTGTCCAATAGAACATTGAGGAAAGCACCGAGAGCGGCTCCAACGACAGCTTCTACAGCCATGAATATCTTATTGCAATTGTGTCTAAAGATCGAAGCTGAGGAGGACTGTATGAAATCCAAATGAAGAAATAGCAAGAACAAAGTGATATTAGAATAGGAGACAGAGGATCCGCAGGGGCAACCTTGGTTCTAAATGAAAAAAGATACAAACTTTGTTATGAAGACTAGGAAAGATGTTTGGTGGATAAGAGAGTGATCTGCTGTGTAGGTAAGCGTGTTCAACTTTTGGCACCAATAAGTTTCTCGTCTTATTCGTATAGCACATCTTCTTTTTTTTTTTGGGTCAAAATAAGCATACTCTCGACTCTCCAACATCCACAGGTTGTTGTTTGGTTAATTTTGGTTAATTTTTATGTGAAATTCTCATTTAAATCAGTAATATATTATTATAATCAATTCAACCAAAAAACAACTAACTAAAAAATGATTTATTCTTTCACCTCCGAGCTATTTTTATTTTCTTATTTTAATTTAATGCCCTACTCTAATTTTTATGACGTCCCAAAATCTTAATTTTATAAAAATTATGTTTTTAGGTCGTTAATCATCCAGACTTTAAATTGTATTTTATTTTATTTGATATTGAATAATATTGCTCAAGGACAATCTGATGATCAAATTAAAGTTCTAAACGAGTTCATTTTAAAAGTTTGACATGCGGTTAGATTCGAAAATAATAATAAAAAATGAATGATATTAATTGAGATCATATTTTTTGTATAGGTATAAAAAATAAATAATATTAATTAAGGTTTTTACGTAAAGTTTATATTTTCTTAAATAGAATGAATTAAAAGATAAATTTAATTTTAGATCTTAAAAATAATTGAAAAAACATTTACTTATACTGATTCTGTTCGTAGACAACCTCAGCGCGATGAGATTTATAGGGATGGGCTTCCCAAACTAGTTCAATGTGTTCCCATCCGCAAGCAAAGCTCCCGTCTGCTCTGTAGGTGAGCTTGTTCAAATCTTTACCTCGGCCACCAATAAGTTTCTCCTCTTACTCGCATCGTATGTCCTTTTTCTATTTTTTGAAAAATTAAAAATTAATTGTAGTAAATAATAGTGAAGTCCAAAGAATAAAAATAGTCTCCCACTGAGATAAGTTCTAAGCCTCTGAACCAGAAGGAAGCGCGGAACGGCAACGTAGCAGCAGTAAGTGAGTGTGATTCCCCAGCATGAACTGATCGGCAAACAATAATTGCAGAAAGATGTGAAGAGATGCCTCTCCGTCATGAGTGACATGTTTTTGTAATATAATACACAGAAGTGACAGGCTGTCGTTACTTTAGAGGTTGTTGTTACTAAATATATTACCAAGTTGTGGTTATTAAATATATTGCCAAGTCTAATAAAACAAAGGTGTTAATTACAAAGATTAGGTTAGTTGTTAATTGTCAAGTGGGGTTAAAAGTTAAGCATTTTTAATTAACTCAATAATTTAGGAAGGAACGCGTGAGAATTTAATAATTAAAATACGTCAATCAAGCAATAATTTCTTAAACCAATGTAACGTTAAATTTTAGCGCTCTTGATTTAGTTGATAAAAATGATACCATTTTATTAACTTAATAAAATAATATTATTTTATTAAATGTGAAAATTAAGATAAAAATTTTAAATTTTAGATATAATATTATTTTTTTAAATTAAAAATTGATTGTATTAAATAATAGTGAAGTCCAAAGCATAAAAATACTCTCCCACTGAGATAAGTACCAACCCTCTGGACCAGAAGGAAGCGAGGAACGGCAACGTAGCAGCAGTAAGTGAGTGTGATTCTCCAGCATGAACTGATCGGCAAACATTAATTGCAGAAAGATGTGGAGAGATGCTTCTCCGTCATGGGTGACATGTTTTTGTAATATAATACACAGAAGTGACAAGTTGTCGTTACTTTTGAGATTGTTGTTATTAAATATATTACCAAGTTGTGGTTATTAAATATATTACCAAGTCTAATAAAAAAATGTGTTAATTACAAAGATTAGGTTAGTTGTTAATCGTCAAGTGGGGCTAAAAGTTGAGCAATTTTAATTAACTCAATAATTTAGGAAGAACATCGCGTGGGAATTTAATAATTAAAATGCGTCAATCACGTTATAATTTTTTGAGCTAGTTTAATTTTAAATTTTAAATCGTACTTAATTTGGTTGATAAAAATGATACTATTTTATTAATTTAATAAAATAATATTACTTTGTTGAATGTAAAAAATAAGATGAAAATTTTAAAATTTAGATATATTTTTATTTTTAAATAAATAAGAGATAATCCCTACCCAAATCATGAAGGAATTGAATTAAAAAATAAAATTAAGAATGAAAAGTGGAATAAGAATTAAAATAGAATTATAATAATATCACACTCATTGTTTAATTCTAACTTATACATACATCTCCTTTAAGAATAAATTAAAAAAGTTTAAAATTCATTCTATTTTTATTATTCCCTATTTTATCCACTCTTAAAAAATTAATTATATCACTTAAATGAGTTTGTGGTTTAATGTCTGGTGTAATGAATTCAGATAATTTAAAATTTAATTATCAATATTTTAGTTGATCAATTTTTTAATGATTATATAAATAATATTATTTTAATAAAATATAGTAAAACAAAGTTATCACAAATAGAGAATAATATTACATTTTATTTCCCTCCATTACTAATCCCGGCCAAACATTAAGGGTGGTTGCATAATACATGTCACATTCTATCGGGTCAAACAAAGAAGACATGGTTATTTCCGTACCCAATCCATCAATAGCATAAAGTAGAGCATTAGTTGTTAGAGAATATATAAAATTAATTGAGTTGACATCACACAACAGCTTAAGCTATTGTGGTGAAATAGTCACTTAATATGATATCAGAGCTTCTATGACTAAATGGTCATGAGTTCGAATCTTACCACCTACTTATTCTAATTAAATTAAGCACGAGGTAAAGTAGGCCTGTACAAGTTTCAAGTCCAAAGAGTTTTCACTTGAGAGGGTGTGTTAGAAAATATATAAAATCAATTGAATTAGTCTCATACAACAGCTTAAACTATTGTGGTGAAATGTTCACTTAACATTAGCTTCATTTAATTTAACAAACAACACTAGTGACATTCAAAATTTAACAAACAAAACTAGTGACATTCAAAGGTTCCACCGCTGACAAGACAATCTGCAGGGGGAGCCTAACGAGACTTCTCATAGCAATTTCTTGAGCATTCGTATTAGTAATGTCTCTGGCTTGTAAATTAGTATTCCATGGCTTGGTGCAGGTGGTCCTTGTGCGATCTCTATGTCATTTTTCCTACACCTTGCTTTGGTCTGCTCTGTCGGTCAGCGTGTTCAAATCTTGGCCACGATTAAACCATGTTCCTCCGGAAGATAAAGAATATTAAGGTGACCAAAATACATTTCAAATTGCCAATCTTGACAACGTCTTATTCTTTTGTCACTTCATTTCCATTTCCATTCACACTGACTGATGCGTAGGAGCCAAAATTTTTCAGAAAACTTGTGTATACAGAACAAAGGTCTAAAAGATAAGGTTGCAGAAAAATAATGATTCTGTTGGATTGAGCACCACAATCAAGGACAACCTCAGCGCAATGAGATTTATAGGGATGGTGATACGACACCTCCAACACATGGGCCAAGATTTAGTCAATCAGTCGTTTGATCCCATTACACACATCTAGTAGTTATCCCATTATTTTAGCTATTATGTTATCTTACCTATTAGGAGTCTTATCTTTTATTACGATTAGGAGTCTATCTTTTATTATGATTAGAAGTCTATCTTTTATTACGATCAGGAGTCTATCTTTTATTGCGATTAGGAGTCTAGCATTATAAATATATGATAGTTAGAACAAGTGAACAACTTTTGAGAAAATTAATTCCTTTGTTTTGGAGTTTAGTCCTCTCCATACGGACTGATTTGGCTTCCCAAAATAGTTCATTGTGTTCCCATCCAGAAGCAAAGCTCCCGTCCGCTCTGTAGGTTAGCGTGTTCCAGAATATTTTTTATAAAATTCTTAATTTTATAAAGAGTAATAAATTTTTTTATTTTATCTCTTTTGTTTTTTATAAAAATTTACTCCTAATTATTATAAAAATTAAAAAAAATTATTTATCTAAAGTCTATAAACCATCAGGACCGGCATAGCGTGTTCAAATCATTATCTCGGCGACCAATAAGTCCTCTTGGTCGCATCGTATGTCTTTTTCATTTTTTGAAAATAAGTACAGAGAATAAAAATACCCTCCTGCTGAGGTAAGAACCAAGCTTCTAGACCAGAAGGAAGCGTGGAACGGCAACGTAGCAGCAGTAAGTGATTGTGATTCACCACCATTTAACGGATTGTCAAACAATAATTGCAGAAAGATGTGAAGAGATGCTTCTGTGTCATGAGTCACATTTTTTATAATAAGGTTGTCGTTACTTTTCGGATGCATTTAACATTATGATGATGATGAGCTCACACAACTCTAGACGTGATAAGAAATTACTATTATTATAGTTTGAGGTGGGGTCCTTATTGTGTTCATTTTGGTCTTGATGCCCTAACAAGACTATTGATTTCCACGTCAAATCCTCTGTACCCCGTAACATGTACCAGCTCTGTACCAAGTCATCCCAACCTTTCATTTATGTGGGACCCACATAAATGGAGGGTTAGGATGGCTTGACACAGGGTTGGTATAGATTATGAGATATAGAGGATCACATCCCATTGAATTCTTGATCGACAGACTCATCTACAATGATAATAACCCAAGCAGGCAAAACATAAAACATTATGGAAAAGTGATGCATTTAAAAAATAGGCAACTTGTCAAATACACAGATATTTGTTTTTTTTATTAGATTAGGTATCGGACTAATTTTAAGTTTTTAAGATTTCGCCTCAAAAGTCCTAAAAGAGATAAATCTAGAACTCCAAAATTTTTCAAGTTCTTACCTAGCCTTATATACTTCTGCACATAAGAAGTTACATACTTAATTGGTCAATTGCTGATTAGTCACTGGCCTGCTCAGCATCAAATTCCCAACAGCCTTCGAATTTCCTAGTAACTTCAACTCTCACATTGTTTCTGGAAGTGAGGCGTCCATAATTGATCTGTTCAAGAAGCTTTACCCAAGAAGATAAAGGATCAATAATAGTAAAATTTTCTCATTTCTCCTCTTTTTGCGTGACTCACACTCAAGACCTCCTTATAAAGGACAACCTTTAAGTGAGGAGTTTACACATTTACTTGATTTTAGAATTATAGGCTTTATTTGGATAGTAATTGATCACCAAAAAATTAGCTGGTTGATCAAAAATTAGATGGTTGACTTTATCTATAAGTTGTTAATTGTGTTTAGTTGTTGGCTGATTAAGTTGGGTGATTTAACCCAACTAACTAAAACCAACAAGCTGCTTGTTAGCAGCGTTTGGGATAATCAGTTTGGAGTAATCAACTGATTATCCCAAACTTATATGTCAAATTTGCCTACAATGCTTTCTTCATCTTTTAGCAATCCTAAAAGTGGGTTTCGCCTTTCTCTCTCTCTGTTTCTGCTTTTGTAGCATAACCCACCACTCTGCATTTCTACTTTCAAACAATATGAAAAAAAAGGCAGAATTTTTATCAACCAAACAAACAAATCAATCATTTTTCCAGTCCATTTCTTCATTTTCCCGACATGGACTAATAACAAAGCCAAATGGGTCGTCAGACTTATCTAGCTAATCCTAAAATCTTCTTCCCTTACTAAATTTCCAGCTTCTAGCCTTCCCTCAAAACGTAAACGACTCCATGGAAAAGGAAGCTAACTGAAAACATAAACCAACAAGAACTCAAAATAAAAAGAGTAAAAATGAGCAATTCAAAAGTAGGTCATTGAGACAAAGAAGGAGGGAGGATTTTTGGAGAGGTGCTTAGAAGGGAACACGAGACTATGAGAGAGTCCTGGCTTCTGTTCTTTAGCAGTTGTAAGCGTGTTGGGTCATTTTATGGGCCAATCTTATTGGGCTACGAAATTTTTAGTTATTTATTTTTCTATTTTTTAATTTGAGGAGATAAAATGAAGGATTATGTGGTATGATTTTAATTTCAATTTTATTCAAATCATTTATTTTCTATGACATTGTCTTTCTAAAATGCAAAACAATCAATTATTCAATAATTATTGTTAAAATAATTTAAGAAACTTTTAATTAAATATCTTTTTATTTTAAACACTATAAAATACTTTAATTTTTTAAAATTTTCCTCAATTATTTCATTATATATCATTTTTTAGAATAAATTATGAAGTTAATTACACAAAAAAATTTTGTTTGATTTTTATATTTTAAAAATTATCATTTAATTTTGTAGTAATGCCAATGTCATGATATCCCTTAATATGATTAATGATTTTTTATTATACTAAACTTTATTCTAAAACCATATAACACATCAAGCTTCTTATTGAAACAACGTTTTCTTACCTTCTACAATACTGAATTCATCTCCGAAATATTATATCTAAGCTTCAAAAGTATTTATTTATCATTAATAAATGTTGGAGTAATGGGTATGATCATATTCATACGATATAATTTACTTTAAATTTATTTTAGACAATAAAATTATTAAAGACAATATGTATTTACTTTTTCCTTTATTTATTGGATACATATAATAATCAATCATGTATTAATGAATAAATTTAAATTTTAATTATAAGGTATTAAAGTCTTACTTGTAACCATTTTGTTTTATCCCTAATTCTCTATTTTCTCTCTTTTTTATTCTCTCTAACTTACAACTATTTTATTTTATCCCTAACTCTCTAATTTGCAACTATTTTGTTTTATCCTTAACTCTCTAATTTTTATTTTCATGTTTTATCCTTAACTCTCTCTTTTCTCTCTTTTTTATTTTTATGTTTATCTTTTTCTAATATTATTTAATTATGTAATAGTTATTTTGTTACCAAAAGGAGTATAATTTTCTTAAATTATTATATATAAACAAATAGTAATTTAATAAAAAAATTATAATATAATATTTTAAATTAAAATATATTACAATTTTTTATAATTTTTGAATAATACTTACAAGTTAATTCATACCCTTATAATATTTTTTAAAGTCAAGTCCTCGTAAGTAATTTTACATATAAATAGCTAATACTAAACAGTTAATTTTACCAAACATTAAGTGACAAACAGCTAATGTAATCAACTGATCAAATCAGCTGATATAATCAGCTATTAGCTAACAACTGATAGAATAAGCTAACAGCTAATACAATCAATCGATTGCCAAACAGGGCCTTAATCCTTATCCAATTGATTTTATAATTCAATTTGATTAATTGCATGGGAATTGGCTGAAAATTTAACTTGAATTGTGGAATTGTGCAATCTTGCTCACTAATTGTTAAATTGTGATATTTTTGTGAAATTAGGATTAATTAACTATTTTATAGTTAATTAAAGTAGGGGTTTTCTTTAAATGCATGTCAATTTTAAGTTTTGCATGAGTTTAATGTTTAATTTCGTTAATTTTGCGTAATTGTGAAATTAAGGTTTTCAATTTCCAATTTAAGTTTAAATTTATAATTAAATAATTAGAGTAGCTCAATTTGTAAATTACAATATTTTCAATTTTAATTTGGTGATTTATTAGGTCATAAGTTAATTTTTCCAATAAATTAAGGTTTATTTTATTTTATTTATTTATTTATTTGCTTTAGGTTATTTTTTTTGTAACTTTACATGTTTAATTTTTCTTTTTCTAGTTAGTTTAAATGTTTAATAAATTAGTGAGCATAATAAACTTTATGTGTGGGGAAAGGGTGTTCTCATAATTTATCTACAATTTTCTCACACATATTTAAACTTTCAGGCAGAATGACGAGATCATAGCGAGAAAAGAAGAACCCAAGAAAGCAACAACAAGGAGAAGGTTCTTCAACCACATCATAACCCCAGGAGCGACCGAGAATGTTGTTCAATGCATAGGCCCAAGAGGAACAATACCAGAGGCTAAAGGACAAAAAGTTCGGGACTAGTAGATTCATCGACTAGGAGGTGTTAGAGTAAGTTAGTTTAGCTAAGCAAGTTTGGGACTTCGTTAACATTGGTGCATGGTCCTAACTCTTCAAGATCGTGGAATCCTGCTATAAGGTGCTGACATTATAGGTGCTCTCCACGTTCTTCATGGAGAGACATGACTATGATGGGGATTGACCTAACACGATCCACTTTTAGATGATGGGGGATATGTTTTGGATGAACTATTCAGAATTTTCCATCATAATGGGTCTTTATGACCAGGAGTAAGTGGGAATGATAAAGTACATCACGCGACGGACAAACTTTCTGTATGGATTGTCTCCTCAACACTTTTGGTGTATGACCAGCATATAGGAAGATTACGACCCAAGCAAATCCATGGCATCCACACTATGACATCCCGCGTTCAGATACATTCATGGTATTATGACTCACACGCTTAATAGTTGAAGTTATAACTGGGGGGTCGTCAGGAACATGGAAATGTATTGCTTGTAGAGTATGAGCGAAAGGATGCCAATCCACTTAGAGCATGCACTTGCCTAGTTCATTAGGCATTAGAGAGGAGAAAGAAAGGTCGACACAATCTATGTTAGGCCATATGTTACCAGACTTGCATGAAGGATGGGGATATTTGATCGTTTACCACCGATGCAACAGATAGGTACCATGGTAGTGCTAAACCTTATAATGATGCAATGTATGCGCATGGTCCGCAAACATCAAGGATCTATGGGTGATAATACATACTCATTAGGGAGCCCGACTAGCCTACAGTGGAGGGTGAAGATGAAGTGGAGAAACATACCATGGAGCAGCCACCCTAACCACAGTTACCACTACTCGAAAAGGTAGGTGTAATACTAACGAAGGATAGTATGAGAGTTTCCAGGGCTAATGTTGGGCCTGGGTCCCGTTTTCCATCCCGAGGTGACCACCCGGGGTCGTCGAGTAAGGACCGCGCGAAGGGAGGGTCGAAAACATTCAAGTTTAAAGGATCAGCAGCGGGAAAAAGGCGGGTTCGTCGCGGCGACAAAAGGATCGCTGCGGAGGACGCCTCGCAGGAGAGGGTTCGCCGCAGTGAACTCTCGTGGAATGCCCCGCGGCAAAAGACCAGCATCTACGCCACGATGAACTCCCAAGGGAAGTGCCGCGGCGAAAGACTAGCTCGCCGCGGCGAACTCCCAATTTTT
>JAOTIZ010000003.1:5629976-5641668 GCA_027123425.1 Erythroxylum panamense
GATACAAAGGAATTTTAAGCTTTATACCAATGATAAGTGTATATAAGTGCACGGTTGATAAGACAATTATCCACATGTCAAGTGCATGAGCCCTTTTCGAAGCAGCTTTTAGTCTTTTTTTTTATTACATTAGCTATCCCAGCTTAGTCGGACTAATCCTAATCTCCTAAGACCCCACCCCAAGAGCCCTAGAGGGGGTAAACCTAGAAATTCCAAGATTCTTCAGATTCCTACGTCGCCTGTACACGTCTGCGTACAAGGAGTCTTCACATACTTGATTGTTCAGCTGATGATTGATCGCTGGCCTTTCCTTGCTCAACATCAGGTTCCCATCAGCCCCCAGATTCCTGAGTAGTTCCAACTCCTACACTGCCGCTGGAAGCGAGACTTCTGTAATTGATCCGATCAAGGAGCTGTACTCAAGGGGTTAGAGGATCATCAATAGGAATAATACATATTTCTCCTCCTTTGACATGACTCGAACTCAAAATCTCCTAGAAGAGATAACCTTAAGTGAGAAGCTTAGACCTCTTGAAATGTCAAGAAAGGGATCTATTTCAGGATTTCTATTGAACGACAGCGATTTGACAGGATGCTTGTCTTCAAGTTGAAGAGTAAAAGAAAACTTCGGAACAAGAGGAGACGCCAAGAATTTGGGGTTAGCATCACTGGCTAGCGTTAGAATTAAAAATTGGAAATGATTCTGGACTTTAGATATTTATGATTAAGGCAGCTTTTCTTTTGAGTTTCTTAAAGGGTCGATTCATCAATCTAGCTTCTAATATTTACTTTGAAATTTGAGTTAGAACATAATTAAATTTAGAACATAATATTTTAAAACATTCAAAATAAACTATAATATTTAAAAAATATTTAAAGTAAATTTTACTATTTAAAAAACGTTCAAAATAACTTTTGATTGGAAGTAACAGTCGACAAAATTAGGTCTTTTGTTTAAATATTTATAATTTAAAATTTTAAAATATATTATTCATGTAAAGAAAACTTAATTCAATCATCTTCAATGAGCCCAAAAAGAAAACAAGAATTGAGTAGTGATAACATCTTTTAATAACATGATATTGTTAATGAACTCAAGAAAACAGGCAAAAGCAGATGGGAAAGCTATTGTACAAAACTAGGGGAACACGTTCAGCTCATTGGTCGATGAAGAGATGGGTCGCACGTGCAAAAGCAATTGCAAGTTGAGTAGATTCTGAAGTCTGAACTGAACTAGCCCCCCTATATGCATGTAACACAAAATATATCAATCTTCTAAAAACTGTATTAATTATGGTCACTACTTATGGGGACCTACTAGAGATGTATCAAACATGGGACCTGAATAAGTTGTACTGTATTATTACGGTCACTACTTAAGGGGACCTAGAGATCAAACAAGGGACTTGAATAATTAGTTGAGAGTTTGGCACCTCCACCAGTTCATTCACGACAAGCGGAGAGAACATATAAGCACACAGATCCTCTTTATTTTTTCTTTAACGTAAGACATGTGATCGAGAGATTTAAAGTCAGAAACTTTTGTAAAGAATAAGTTAACTATGGCTTCTCATAGCCGACAAGTTATTCGCAGGAGTAAGTGCACAATGGAACAGGGAATCTAGACTTGTGGGACTATATATGTATAAGGTTTTGAAGTTGAGAGTCGAAGAGAGAAGCTGTATAAAGTTCTTCAGAGAGCAAGAGTGCAGCAACCTCAGAAGCTAGTTCAAACTAGTGGGAGGTGGTGTGCTAGCTAGTAGCTTTCGTACGTTATGGCTCGTGGAAGGGTTCAGATGAGACGTATAGAGAATCCAGTACACAGGCAGGTCAGCTTCTGCAAGCGTCGAACTGGTCTCCTTAAGAAGGCCAAAGAGCTCTCTGTTCTGTGCGATGCTGAAATTGGAGTCTTCATTTTCTCTGCCAATGGAAAGCTCTATGAAATGGCCACCAAAGGGTACCGTAATCTTAAAAACATAGTTTTACAATAGTTTTACAATTTTTTGATAATCACATGTATCCTGGTTGAATTGTTTGCATCTGCATGCATGTGCTTATTGGAGTTTTCAGTTAATGGAATTTGGACACGAATAGTTGAATAGTGGGCGTGGTCATTGCTGAGTCCCACAATTATATAAAAATAATAAAAAATATTATTTTAAAAATTAATAATAATTTTCATTTTTATTATATTAATAATATAAGTAAATTCATATATCAATAAAGTTATAAAGAGGCTTAAAAACGAAATGAATCAATATATAATTTGATCTATGATATTTTTATATAAAATTTTAAGTTGTACCTTAATTTATAACTTATTTATAAGACTGTACGCATTGATCGAGTTCATCTGCTGCTTATTCTTTGTGGTTTTGATCGAATTAAAGAACCATGCAAAGGCTTATTGAGAGGTACATGAAGTCCGTTCCATCGGTGTCTCAGCCTGACCAAGCTGAAGAAATGAATCCTCTGGTACGTCTGATCATTAAATTATCCATATTTATTTATGCGGGATCTTCACAGGATCCACATAAATAAATGGCTGAGATTCACTAGACACTATAAGACACCATAATATTGGACAAAAAATCTGGACTCTTCTAACTGTCGGTTGTGTATATTCTTGTTGGCCCGTGTTCATTAAAGCCTCTTTTTTGTTAAAATCATTATTAGCATGTTTTGGGGAATTTTGCAAGCAAAGCCTCCGAACCCACTGAGAGTCTGATACTCTTTGTCTTCAACTCATGCAGTTAGTTTAATGTAAAGTAATGCTATAGATTCTTTTTTATCAAGTGTAGCAAAATAACATTTTTATGAGATTTACATTAAAATTCATATTTATCAAATAATATGACTTTTGTAATCATATAGAATTTGATTAATTACGATAAATCCAAATCCTATGAAGGATGCTAAAGAGGAGATCAGCATGTTGAAGCAAGAAATCGAGACACTTCAGAAAGGACTCAGGTAAAAGCTGAGGATGAATCCTTACATCAATTTATTTCGATTATCTATTCATGCATTCCAACACGAATATTGTGAGATAAAACAATTTTATCTTGTGATCCTGAGATTATTATTTTATAATATGAAGGCATATCACATTAAAAGAAAGGCATTAAAGTTTTCTGGTACAACAATATGCTAATTCTGTATTAATTGGATTCTCATGTCTAATTCCGAGTTTGAAAATTGTAATTGTTCTTCTCCAAACTGCTAAAAAGAAAAAAGAATTAATTGTAATTATACAACTATGTTATTGCTAATGATTAAAAAAATTAATAGATTTGACCAATTTAATCGAAAAATCTTAAATCATCAAACTTTTCGGTTCAATAAACTTTCATAACTCTTGTTTTCAAAAATCGATCAGTTTATTAATTAATCAGTAGATTTTTGTAAATTAATAAGTTTCTATAAACTAAAATAAATAAATTAACTTCCATTTAATAATAACTTAATTAAAATTTAAGTTCTTCAATAGGAAACGACAATCTCTTTTAATCATATTTTAAATTCTCTAATTTTATTCATTCTTTAGCCAGTTTTATAACAGTTTAATATTAATTGAATTTTTTAAATCTACAGTTTCTTGTATTCCTTTTTTAACTTTTAATCTAGTTTTTAAAATAATGGTTACTGCAGGTACGTGTTTGGTGGGGGTGATGATGAACAGATGAGCTTGGATGAAGTGCTAGTGCTCGAAAAGTACCTTGAATTCTGGATTTGTAACATACGCTCGTATAAGGTAATAACTTGCAGTCAATTAAGTTAATCCTTTAATTAATTATTTTGCAGTATACTAATTGATGTGATTCGTGCAGATGGACCTTATGATCAAAGAGATCCAACTATTAAGGAATAAGGTAAGTCAAGATCATTTTTCTTCCTGGAGATGCCATCAACTTATATTTCTCATACTCTTTTTAGTTGAGCTTTGCTGTCCTTAGTATTTGGGTGATAAATTGTCAAATCTTGTTTCTGCCTAGGTCTATAGCATTTAAATAATTAAATCTAAGTTTAAAAGGGTGATTTCTAATATGATTTGCCATATCATTTTCTTAATTTCTAATTTATACTCATTTATTTGTTTCAAATAAGTTTTAATACTTAATTTTTTAAAAGAAATTGTAATGTTAATTGAATTGCGATAAATTTTGAGAATCATAAAAAATTATCCTTTTATTAAATTTGACTTCTAAAGTCTAAATTGACTAATTCAAAAACCTTTTTTTAATTCATCAATCGGTCATGAATTCTTTTGACTGCTTAGTTTGGTTCAACAAAGCTCAACAATAGAAAATACCATAAACTTAAATCAGATCATCTGCTAAAGCATTAAATATTCTCACTATTGGAATCCAAACGTGATCGAATTACGGGTGTAGTGGGAATATTTTTTTACGGATTTCAAGTAGATCTCGATAATTGATTAAACATGAATAAAACACAAATCGATTTAAAAATCATCGCTTTCCATTGAAAAAACTTTGAAACTTTTCTGATTGATCAATCACGAGCTGAGCAATTATCTAGCCTCTGATGGTATCACAGAGCAATTCCTAAAATGTTTTGAAAGGAAGAAGACAAAATGTGCTAGCTTCTAAAAAGCTCTTCCCTTTAAATAAAAAAATCATGACAGTCTTTTATTAAAATTAAATCTCTTTAATTATAATTAAAATCAAAATCAAATTAATTTATTTTTAATAAAATCAAGTATCTCATATTTGATTTCTAAAGTTTCTCAAACTTTATATTTAAATCCAACTTAATTAAACTGATTTTTCATTCATAAATTGCTCTTTGATGTGTGACTTATTAGGTTCTTAATAAATTGGCAATGATTATAAATTATAATTCTAATTCACAATTAGAATTAGATAAATTAAAACTCATTTTAGTTTATCGTGAATTCTCCAATAAAATGATTCATAATCATAAATTATGATTGACGTCTAGCAACATATCATGATTATCTATATATCAGGAATGTTAAAGTGATTGACTTAACCTATCCATGCATAGCCATAATGTATAATTTAATCCTTTCGTCATTCAATATTCTAATTGGACAGAGTATGGATTCAGTGTTTACTCTTATCATTCAATCATGTTCGTTCTTGCTAGTTAGTAATTGATTTATAATTGAAATTTAAAAACTCATTTTCAAATATCAATTCACTATGGCCAAAGAATTCCATAAATCATTACTAATCAAGAACAATATAAAATTCTCTTTAATTACTTTAGAGTGACGAATCCTATATTGACTTACTCAACTATCTACATATGGTTTATATTGTATCTAATTACTACCAACTGAATTATCTTAGGACGATTTATAAGTAGTATCAAAACACAGAAATTCCCACACTAGATACCTTGGTAATCTCAAGTCTGAGAATCAATTATACAACCATCATTATGAGATAATCTACAGACACATAAGTACTATTCTATTTGGAAGTCTCGTAATCGGGTCAGTTTAGTGACTTATTATCTAATAATCACCCACACATTAGTTTAGGTATCTCTATACTTTAATTTATGAGATCAATTACTTTCTTCATAAGAAAGAAACATAATGTGTACTAGTTTGACTGTTTCAACAATATCCACTCTTGATGAAATTACAACTAGGAACATTTATGAATAATACTTAAGTGTAAATTGAATCCCATAATTATGATCTCATCATAATTTCAATTATACAGTAATTATTCCAAAGATTTTATCTTTAGTATTAAAACATAAAATATTAATTAAATTAATATATGAAGATAAATAAAGCATTTTCATTAATTCAAAATAATGTCATACATTAATTTACATCCAATTAATTGACTGTAAGGGCATAAACTAACACTCACTTGTGCTAAAACTGACATATTAAGTGATTATTTGGAATGTTGAAGTGCAAGCTGGGGCAATAATTGACTCGTCGATGCCACACTAGCTATTAGATCTAATAGTAGACATCAAAAACAAAAATAAATCAGAAGCAAGCTGTTCAGTTTTCTGTATTTACTGATTAAAATCACTTGCGAACAATTCTAAGATCACTTTATAGAGACAAGAATATTCAGTAAGATTAATCTAGTTATATGGAAAATAATACCAATTTAGTTCCCAACTATCCGATCCTTAAAGCTTTTATCCATAACCCATTCAGCACTTCATTTTTTTGCTAAGCATTGATAAAAATGGAATCAAACTAGCCAAAAGTAGCACTTAAAAGGCAGTTGAAGACCCTAGAGTGAAGAGTAAACATTGTCAACTTCTACATCAGGAAGGAAGTGATTAGATTACAACAATACAATTATTAAGAGTACTGAGCATTAAAATAAAGGATTAGCACATAGTCATTAGAGATGGTAATGGCATGACTCCCCTAAGGTGCAGTTTGAGTTTAGTCATGGTCAGATGGGGTCAAATCACTTTAAATTACGTTCTTTTGATCCTAACCCTTGAAAATTTAAAAATTAAAATGATATTAATTTAAATAGTTAAAATAAAAAAGATATTATTTTCGTCTAAACATTTGAACTGCTCACATTAAATTTTAGGTTGATCCCTCAAGCTCAAATCCAAATCGAATCCTAATCAATTCAAAATTAATCTATTGACTTTAAGCTTGTTGAACTGATTTTACTATCTCTAATTAGATTCCTCAACAAATGAGTGTATTAAGTAACTAAAGATCCTCCATCAGCAAGCTACCAATGAAAGTGATAAATGATTTAATATTTTGTTGATTTTTATAATCATTAATTAATATTATATAATTTATTTTTGTACATTAATACAAAATTTATGATAGACAAAGATATTTTAGATGCTATTAATTATAATGATTATGAAAAACATTGACAATAATAATTTATTTAATAGAGAATCAAATTTTTATTCTTAAAGAGAGTTAAAATTTAATTTACAAAATTTTAATAAAATTATTCTTTTTATGTTGTGGACCAATGAAAAGCTATAAAAAATTTAAAACACAAAATTTGTAATAGATCTTTTATGTTATGTTTGATGTTTCGTTTGTGATATTTTTTTTTAATGTTATCTTCGATGGATGGATGAGAAGGACAATTAACATAAACATTTATTTTGACTACTAGGTAATGATCATAATTAACTCTTAAAATAAAAATCACTTTGAAATGTTATACACGTTCTTATCTCTTTTAAACATCAATTCAGAGAACAAGAAGTATTTCCATTCTTCTAAGTGTTATTAATTTCATTTCAATTTTCACGATGTTGAAGAAAAATTTAATGATTTGTGATATAAAGTGGCCTTTGCAATAATATCTAAGAGAATGACCATCAACTACTTGACTGTCTCTACTTTCAAACTAAACAAATTTACCTTAATTTGTCGGTGCTTAGGAAGGCATATTGGAAGCTGCTAATCACTATCTCCAAGATAAGGTGATGATAGAATAACTCATGAATTTTGTGTTGTCAAGTTATTTTTGTTAACATCTGCATGCCTTGTTTTTGGTTTTGATGCAGATAGAGAATGTCGAGATAACAAACATTATGCCGTTAACTACAACTGTTCCATATCCACTAACTATACATAATGAGATATTTCAGTTATAGTTCAGTATTAATAATTGTGTATTATTAGGAGGTGTCTTACTAGCTTGCTTGATTATTGAAAGTGTAATTGTCATTAATTAATAATGTATTGTCACTCAAATACTATAATTATGGTTATGTGAAATAACAATTTTCCTAACAAAAGGTGTTGTATTAATTCATATTTGTTAAGATATGTGTTATGATATTTTGGGCATTATTTGTAATTGAACACCTCTGGTTATTTGTGAAATTCATTATGACAACTATTCTACCTTATGTGTAATTCTTTGAAGATTAGGTCTACTTGGAATAAACTCCTAGTCAAAATAGGATTTAATTGTAATAAAATTACCATATCTTAATTAAGATAAGATATAGATTTTTGGTGATTTTTGGACTCTCTTGATAGCCTATTTCGGTAATCATATCTATCTAACTCAACTGGATATTTTCGGTGATTTCATCTAGAATTGGCAGTTGCATTTTCTACCTATTGCGTGAATTTTTTGGGCCTTATTGTGTGGGAAAAACGACCGGAATACAGTAACGTGGTAGCTGTAATTTTGGGTATTTTGAGTTATCTTTAGTAGCTGATTTTTTGGTGACTCTACCCAGATTTGTAGTTGGGTTTTCTCCAAGGGGTTGTGAGATTTTCAAGTCTGTTAAATTATTGTCTTTTATGTGGGAACCTCCAGAAGATTGTGTTGGATTTGTAGCTCCACTGCTTGTAACGTTTTAGTGATGAAACATTTGTTTATTTAGTGATTTTTCTGTTGTTGTGTGTGAGATGTTTCAGTGACAATATTGAAGTTTCATCGCAAATTTCTTGGTAGACAACTTCTCATTTTTTTGTTGACGAAGCTGCATTGTTAAGGGAGTCGTTTTCTTATTTCAAGTGTCTTTGTTTATGTCCTTATTATTTAAATCACTTGAGTTGTTTAATTCTTATCTTTATTGTCAAACATTGTTGTGAAAACCCTCTATTGAGGTTAACATTATTAGAATTTTCAATATAGGCAGATTGTAGAATTCACTAATAAAAATTAGGCTTGGGTCAACCTTTGTCAAAATGACTAGAACTAGTCATTTGGATAGTTGACCCTTACTACTTATAAGCCCTTTACATTTTCATGATTAGTCAATATGAGATATTATAACACTCTCTCTCAAGTGCAACTGGGACTGAACATCTAGTTGTCACTTGAAATAAAAGCAGTGGTAACCAGATCAAACCGCTGGGACTAGACATCTAGACAAATAATCAAGAAATTAATAATCCGGACCAAACCGGCTCTAATACCATATTAGAATTGAGCTTGGGTCAACTATTGCCAAAATGACTAGAACTAGTTATTTGGATAGTTAGCCCTTATCACTTATAAATCCTTTAATATTTTCATAGTCAATATGAAATACTCTAATACTCCCCCTTAAGTGTAACTAAGACTAAACATTTAATTGTTACTTGAAATAAATACAGTGATAACCAGATCGGGCCGCTGGGACTGGACATCCAGACGGACAACCATTAGCTCTGATACCATATTAGATTTTTTAATATGGGCAGAGTATAGAGTTTACTAATAAGAATTGGGCTTGAGTCAATCATTGCCTAAATAACTAGAATTAGTCATTTGGATAGTTAAACTTTATCACTTATAAACCCTTTAACACTTTCATGTTTAGTAATATGGGATACTCTAATAAGCATAAGGTAGTCGTGCTATTTGAGAATAATTTACTTTCACGGGTTGTGAGGACAAGGGATAATGTTAAGGGTTGGGTGAGTCGGTTATGTAATGCCTTGAGTAAAAATATTGTTGTATCACAAGTAAAAGTTGTTTAAGCTGGATAAGAGCCCCACAGACGTATGTAAGGTGTGCTGAACTGTGATATCAAATATCGAGTGTTGATTTGTTTATTTCGTGCTTAATTTTCTGTTTTCTTTTGTGTTGAAAATTGACAATTATTGAAACAGTTATTTTATATCAAGTAACCAACAGATGCAGTTCAAAGCAAGTACGATAGGATTAGAATTTTGTGAAACTACATTCTTCAAATTTTCAATTAGTATCAGAGCTTGGGTCATTGAATCAGAACTTGGTACATCAATTTGGTGCAAATCTGTGTTTCGCAATTATGGCTACAAGAGAAGGGGCATCAATTACTAGGTCATCGTTGTTAGATTATTCAAATTATCCTACATGGAAATCATTGATGAGAGCATTCATTCAGGCATAAGGAATAAAAGCATGGAACTCAATTCTCAATGGCTAGACACATCCAGTGACAATAGATGAAAAGGGAGAAGCAGTACTTAAAGATCCATCTAAATGGAGAAGGGCTGAAGAAGAGGGAGCACTTGAAGATTCTCAAGCAATGCATGCTATCTTTAGTGTAGTAAATGAAGGTTGCTTTGCTATGATATCAGCATGCGAATCGAAAAAAGAAGAGTGGGACACTCTACAAATAATACAAAAGGGATCAAAATTCGTGATAAATTTGAAACTTCAGATGTTAGTTGCTAGAATTGAAGAGCTAAAGATGGATGAAAGCAAAACTATTGGGGACTTCTATAAGAGACTGCATGATATTGCAAACTAAGCACATCAACTTGGGAAGAAGTATTTAAATTTGAAACTCGTCAAGAAAATATTGAGATCATTGCCTTTGAGATTCATACCAAAAATTATAGCCATTGAAGAAACTCATGATATCAATGGATTATCTTTGGATAAGGTAATTGAGATTCTTACCAACTTTGAGATGAATTTGTTGAGAGATAAGCGAAAGAAGAACAAAGTATTGCATTGTAAGCTGAGGTTGGAAAATCTATAAATGACTTAGGAGATGAATCCAATGAGAATGAGGATATGGAGTTATTGATAAGAAAATTTAACAAGTGGTTAAAGAAGTTGAAGAAAGATAGACCAGGTTTAGGTAAAATAGTGGGAGCTCATCAATAATAATTTCAAATAACAAGTTAAAACTCAAAAAGGTAAAAGAAAGGTGAAGAAAATGTAATGCCATGAATGTCAAGGTTTCGACCATGTGCAAGTGAAATATACTAACACTTTGAAGAGGAGAAAAGGAAAGTCTTACACGAGTACTTGGAGTTAGAATGAATTTGGAAGTGAGTATGATAGCGAAGAGGAATTTGTGAGAAATAATGTTGCGTTAATTGCTTTATATAGCAGAAGTCCAGCTGCTTGTTTAACAACAACTAGAAAAGAAATTGACGAAGAAAACGAAGATGAATCAGTCCAAAATTCTAGCAAAAAAATAGATGAATTAGTTGTAGTTTCATTTCATATTATAAAAGTGATGATAGTGATTCAAATTACAAAAGGGAGGATATTTGTATGGCTTATGAGTTAATGTATACTAAATGGGTCCAAACATGTAAAAAGAATAAGAAGATGAAGAAGGAAAACTCTACCATAAAGAACATCATTCAAGATCTAGATAAGAAGTTGTTATATACAATAAATAAGCTAAATGAAACAAAGTTGAAGCTGGTCAACACGAAAAAAGGGATAAAAATATTAAATGGAGGTACCGAAAAGTTAGAAAAGTTGCTAGAAATGGGTCAGGTTAAAGGAAACTTTCAAAATATTGGCTATAACAGTGAATGTTCTAAGTCGAATGATGAGAAAAATGGTGCAACCAGATCTGTCCAAGGAGAAACTTTAAGGAGAAAACAAAAATTTATACCTATTTATCACTTTTGTGGGTAACTAGGCACATAAAACTAAATTGTTACAAGTTGTTACAAATGATGTTTTAGAGGGCTCAAAATCGAAAGTCTAGATATTCTATGATGAATTTCCAGCAACAATCTATGTTACCTAAACATACGTAGGTTAAAAAGGGTGAAAGAAACTACTTGATAGATTATCAAAGTTGTATGGATGACCACATTACTTTTTGGAGATGGAAAGAAGGTCACGGTTATTGGAAGAGGAATCCTTTGTGTGGATGGTTTAAAAACAAATTTGGTGGTAGAAGAAAACTTTCAAAATGAGCCTAAAAAATTAGAAATGAGATGCAACAAAGCTAAAATCAGAACAGAAAACTTTCAAAATGAGCCTAA
>JAOTIZ010000003.1:5657144-5677144 GCA_027123425.1 Erythroxylum panamense
TTAACTGAAAAACTTTAATTAGTTTATATTTGTGTATGTTATTAATTTGTTGCTGCAATAATATTAAATATATTTTGTAAATAATATTAATTTAACATAAAGTATTAATTAATTAATTAAGAATAATAATTTTATTTTAATTTTTAATAAATAAATGAATATAAATTATTGTATAAATATAAATTAATTTAGTTAATAACTAAATTATTGTGATATATTCTTTAAAAAATTTTAGTGTAGAATGATTGATGTAAAAAAATTTCTATTTTATATTAAATTTGGTGTAAAAATTTAGTGAAATGGACAGAGACGGCCTCAGGAAATAACGATCTACGACTTTCTCAAATCTTCGACTCGGGAGCTCAACAACATAGCTTGAAGTTTTTGTAAGTTTTTCTTTACATTCACAAGTATGTTTTCCTCCAAATCAACGTATTCCATTTTTCTATCAACAATAGTTCAAAAGTATGTATGTATATACATAAGATTCAACGATAAGCAGTTTACAGAAACCAACATGAAACTTGGCAACATATACATATGATTCGATGACAAGCAGTGTACACTCAACACTCTGCAGAGATACCAACCAGAAGATTCAGAGAAAATAGTCCAGTTTTTGCTGACGGATTTTAACAGTTTATAGAATAGCACAAAGGCTTTCAGCTTTCTTACGGAGCTCCTCAGTCTCTCTTTGAGCCTTTTCCAAGTTCTCTCTAAGCTTGCGGATTTCGTCATTTGATCTCATTCGATCAAGTTGCGCACTCTCTTCTGCCTTTAGTCTCGCAGCTTGCTCCTCTGCCAACTGCTGCTCAAGCCTATAGGTTGTCTCTTGAAGCTTAGACTCAACCTGCAGAATTTTGTCAATGACAATAATCTTGTAGACCAGTTCTTCAAGATAATTTATTGAATGGCACCAATTAGTTATATGATTCAGATCTCGAAATCGAATTAAGCTGAAAACAGTCTAAAACACGAAACCAAGTATGAGGCTCTAAGACTAACCATTCTTCAACGTAAGATATCTACTGATTACAATATTAAAATGCTTCTGGTTTTGCTCTTTCAGAATTTTTGTATGCAACTGAAACAAGAATTCATTACTGGGAAATCTTGACTCTGTTGGGAGTTACCTTCTCAGGTACTACCATGAAAAGCTCAACTAAGATAATGAAAACATTTTATCAAAACCTCAGACAAACGCAAAATCACATTTGACAAATTGATCTGTAAGAACTAAGGGAAATGAAATACCATCTCAGTTATCCGTTTCAACTGTTCTTCATAGTTCATCTGCATTTGCGCCTTCAAATCTGATATCTCTTGCTTACTATACCCTTCTAGGGAAGATACTTCTTCTTGCTGATTGCGGAGTCTTAGTTCGCCGTTCTGTCATATCAATTAATACATTACCGTGGAAGACAGCAGATCGTGATAGTCTATACCAAAAATTCTGAATACACCCACCTTCAATTCCATAAATAACTCGTCAGTGAATGGTTGTCCATTGTTCTGAGAAATAACCTTGTTCACAAGTACAAGAAGCTCCTGAACCTGATTCACTCTTTTAAGTTCATCTTTGGTCTTGTTATCAAAAAGCACTAGTCGGTTGTTACACAATGCAAGGATGTCCTACATAGATGTTACAACAGAATTAAAGCATTAATGCTAGGAAATAATATTCCACAAACATACATAAAACGTAGAAGACAAAGTTAAGAAACTCAAAATCAATTTGGCCAAAGAATATGTTAAAAAATTTTAATCTCAACAATCGACTTTCCCACTGTTGAAGTTGCTATCTCCTACATAAATCTAAGCTCAAACCATCCACTGGATGATATGTCATTCATAATAGCTCCCACGGCCTAACACAACCTTCTTTTCATGGATTGGTGAATGGAAACTGACAACTCCAAAAGTTTTAGGAACATCTTATACAAGAACTAGTTTTCTTAATAATATTCGTTAAAAACATTAAGAAACTCATCTCTAACATAAATCAAAATTAATCATAGTTTAAGAGGACAACCTTCAAAGGTTGTGGGCATTCGTGACCTAGATAATCTTCCAACGTCTCGTCATTATCTTCTAGTTCATCTCCCCCAGTGAAAACAACAAGCATGTAGTCAAGTATCTTACTCCCAAACAATGTCTGTAAGCTACGTATAGCCCCTTCTTCTTCTTTTGAAAAGCGAGTTCTTACTGATAAGACCAGAATAACTGCATGTATTCCATCCTTTGCCATATTAACACACTTGACAATCTCTCTTCCAACAAATTCGGATTCAGCAGAAAAATCGAATAGTCCTGCAATAGATTGATCATTATTTGGTATTACAAAGATAGAATAGAACTCATTGTGGAAAAGACCAACACATAAATATACTTGTTTCATACCAGGAGTGTCAATGACGTTGATAATTTGACCATCTCCTAGCACGGTTTGCTGCAATTCAGAAGTGCTAGTAACCCCAGTTGAGCTGGCTCTTGATTTGAAGGCCTTTCTCCCCAAAATGCTGTTTCCAGTGGCGCTTTTGCCGTTGCCTGTGCGTCCAACCAAAACAACTGTCCGAACCCCATAGGATTTGGAAGTAAACTCCCAATCATCATCTATTGATTGTCCACCCATAAAGCCAGACCAAACTACTTACTGCAGCAAATAATACAAGCAACTTCATCATCAAACTAAACCAACAAAGATGACGAAAGTTCTATTTAATTCTGAGATAAAATTATAAAATCAGGGCATCACTTGAATGAAATTCAACTAGGCAAAAGTAATGAGCACCAAATTGATAATCTCACTAGTCTTTATCCGAAAAGCATCAACACGGAAATAAGACACAGCCACAGAAATCCACCTATAGAAAAACGAACAAGGTAATTCAGCATAGAAATGTTATCTGTCAGTTTCATTTCTTATGGGTTGTATCTGTTTCTTTTGAAAAGTCATGCCCTTCTAATTGAACCATCATGTCCTTCGATTGTTTTGATAGAAGATAACAAGGCATATATAAAGATCGGGTCCTTAGGCTTAGTAATTATTCTGCATACACCATTATTTGCATTTTGTTAAAGCTTAGAAGAGTCCTCTAATATTTGTCCAACATTTCTCAACATCAATGACAAGAGGTATGTAATAACATTCCGCATTTTCATTTTTCTATAATAGTCATCTGCATAGATTATTATCATGTCTAACAAGAAACCCACAAACAGTTGAATTAATATCTACCTGCACACAATGATTCTCTATCAAACAACTTAAGACAGATGGTAGTTTCAGTATCGTAAGCCTAAACAACATACCTTAAAGAAATGAACTTTAAACTTGCAAAGAACTAGGCAGAGAAGTCAATCACATGGATCGATTCACACGCACACACAAAGAAACCAAATCGCAGATACCCCATGTACACAGTTAAACCGTACCAAAGAAATCTTCATCCATGTAAGCGAAATCGCAATTAAGACAAAAGTGAACACATTTTTAGAACAAGAAAATGAAGACCTTGTACGAGAATTGAAGTTGGTAACTACTATCCGAGACGGATAACGTGTTAGGAAGACCATAGAAACCAAAGCTAATCTTCAACATTCAGACGATTATTTAATAGAACTTTTAATTCTTAATAAAGGAACAATCTTCCCCTTGGGCTTGACTGTTAACGTCAACTACTTTCAAGTCAACGAATGGAAAATCCAAGACAGATCGTTGTTGTCAGAGCCCAGAGTACTTGTAAGCCCAAAATTAGCAACACACACTACAGGAGAGAAGATGAGTTGTTTAAGGTAAGCAATCTGTTATAGCGAACAACAGCAATGTTGTCGTGTCTAAAGTACCCTCCGTCTTCTTTCAACTCGCCACCTCATCCCCTCAATTATGCGCTAACTTTCCCACCGAACCACTCATGTAGAGTGCAGGTACTGCGTCATTTGACGGGCAATCGTAACAGAGTCTCTGCTGTCACCAGCAGATGTCAAGCCAAATCAACTGATACAGAGAAACCAGTTTCTCTGGACAATGAAAATGATTTGGCTTCCAGCACCACAAGCTCTTCTTCGACTAGTTTCTTGTCTTTTCTTTGTCCTCTGCTCAAGCTCTTCTCTGTAAGATTTTACTTATGAGTTAACTACCATTTTCAATCATTTTGTGTCAGTGGGATTGAAAAAAGATTTGTTCTTTGTGTGGTGCAAGCCGCCAATTTGCTAGAAATATTCTTTTGAGCTAAATTAGTTAGTTTCTGATAAGGGAAATTACTAGGGGGCATTGCCCGTGAAAGATGGCTTTTTCCCTGCTACTCCCTTGTCAATTTTTGGTGAAAAATAGTATTTATAATTAAGAATTATTATATTGAGAGTTCTATTTCATCGCCTAAGCGTTATAAGTTCCAGTCTTTAAAGGACATTAATTTTACTTATTTCAGTGATTTCAGGATAATTCTTACGTGTTTCTTATTGCCTCTTCCCTATCTGTTGGGAGCGTGAAATTTCCAATGCATTATGCAAATTGTTTTAGTTTTGGTTTCAGAAGTTAGTTTTAATCGTGCTTGATGTACCATTCCTTCTTGCTCTTAAAATTCATAATCTTCTTCGTCTTTTTAATTATCCTAAGAGTTAATATTTCCTCTGGTTTGCAGCAAGGAGATCCATCTCAAGCAAGGAATTATAATCTTGAGGTAAATACTTAAAAATGTTTCCTATATTTTCTTATAGTAGTTTTGTTAAGATAAATGGCCTTAGATCGGATACCGGTTAAATTTGATAGCCCGAAAAATAGTAGCGAAAATAAAGATAGACAAAATAAAATAGGACAGAACACAAAGATTTACGTGGTTTGGTCAATATGACCTACGTCCACGGCCGGAGGGTAAGCAATTTTACTAATATGTGGAGAATGTATACAAGTACAAAGGCTAGAACAAAAGGCTTCCAAAACTCATCAAATATGCAAAAAATAACTGAAGAAAAGATGAGAGAATTTGTGTTGTTTTGGTGACCGAAGGAGAGGAAGGAATGATGTGTTTATGTCTCAAACCATACCTTCTATTTATAGCTGAAATCTCAAGTTTCTGTCAAAAATTTCTTCAATCTGTATCTATGACAAAATCTAAACGGTGGTCATCTATTTCTGACTTAGTTGAAGAGGCCAAAGACTTAGTAGAAGAGGCCAAAGCATGCAACCAATAGCCAACAATTTTTAACTTATTGGAGAGGCCAAGGCATGCAACAAATCTTCACCTTAACTTGGTCCCAAACAATTAGTGATCTGCTTCACCTTCTCCGACAATGCTCCAAAAGGGCTATATCACTAACTATAAACACCAATCAAGTCCAAGCACTGCTTGAACTTGTAAACATGAAGAACCTTCGTAAACATGTCAGCAGGATTGTCCTTAGTGTTGATCTTCTGAAACTTTTGTTTGCAGTTTGGTAGAACCAGCAACACTTTGTTTGGTTTTGTAAATTCAGATTATGCCGGTGATCTCAATAAACGCAGGTCTCTGACAGGTTATGTACTTTGCATTGGAGGTTGTGTCGTTAGTTGGAAAGTTACTCTACAACATATAGTGGCTTTATCTACTACTGAAGTAGAATATATAGCAGTTACTGAGGCTATCAAAGAAGCATTATAGTTAAGAGGTTTATTTGACGATTTATTCCTTCATCAAGGGGTTATTACTGTTTATTGTGACAGTTAGAGTGCTATTCATTTGACAAAAGACCAGACGTATCATGAGAGGACGAAGCATATTGATGTGAAGTATCATTTCATTCGGGATACTATTGCAGAGGAGAAGGTCCTTATTCAGAAGATCAACACTAAGGACAATCCTGTTGACATGTTTATGAAGGTTCTTCCAGTTTACAAGTTCAAGCAGTGCTTGTACTTGATTGGCATTTATAGTTGGTATTATAGCCTTTTTGGGGCATTGTTCGGAGAAGGTGGAGCAGATCACTAATTGTTCAGGACTAAGTCAAGGTGGAGATTTGTTGCATGTCTTGGCCCCTCCAATAAGTCAAAAATTGTTGGCTATTGGTTGCAAGCTTTGACCTCTTATACTAAGTCTTTGGCTTCGTCCACTAAGTCAGAAATAGATGGTCACCGTTTAGAATTTGTCATAAATACAAATTGAAGAAATTTTGGCCAAAAACTTGGGATTTCAGCTATGAATAGAAGATATGGTTTGAGACATAAACACTCCATTCCTTCCTCTCCTTCAGTCACCAAAATAACACAAATCCTCTCATCTTTTCTTCAGTTATTTTCTGTATATTTGATGAGTTTTGAAAGTCTTTTGTTACAGCCTTTGTACTTGTATATATTCTCCGCATATTAGTAAAATTGCTCACCTTCCGATCGTGGACATAGGTCATATTGACCGAACCACGTAAATTTTTGTGTCATGTCCTATCTTATTTTGTCTATCTTTATTTTTGTTACTATTTTTTTGGTTATTAAATTCAATCGGTATCCGATCCAAAGGCATTTACCTTACCATTTATTGAAACTGAGGAGCTTACTTTTATGAGAGATCTATACCATAGGCCTAGGGCCTAGTGATGAAACATACTCGTGAGCTTTGACACCACATTCATCCCAAAAACTTAAGGTATTAGCTTTATGGGTCCTTTCCACCTATATGTTCTTCGCTAGTTCCATCTCTTTTCAATATGAGATTCCTAGTCACACTTAACATTCTAACAAATTGGTTGTCAACTTGTTAAGATTGTCCTGTAACAACTTATATTTCTTTTCCTTGCATGTGTTAATGACAACTATGCAAGGTTTAAATGTTCCCTCCAGGTGACTCACACCTGAACGTATGTTCTGTGACAGTTCACAACATCATTCTTGTCTACCCTGGCACGATTTCCATGGGGATCAACAGCTGTCACTGATAGCTTGAACAATCAAGGGACAATTTCTTCAGATCCTCCACAACGCTTGCAATTGTTTGAATTTGGTAAGCCTCCTCAGTGCTTATCAGAGTTTCATCAATAACGCTCTTCATAATGCCTTCAACTTTCAGAAATGGTGTGCATAGGGATCAATCGGGGATAACTAACAAATGCATGAGCCACTTTCATATGTATTGAATTATTAGTTACTTAAGACTCCTTCCTTACCCTGAACTTTAGGATACACATTAATTGAAAATGCAACCCTTTTGGTATAAAGTCTACTTGTAGCTAGCATAGTATTTGCAGCACATGATACCATTACTTCTTTCCTTAATTCCTGATTAATTTCTTGAATCAGTCTATTCTTTTTACCATGATTGGATTTCAATTAAGGTTCCAAAATTTTCTTTGCAATAGAAGCGTGCCCCTTCTGTCGAAGGGTTCGAGAGGCAATGACTGAGCTGGATCTTTCAGTTGATGTGAGTAAACTTGTTCATAGATTATTATTCTTTGTAGTCATGGTTGTTAAACAGTTGTTGAAGTTCTTATATTCATTAGATCAACCAGTGTTACACCACCATGCTAGCTAGGATTCTCCTGCAATTATTCTGTTTACTGATAGCTTATCCAATGCATAAGTGGGAATTAACAGAAAATCACAGGGATCGAGTAACATTCTTCTTTGACTTCATTCTCATTTCCCCGGTCAAATGATTTTCTTATTTCTACTTCACTTCCTACTTTGCTTCCTCATTCATCATCACTTTGATTTGTTACCGCAGGTGTATCCTTGTCCTAAAGGCTCTATAAAACATAGGGAGTTGGTCAAACAGCTTGGAGGCAAAGAGCTGTATGTTGTTCCTCTCCTCTTAATTTAACTAGAATTCTAAATTTAACATGATTTGTTATGAGCTATGAAATTATTATCTTTCGTGTGCTGTTTCGAGATTGACAGTGTCTCATTCCTGTTTCTTTTGTGAAATAGCAACATTCAGGAAGGAAAAAATTAGCTACTTGTTCTTCATAACTTTCATATACAGTTCCAGATATAGCCCGAACTTTCAGCTGTTGTGGCTAACATAACCTTGAACTAATGGCACTGTGATCTTCCTCCTAACTTCTGGAGTACTAATTAATCCAATGAAATGTGCAAACATAGAGACTTTTTTCTTCAGTTGAAAGATAATTATTTTAATATTCTTAATTTCTAAAATCTTTTAACTAATTTTCTATACCGACCATTATCAAACTTCTGTTAAGCATGGAGTTCTTCATCTTTTTGTTCTCTTAGATATGTAGTTTCACATGATCATCTCTAAATTGTGTTGCTTGCCAACAAATCAAGTCTTTTCTAATTAAAGGTTGAAGACGAATATAGAATAACTACTAATTGAAAGTTCATACATATCTCCGTTTACCAAAAAAGCTACAGGTGATTTGTCCATTGCAGAGATTTAAAGTTTCATATGGTTTTGAAAAGTACAGAAAGCTGATGGCAATTCTCTACTCTATAAATTTGAAATACACGGCAGTGTACCATTATGTGGTGCATAACTACTAATTTCCTTACATCTGCAGCTCTGTATCTCAAGTTTTTTCATTTATTTGTGAATGTGGCACGATTAAGAAAATTGCTATGCAGGTTTCCATTTCTCGTTGATCCAAACACTGGTGTTTCAATGTATGAAAGTGGTAAGTGGTGAGGCTTCAGACAAACTCTTTTATGTGCTCTGGACTACTAGTGGTTTAGTGAAATACCTGCATTTGTAGTTGTTTATATGGGTGCCAAGTTGCAAGTTAATCCCTTAATGGTGATAGTAACAAAAAGTATCAGCAAACAACCGTTTCAAACACACTCATGTTCTTCTGTGCAATCTTCACTTGAATCAATTTGCTAAAAAGACTAGGAAATTTATAGTACCATTGTTAACACTTCGACAGCAAGGCTATATGCAACACAATTTCTTATGTATATGGCTGATCTAAATGTCAATTGCAAAATCTTAGCTCTGAAGAGCTCCAGATTTGGACTCGCGCTGAGTGGTCTAATACATTTATTTCTACTGTTTCTGATAGGGGACATTGTTAAGTACCTATTTCAGCAATATGGTAAGAGAAGTCCCTCAGTAGGGCTTTTGGAAAGGTATTGACTTTCAAATGTTATTGCTAATTGGTCAGAAAGCACTCTCTATAGTTACATATTTTCAATATCTTCATCTTCCCCTCCGCAATACTCCAGCACATTGTTCACTGGATGGATGCCGACCCTTCTTCGAGCTGGTAGAGGAATGAGCAGATGGGAAAAGGCCACTCCAGACATGCCACCCAAGAAGTTGGAACTTTTCTCGTATGAAAATAATCCAGTAAGAACATTCTTTTTGGTACTGACCTACCTATCATGTTTTGTCTGTTGATTGAATCTATAGAACTGTTTTGTCTATACAGCCTAACACTTGATTATGCAACCTTATCTCCTTTCTTGACAGAATGCAAGAATTGTTAGAGAGGCACTGTGCGAACTGGAGATCCCATATGTTCTTCTGAATGTTGGAGCAGGATCTAAGCGGACGGACTTGCTCATTAATTTATCTGGAAATCAAAAGGTCAGTTTCTGACATCTTCTCCCAGTATTTTTCCAAGACCTTTACATTTGGTTTACCCACATGCAGGTACCTTATTTAGTTGATCCTAACACTGGTGCTGAGATTGGTGACTACAAGGAAATATTGGCTTATCTGTTCAAAACATATTCTTTAGCAGCAACATGATACACCTCTGCTCTGAACCCTGCTCAACTTCTGAATCAGTTTATGTAACCTAAACTTTATCCTATTAATTACGACCGAGTCTAAACTTTAAACGTTTGTCAAGATTAGATAGGAACTCTCACCATGCTTGTATATGTATGTAAGACCTAGTTAGAGCATTTAATACTTGCAATTGGAGACGTGATAATGATGGCCCGCTACTCTTTAGAAGAGGCTTCTTTTGATCAGCACGCGTTATCGAACTTTTTTCATAGGCTCCTTCCGAGAAGAGTTTTATCTTTCTCAGAATCTTAACCATTTCAACATTAGTGTCGTGGAAGTTTCTGAATCAAAGCTAATCACATCCTATTCTCTGAGTTGTTCCTGAAAAGTCCTTGGTTGGTTTAGATCCATAATTTCCTTCCAAATAGCAAGAATAATGGCCGCGGAGATCTTCGGAGGAACATTTCTCTCTTCCTTCCTCTCGGTTATGTTGATAGGCTTGCTTCTCAGAATGTTAATAGATTTTTTCAAGTGAAGAAAACTTGATGGTAAGTTGCTGGGGAAGTTGAAGATAATGACGATACCTGTTGAAAGAAAACCTTGTTGATGCCGAGGAGAAGCAGATAAGAATGGCTTGACGAGCTCAAAAATACTTTCTGTGAAGCTGATGACTTCTTAAGGGGACTCTTATGCATCCTTTGATCTCGGAGATGGATCTGGACCTCCAGCCAGCACACAGATGGAGTTTGGAAAATTCTGTCTCCAATAACCTGTTTTTGACCAAAATCACTCTCTTGAAAAATTTGAATATTTAATTAGAGACTGCACCCAGTCTGACTAACTATTCAAGCTTTTCAAAAAATTGCATTTGATCCAAAAAGAAGACATTTGAAAAAAGCCATCATCCCAGAAGTTAGGTCATCTCTAACCATTACACCAAATTTAGTATAAAATAGAATATTCTTATAATCTTTTTACATCAAATTTAGTGTTATTTCAACCATTTTATACCAAAATTTTTAACCAAAAATTTTTCAAAGAATATACCACAATAATTTAGTTATTAACTAAATTATTTTATATTTATATAACCACAATAATTTAGTTATTAACTAAATTAATTTATATTTATACAATAATTTTTATTTCTTTATTTATTTATTAAAATAAAATAAAAATAATTATTCTTAATTAATTAATATATTTATTTATTAAAAAATTTGTTGAGTTTTAATTTTTAAAATCAATGTGTGGTTTAAATTTATGTACTTTTTATTTCAAATTTACTTTTTATTCTTAACATATTTTATTAATGAATTTATAACACTTATGAATAAGAATTATAAATAAATATTATAAATAAATTTAATATTAGTCTCGTTTTAAATGTCTCAATGAAATTTTTGTAATAAAATATTTCGTGTAAAGTAATAAATATGTTAAATTTAATTACTTAGTCAATTATGTAAATAAATCAATTTATGAAAAAGACATAAAAAGAAAATGTTAAAAAGTGAAGGAATAAAGTTGTCTTTTGTACTTTTTGGTGTAATAAATAATAACACACCAAAAAATTCCCTCCAACCAAGATACCAAAAGTACACACTAAAATGATGTAATAAATAATAACACACCAATATGTTGGTGTATTACTATTTATTACACCATGTGTACCTTTGATGCTTTGATTGGAGGAAATTTTTTGCACCAAAATATCAAATTTGGTGTTTTAATATCTTGGTCGGAGATGACCTTGGCATCCTCTTCTGTGATGGATAAAACCAATGCAAATGGCAAATGAAAGGGATAACAATTGGATACTTAATCAACTTCTGTCACCTGGGCCTTATTCCCATAGTCGGTATGGGTCGGTAGATAAGACCACCCTTACATACCAAAAAAGATCAAATCTTGTGCTTTGGTTAACTAGTTTTTATTCTGTTGAATTCATATAAAACAAATGATTGAAACATCGTAACAAAAATAAGATACTCCAATTCCTAAAAGAGAGGTTTGATTCCTAAGTACGAATCTCTTGCAGAAGAATTTGACGTTTTGAAGGTGACAAGAGATGTTCTACCACAGGTTCTCAGGTTGCCTCGAATTCGGTTAGGAGTGTCCATTGGCAGATGTCCGCATCTCCGGTTCTTGCCGGAAGAAGGGCTTCCCACCTCCCTCACCAGCCTTCATGTATGGAAATTGCAGGACTTTAGAATCTATTGTCAACAGCAACACTCCACAACTCACTAAGCTTGTTAACTTATCGGTCATTGATTGTCCTAAGCTAAAATTTGTGCTGAAAGAGGGGCTATCTTTCACTATTACCTCTCTTGGGATATCGGATTTTCGTGATTTAGAATCTCTGGACTCCAAAGGACTTTAAAACCTAACTTCTCTTAAAGAACTGAGGATGCTATAATCTGCAGCCCTTGCTTTCTCATTCTTCTCTGTCTATCAGCACTAGTCCTTTATTGCGAAAAAGGTGCCAGCGAGAGAAAGGTGAAGATTAACCCAAGATTTCTCAGCTCGCCAAAATAAAGATAGAATTTTGAAGAGTATAACTGAGGTCTGCTTTGAAAACATCATTTAGTGTAGGCAATTCATATATTCATTATGTTTTTTATGTGAATGAAAAAGATATTGCAACAAAAATGCTCAAGTAGCATTCAATAGGCAGATGTACATTGGAATTGAACCTGCACGTTACAGAGTGATGTAAGTTTTAGTGCCAGTCAAGGCACAAAATAATTCCTCCAAACACTATCCATGACGAACTCTCTAAATAGAAATGATACGAGTGGGAAGCAAGATGAAATACGACACGTTAGTACAGTTCACAACTAAAAGCAATGCTAAAATGGAAGATCAGGTAATTTTTGACATGGTTGCTCAACATGTAAGTGAACAACATATCCACAGGATTGGAAGATAAGCCTCATAGTGATGATGCTAGTTGCATAAATAAAGAAGACTTATCATGAACGCCTTCCATTGAATAAAAAAGGTACATTCATTCATAACTCAACGGTGAAGCATGACTAGAGCTAAGTTGTTCGATACAAACTTTTACTAAAAGAAAGATAAGGGATGGTTCATCTGCTCGTAGCTCCACTTGTTCTAGCACTGAAGGCCAACACATGGATAGAAAGAAACTCTACGATGATGACATTGGGAGAAAATGAAGGGAAAGAACCTATTAGAGCACATATTGGGCAGGATCATTGAAGCTGGATGTGTACTTTTATCTAGTAATCGTTCAGAAGGCCTATAAGACCTGTTAGAGCTGGACAGATTGGTGAGCAAAGGAGGCGGTGAACCGGGTGGACATTTCCTTTGTATCCCAAAAAACTAAAAGAAAGTTTCGATGACTTGAAAAACTTGCAGTCATGAAAAGAATGTATTAATTCAAAGCCTGGAAGTTTGACAGAATACAACAGGATCGTGGCATAGAGGAACCTCTGTTGTCATCTCATCCAAACCAGGAGTCCGATCCATTACTTGACACCATTCATTCAAATGCCAAGGTTTAATATCCGGTTCTATTTGGTGGATGCACATCATACATCTTTTTACTGCTCAGACAAGTTGGAAAATTTCTTGTCAGTTCTGCTGTTGATTAGTCATTAAGAGGAAACAGAGACCATCAGCAACACTGAGTGGGGAAAATGGGAAATTGTAAAGTACGAGGTAAGTGATACCTAAACAGTAATCGAAGCAAGATGTTCACGCCTGCTTTGAACAAAGACTTGGTGGAACTCCTCAAATTTGTCTTGCTTGATTGCTTCTCTAATTGACCGGAAGAATCCAATATAGTGGTGTGTATTATGTCTGTGAGACATTGCATCATCCCCATCAGCATATTCAACATTGGTACTACTATATTACCATTAGCATTGTCATTGAGATTATTAAGGGCAACGGATCACGTACATTTCCAGCAATATTTGTGCCAGCATTTCGTGGACATTGAGCAGGTGATTGATGTAAGCTTTAGTATGATTCAAGCAAGTATAACAACAACAACCTGCAACAATTGGGGAAGTATCTTTCCTGTAACACAAAAATATTTGCTTATAAACGCATTTACTTATACGAAAAAATAATTTCAGATGTAAAGAATAAATACGGAAAGATCTTTCACAATAAGGCCTTATAAATGCAACTTTCATTAACTATTGCAAGAGATCAAGATGTCAATATTCATAATTTTGATAATCATGAAGGTGAGATCGGTGAAAATTTAGACACAATCTAAGTACAAAAAGGAACTATTTTTTACCTGTAAATTGTTGCTTTAAGATTGATCTTAGTCCGATCAATTACCATATCTTTTGGTTTAAGTTCTGATCTACTGAATTCAATACTATTGAGTGGAAAGGTAAGTGCAAAACCTCCAAGTGTAAGATGGTAAATGTAGCTGCATTAAGAGAAAAGTTTGAAATTTCAAAGGAAAATCATTAAACACATGCTTGGAGGACAATAAGTTTGGAACTGAAATACATACGATGAATCAAAAAGATCTATGCCAGCAGCAACTCCCTTCAACACTTCCTCTTATGACATGCAAAAAAAGAATTACAATTATAATGAGGAAACCCCTAATAAAAAAATGAAATGCAAACAGTCAAACACTGCCCTCAGTGCGGTCAAACTCTCCTGAGAGTACAGTCAAACTCTCCTGAGCACGCAAAAAAGAAAAAAAAAAGTCCTTAGAAATGCAAATTTATTCCCTAGAAAATGTGTCCCAAAGTCAAATAATAAGATAGTGATGGAGTTATGTTGTTTTAACACTTCCCATTCCATAATTATCAAAAGGTTGCCAGCATGTACCTGACGTCTCCTATTTGTTAAAACTATGGATCACCTGCTTGGCATTATCACTACATGAATGCCAAAATAGAAAACTAATATACTTTTATCAGAAAGTCGGTTCTTCAGAGGACATATCTAACATGAATATAATTTTAAATTTCACTGCTTTCCAGGCAGCATTAGGTGTTTTCATCACAGGGTGAGGTTAAATTATCTCCCATGCAACAAACAAATGATGGAAGGGCATGCAAACAACCAATACCTGGTAGACCAAGTCCACATATAAGGCGTGGCTTTTCCTCAGGTAAATTATCCTGAACATTTCAAAGTAGCATCAGAACTTACAGATTGACATCTGACTATTCCATTTCAGATTCAAAGATAATTAACGTTAATGTGAAACTTTCATTCATAAAGTTTAAATATCTCACAGTTACAGCATTAAGCAAAGCAGGTTGATCATCCATGCTTTCTCCAAGGCCAAATCCTCCAATCCAATAACCTGCAGAAACAAATTTCGTCAATTTGTTAGCATATATCGAGCACCAATAAAAAAACATTAAATACACTGCTGGTTTAGAACTTAATTATCTAAGTCCCAGGGTTGACATGGGAATTCTTGCATTTTTTTTCTATATTAAATTACCCTATTTGTCTCCATCTCCATCTAAGAGGTTAACAAAGTCATGAAAAATGTCTTTTTATTTGGACATCAAATATAAGGAGTTCATATATGGTTCAATCCTTTTCTATCGGAGATTCTTTTCCCTGTAGCTACACCATAGTGAATGAACAAATAGAAATGACATAGGGAGTACTCCATATTGATTACTGAAAATGATTTTAAATTTAATCACACAAGAGAAAGTTTTACTGATCATAATGTAACTCAAAAGGCACTTGTCTGAATGGAAAGGTTCTTAAGAATATTACAAACATTGTAGCAAGGTATGAGTTTAATCAGTGGTTATTGGAAAAGAAACGCAGTTTGGGCCTAATAGTATGATTTATAAGAATGATAATACGTTTTCTAACTTAAGCAGATAAATGCTGGGATTATTTCAAACTGGATAAATTAAATGAGATCATTTACAACCATGTGAGAATTGGACGAGTTCATTATGATAAGATGACATTAGCATTTTGTAAATATCATAATTTGTCCCCATTGAATCAAAGTTCCAGATCCATCCATGCCTAAAAACACATCTAAGATGGTGCCCTTTTGCACAATTTCATTAACCTCCTTAAAGGTGTAACATAAAAAGCTGACTAGAAAATAATAAGCCACAAGGACTGCTAAGAAGAAAAGATCAAAACTAACAAATGCACCTAACAAGAATAGGTTTTCCTAAGCTCAATCTAATAAAATGGTGTTAAGCAAGTACAAACTCTGGTAACTTTATTGCGTTTAACATGAAAATAAATAAATCAAGACAAGATCAAAAAGAAGATTATGGTGAACAGGAAATATGTGTGTGTGTGAGAGAGAGAGAGAGATGCAGATAAAATGAGGATCATCCATATACACAATAATCCAAGTTCGATACAATAAAAAGGTTAATGGACTAGTTAAATAAGCACTAAGTTTAATTGCACTGCAACGTCTAATGTTGCTCTACTGGTTAAGAACATCATGGTTGATAAAACAAGTACATGAAAGCCCAACCAAGTAGAGAAGGAATATGTAATACCTGATACATTTCGCTTAGCAGTTTCCATTGCACACCGTTTCCTTTCTTCTATATTTGATGCTCCAACAACAGCTCCAAAAACAGCTCCTCCTGTCTAAGTTAGTAGTCAACATATGGATAATACATATACAACACTAGTACCACGCTCGTTCAGTAATTACCTAGCTATTATCTAATATTTTTCCAGTAAAATCACATAACTCAGGGATGTCCAAACCTGGGGTGTGAATATATTAGATCCCCATAAGTGATGCAAATTTAATAGGCACATGTGTGTAAGCATAAGGCACAGTCAATCCAATTAAACTTTAAATTTCAAACATGTTATTTCTACCTAACATTATCAAATTCACAGTTTATATACAAAAGTCACTTACTAGAGTGTTGCATATGATCAATTTCAACTTTCCCTATTATAATTGATAAACTTGATGAAATCAAGCAAGTTCATGTTGGTCTAAATTTATTTTACACTTCTACATAATTATAGCAAACAGAAATAGAGAGTCTCCAGGACTTACAGGGCTCAGTGAAATGCATTCATCGAGCCATTTTAAAGTTCTGTCCACCGATATCTTATTCCTCTTATCAGATACCCAAGAAGGCACTTCATCAGCCAAACTGGCCCAAAGGTTCGGCCTCATGGAAGAAATGATTTTCATGTATTCTGCAGGTTTTACCTATAAGCAAGAAACATTTTGAAGTAGTATAAATGCTCACCAGAAAACAGCAGCTAAGAAAAATCACCAGTAAAAAAACCAATGGAAGATAGAAAACAGTCATACAGACATTATATTGAAGAATATGAGAAAAAAACAAGCCGAATTACCAAACGACGACCACCAGGAGTATCAAAAGATGCTCCAAGTTTATTTGCAGCATCAGATGCAGGAAGGCATTGAATGGAATCTCTTGCTACAGCAGAAAAGCCATATTCCTGCATACCAAGCATCTGATGGAGTCCCCCAATGTCTGATATAGTCCTCGGAGTAGGACCATCCAGGCTGCAGAACAAAAACCATGGCACTATGTCCGAAGTGATGATTTAACAATGATAAAAATCTTAACAAGGAGGTGCTCCTGATCAACAGAAGAAGTGGTTGAGCAAGGAGTGAGAAAGCAGGCCTGGACAAATTCCTTCAAACTCAAGCCAAGGTGATTTTTCACAAATTATTAAATCTTGCCAAACACGAGGAGAAGACAATGTCTTTTTGGTTTTTGGCTCTAAAGATAATGCAAACTTCGAAGTTCATTGTAATGTTTTAATAGTTTTCCCATATCTTAAGATACAATGTCGCGGTTCATCTGGGTTTGGAAAGTAGGTTCTCTTCTGGCTCTAAAGAACAGTAAGACCTTATCTGATGCGAGACCGAGACATGGGCACCAGAAACTACATAAAGGGAACTCAAGATACAGGGCGCTGTTAAGGACAGAAACCAGGCCTTAATCAATCTCAAAACAAAAAGAGCCGTTCACTGTTATGCTTCATTATTTTCTACCGCATATTCTTGAGTAAAACCGTCAAAAGCCTTGACATTTAATCTCCTTAACGTCGTTTTAACTACATTCCTACAGAACTACATTAACCCATATGTCACGCACCAATCATGGAGAGAGATGCAGACATACAGATGAAAAATGAATTGCCATTTCCCAAGCTCATTAAATCACCAGCTATAAGCATTCGGTCATGCTCTGATCACAATCAGTTGCCACCTTGAAATAGGTTTCACTGACTCAAAGACTCCGACTTTAAGTATAGCCTTCAGTTTCAGCAACTTAGCATTGAAAACTAAATAAAAAAATAACATGTCCAACAATGTCAGAATCCAAACATCAAACACCTTAAACGCAGTAACAACCAACTCATCGTGTGCCCCATTATCAATTTTCAAGTTAACGGGCATTGACATAACAAAAAGAATATAAAAGCAAGAGAAGGGAAATCATAATCAACTATCAACGTCCATGTAATGAGGTACAACTTACAAGTGAATGGGGCTAAATTGGAGGAGAGAGGAGTCAGGATGAGGCAGAGAAGACAGGAGGTCAGGTGAGACAAAAAGAGGAAGTCCCTTGAGGGTAGTAATCAGAAGAGAAGGGGTCTCCAGTGGTGGCTGGTTGATACCCACATGAAGCAACCCAGCCCGCGCCTTGCCTTTGGTCCACGACTTCACTGCGAACTTCATGTTCTGTCTCTCGCTTCGTCGCTGCCTTTGGCTGCTCACGCTATACTACTATTTTGGCTGGCGCTTGTATACGACTCTTTCGGGTAATTGTCGACATAATGTTGACCAAGAGTAGTACTTCATAATATATATATATATATACAGAATTTTGGATAAAATAGAAAAGGAAAGAAGCCACGGCTCTCCCTCGCCCTACCTAAATCGTGGACGGAGTAGATTCACTAATAGTTATCCACTTCGAGTGGCCATGCAAACACCTTCCCTCACTCACCTTTGTCAATCTCTCTCTCTCTCTCTCTCTCTCTCTCTCTCTCTCGCTCGCTCCTCTCCTCCATGGCCACAGCACTCTCCCATCTATCTTCATCCTTCACTAAACCCCACCATTTCGACGGTGGACATTGCCCCAAATACTGTCCCGTCTCCACATTGTCCATCAACTCCCACTTTGTCCCTCCTTGGACCCTCAAGGCTCGACGTCCACAAGTCTCATGCAAGGCCACCGACGTTTCCATGACTGATAAGGACCGGTCTCAGCCATCCGACGGCGGAGGAGAGAACTGGATTCCGGTAGTGCCGCTGACGGCGCTGCCAAAGGGGGAGAGAAGAGTGATCATTCAAGACGGAGAGACCATACTGCTGTTGTGGTATAAAGATGATATTTTTGCTATTGAGAATAGGTCTCCCGCTGAAGGTGCCTACACTGAGGGCCTGCTTAACGCCAAGCTCACTCAGGTTTGGTCTTGCTTTTCATTGTTATATCTTTGATTTCTGTAAGAGAGAAAGGAAAACATAGGGAAGAACAAAAGGAGAAGCCTTTAGGAACTGTTACATGTGTACTTCACTTCCTTGTGAACTGATTTAAGTTTCAAAGAGTAAACAACATTAGTCAAGATACCCACTTCTATGTAATTGCTTAAAGATGGTAGCTTGATGTAGTTGAGTTTTTTTTTTTTTTAACTGTTTGCTATATCTCTTTTTGACATGTCTTTTAAATTATTTCATGGATTTCCCATAGCCTTTTCACAGATCTACTCTGTTAGTTGGTCAGGCTTAAGAATCTCCTTGGCTAATCACGAATTTGTTTCCCTTCAGAAGCCTTGTTCTTTTTGTGTTCCGAGGCATGACTAACTAGAGATAGTGAAATACCTTCCTAGATAAGCGACTACTTGATTATCTCCACGTCTCTTGTTCTACGCTCTTTAGATAATTGAATCGAGCATGATGGAGATGCAGACTCATACTTTGGTTTCATTCGCTCTGTACATCGGTTTCTTTTTTTATTTTTTTCTTTTTCAGTAATGATAATGTATATAAAGGTTTCTGTTGCCTTCTTTTTACAGGATGGCTGTATAGTTTGCCCAACAACTGATAGCACATTTGATCTGCGAACTGGAGCTATCAAAGAATGGTATCCAAAGAACCCTGTGCTGAGAGTTCTCACACCTGCTCTAAGGACACTTTATGTTTATCCTGTGAAATATGATCAAGAGAACATTTACATTAGCATGAGAGGAACTGTAAAATCTGACGCATCAGCAGAGATTGTATTCAGTGGAAAGGCTCAGCCTGGTGTAACTGCAAGTGATGTCAACGTTGATGAGGTAATACTTTGACTTGTTTACTCCAGAAAACAAACAAGATTTGTT
>JAOTIZ010000003.1:5714192-5739081 GCA_027123425.1 Erythroxylum panamense
GTACAACCAGCTTCTCTCAAATTAGCTGGTTGGGTTGAATCAGCCAACCCAACCAGCTAGTAACCAAACAAAACCAACAGCTTATTGATAAAGTCAATCAGCTAAAAAACAGCTAATCAGCTAACAACTAAACATGCCCATAGAATTACTTTCACCTTGGTCCGTTCATAACTGTTTGTCCACTGAAATATTATTCTTAAAATATCTCGATTAAAATTTGTTTATTAGTCCTGTTGAAAACTTAACAGTCAAAGGACGTGCTAAGTTGGCTGTTGATTGACATTTAAAGGTCGGCTTTTGTAAAAAAAAGGTCTTGCCAACTTGATCCACTTGCAGTAGGTAGAGCCATGGAAGAAATGACTCTTGAACGGAGTGTAGAAGTGGTCCTGTTGAAGGGTAGACCAACTTGAGGTGAAGTCTTTCGCCGGATAATCACTTCATTGGCCGACTGAAATCAAGAACAAGGAAGTGATGTTGTTAGGCAAGCCGTGCACCGTCCGCCAGGTTGACCAAATAATATCTTATCACACACCAGTTGAATAAGTTGCCAACCACCGCAGCTCAAGCAAATAATAGCCACAAGCAACTTTTCTTGATTCTTCAGTAGAAATGTCAGTTGTTATCATTATCAACATGATCACACCAAGCCTACTTCAACATCATCACATCAAGTCTCGTATTAATGTAAATTTTGAAGAGTTATAATAATATACAGCTTTATTTATTAACACTTTAATTTATAAATATAAATATAAATATTTTATTTATATAATTAATTATTTAAAAATAATATAATAAAATATTATTTATTAATAAATATTATATGATAGATAAAACAAAATTATTTTATTTATTTATTTATGACATCAATTTATCTCTACTTCTGCAAACATTAATTTATTTTCAAAATTTTCTTAATATTTAAGTATCGTCAACGAAGAAAATATAATTATATTGATATTAATAATTAAACATAATTTTTAATTGAAAAATGAAACATAAATTAAAAAACATAACTAAAATCAAACGAAACCAAGTTTATTAACTTAAATCACAATTATGCATGTAAGAAGGTTGTGTGCTTATAGTTATAATGGCTCCATTAGAATGCTATGAAATGAAGATTGATAGCATGTGATTATTTTTGTGCTGCCATGTCTCGTATAAATTTGGAGTACGAGCAGTGGATCATATCATGCTAACAAATTAACAGTCTAGAGAATCCAACTCCTCTTCCAGAATCACATGGCATGGTGAGGTATTATTTGGCGTAAAAGCTGTGAACGTGCTCTTGAAATCTGTGGAGTCTGGTGGGACAAGGTCGTAGGACGAGCAATAAGCGTCCTGGAAGAAAAGCCTTGACGGAGAGGTCGCCTAGGGATAGAGAGAAGATTCTCTGTCTAATTTTATAGTGTCTTATTGTGTCCAGTAAATTTTAGTCATTTATTTTTGCGATACTCGTATTTATTTATGCAAGACTCACGCGAGACCCACATAAATAAATAGCTGAGATTTACTAGACACAATAAGACACTATAAAATTGGACAGAAAATCTAGACTCCTAGCGGCAACTAGAGAACTTGTGTTGAAAGGAATGAAATACAATGTTCAATCTTCATCAAGTTGTCAACTATACTAAAATATAGTAAAACATTTTTCAACATTAAATGCGATGTTTAATCTATATTAAATGCAATGTTCAATCTACATCTGTCAACTTTACTTTCTTCTTTAAATATTGTGCTAAAGCTAATAAATGTCTATGACAACTCAATATCTTACAAGGCTTAGATGTCATATTAAATCTTCATCACACACACTTAATGTATTGTCTCATTGAGAGACCTAACAAGTTCCAAAATCTATCTCGACCTTTTGCCAATCTTTCATATCAAAATACTTTGATAAAAGGTGCTTAACTAATGCAACATACTTAAGTCATTTGATACAAACAAAAAAGATATGATCTATGTGAAGAAGTAAAAATGGGTTTGCTCCTATGAAATTATAAAACAAGTATCGCTTAACTTTATTATGCACAAATCAAATGATTGCCTCATCCAATTTCGAATGTCATCGATGAGAAACTTGATTTAATCCTTAAAGGGATTTTATCAATTTACAAGCAAATGACTATTGTCATCTCCTTGAATATCATATAGACCTACTCATAAAGTTTAGTGCATTTTTAACATCCAAATGATATATTTCCATACCATAGTAAATTATTTTTTTTATAAGCAGTCTAAATGATTCTTTGAAAAATATAGGAGAAAATGTGACTTCAAAGTCCAACTCTTCTTTTTAAATAAAATCTCTGATGATCAATCTAACTTTAAACTGCTTAATCATACTTTTATAAGACTTCTTGACCTTTTAAACCCATTTACAACTAACAAATTTACAACATTAAAGTAAATTAACAAACTCCTATACTTACTTATACTATACTTTATCTATTATTGTATCCCACCATAGATTTGGAGAAATAAAAATAATATTTTAAAAAGTAACTAAATCAAAAATATTCCAATATTATAATCATTCTCATCAAGATAAATTATATAATTAGACAATATCCTTAACCTAATGAATGTTTTTAAATGAACATATTCAACATGATCATATATATACCATAAGACCTTATTTTATGATATCATTGGTTCTTGATCATGTATTATATGGACGCAGGTACAAAATCTCCTAACCTTAATTAAACAAGTGAAGGATATAAATTTATAGTAATATTTACTCTACTTTCCTAAAAGATATTAAATAATGAGAAAGACCAACCTTATTAAACACATCACAATAAAAAAGGTTAATTGTTTGTAGTTCTCTATTTTAAATCAGCCTCAGAGTGTCTGAATAGCCTAATAAATAACAACGATTAAAACAAAAATATTGTTTATTTTCATAAGAATACATAAGTATCTCAATCTTGCAATCTCAAACTCAAAGGTAAGTGGGACCTTTTTTTTTTACTTTTCATAATACAAAAGGTGTTTCAAACATTGATTTACTTGAATACCTTTTCAAAAAATAACATTGATTTGCTTGAAACAAAAATGTATAGAGTATGCTTAACAACCTCACCCTAAATGTAAAGGATTAGTCTTGATTTGAACCTCACATATCTATTAATGAGTAATTTTGCCTTTCTACCACACAAGTCTTATTAGGATTACCTGATTAAATAAATAGTTCTATTATTTCACATATGTTCAAATATTTTGCATATAATATTTTTTTTGTATTTGAAAAGCTCATACCTGTTATAACACTCACCTCCATAATGGAAATTAACCATATTAATTAATTGTTCTAATATGTTCTTAATTTCAGTCTCAAAAATCTTAAATTTGTTAAAAACTTTAGGCTTTTTTTAATTAAAGACACATACTTACAAGTATAATTATCAATAAAAGTAAAAAATAGATCTGAAATTACAAATAATAAGATCCCGTAAATATCAATATAAATAATTTTTAAAAATTAGAACTACAAATTAACATCTTTTTTATTTTAGTCGATTACCTTTGTAATATTTGATACACATATTTAGATCACCAAAATAAAAAACTAAAACAATGTTTTATTATATCAACATTTAAACCCTTTCGTTAGAGACGTGTACTAATCTTTTACTTTACAAAAATGATTTGTTTTTCTTTATATAGGCCTTTTAGTAACAGTCCTTTTAACATACAAAGAAGCATAAATTTCATCAGATATTGAATATATTTTATATAAACCATATAATAAGGCGGTCATTTCGACAAGTTTTGCATAAATGATAATTATATAGTGACTATCATTTTATTTTATGATGCAGGATTTAGTTCTTAGGAGGGAGCCATCCAAAGATGAGTTAAGATTGATGGTTTGTGACAATAAAAATGTGAATGCATATTTTATTGTTAGTGTTTGTTTAAATGTGATATTATTTTACACAACATATTCTATGTACCTTTTTAAAGACAGAATTTAATTTATATATTTATTTTGGATGAAAAAGTTATAATTTTGTTATAAAAACTCCTATATAGTTATTTCGTTATGCTAAAGAATATTGTAAAGAAGAAATTATCCATATTATGACATATAAGATTGTATTACACCTCTAGAGAATGATTTAAAAGATTGATAAAAGGAAAATATTCTTTAAACTCTTTGATTTCAGGCTCTAGAGAAATATAATAATTATTGCATAGGCAAGTTGATCAAATTAAAGAGAAATAGGTCAACTAACAGTTTTTTTTAAATTATTCATATTAATATTTGTGGACCTTATTCACCCACAATTTATAATCTATATTTTTTTTTACTTATAATGATGATTATACCCGATATGAGTGTTCTTAATTAAAGAAAAATTTGAAAATCTTAACATATTTAAGATCTTTAAGACTGGAATTAAGAACTATCTGAGAAAATCAAATAAGATTATCTTAAGGTGAATATTATGACATATATAACATTTTTAATAAGAAAAATCTCTATTTTTTAAGTACTTAAAAATTGTAAAATAACAGCATATGTCACCATGATAGGTAGTCCTCATGTAGTCAAAAAGTAAAAGCACAATTAAAAGGTATGATGAAGGAGCATGCAACACATGACTAACCTTCCATATTTCTTATTAATGTAAGACTATTAAGACTGCTTTGTGCATTCTAAACAAGTATTCAGTAAATTAATGCTTAGAACATCTTTTAAATTATGAACAAGTTAAAAACTTAATCTCACCCATCTTTAGTTTAAGACAATCTCATTGCGATACATTTGAATAATCCTTATAATAATAAATTTCATTCCGTTCTACTATAAGAAAGAAAAATATATAATTGTGAAATCATAAACATTTTAACTTTTGAGATATAATATATGAGATTAATCTTTCTCATAACTTAGAGAATAGCAGATACTGTATGAAACTATCCTTCATTCATCTAGTTAATATTAGTGAATTTCGTACCTATTACCATTCTAGTATAGGATTAAGAACTAATACAAATACATAACTGGGTTTTTATAATACACGATCATGTTAAACATGTTTAATTAAGGAAATAAACTAGTAAAGAGGTATGCCATCTGATTATATAATTCCTCTTGGTAAGAATGACTATAAAAGTAAACATATCGTTGATCTAGTTATTTTTCATATGTTATTTTTATAAAGGATGCGGTAAAAGATAAAATGCAATATATGAAGTATAATCGGGTATAAGAACTATTATCTACCCCAACACTATAAACTTATTAACTATAAATAAATTTAAAAAACCAAAAAAGGACTCCTAAGGTATGATTAAGCGGTTTATAAGTGAATTGGTTGTCAAAGATTTTACTAAAAAAGAAAAGATACTTTATATCACTTTCTCTCCTGTTAATTTTAAAGATATATTTAGAACGATTATGGAAATAGTATATCATCATCATAATATAGAGCTATATCTGTGAATGTTAAAATTGTCTTCCTAAATAAAAACTTCTATGGGAAAGTCTATATGATACAACTTGAAAAGTTTTAAGAAAATGACAAGAGTCATCTAGTTTGTAAGTTGAGGAAAATCCTATACAAATTGAAATAAACATTCCATTAGTGGAATTTAAATTTAATGAGATAATCACCTCATTTGATTGTATGAAAAAAGTTGAAAATGCTTGTCTTTTTGTAAGTAGAAGATATATTGCTTGCATCAAATAACTTAAGCATATTGCATGATATTACGTTATTTGTTGCCCAAGCATTTTGACATGAAATATCTCAACGAAACATTTTTGTCTTTAGTATTTAGATTCAACGAAACAAATTTTGAAACTTGTTAAATTTCTCCCAAATTGTATATTAAAAATTCTTTACAAAGATGTAATATGATAAATTGTGAGCCTTGTGCATCATTACTTTCTCATGAAGAGATATTTTCTTTGACACAATTTCTAGAAAATAAAGTTGAAAGAGAAGCTATAAAAAATGTTAGTGCAGTTGACAACCTAATATATACCTAGGTCTATCCTAATCATTACATTTGTGGTTATATTATTTGATAGACATTTATCTAACCTAGTTATAAAATAACATAATGCAATTAACCAAGTTTTAAGATACCTTCAAAGGACAAAAGATTATATTTTGATATAAAAGAAAGTAAAAAAATTAGATCTAATTAAGTATACAAGTTCTAACTTTACTATATTTCTAAATGATAAAAAGTTCACATCACATAACATCTTTATGCTAATAGATGGAAGTGTTTCATGGAAAAGTCTCAAATAAACACTCATTGACCTTTTTTACTAGGCATGCTAAGTTTGTTGCATATTGTGAAATAGTTACATAAACATCTTTATGGAAAATTTTAATTTTTGAATTGAATGTGGTTGATTCAACTGCTAACATATCCAATTGTATTATCAAAACCTTTCTACATCTTTGTTCAATAATAACAATAATAAACTCACAAAGTCTAAACATTTAAAAGGAAGATATTCAACAATGAAATAACTCACACATAAAAGTGATATTTTAGTGGAACATATTTTGATATACATTTGTTAATGCTTTGACTAAAAGACTTGGCTTTTTATTTTTAATCTTTTGGCACTGTTAATTAAAGATGATTGCTACTCCAAATACAATTTTCTTCTAATGTATTGTGATTGCATTGTTTGTATATTAATGATCATCATTGTATTTTCTCTCATACAAAAATATTTCACATTATTATAATACAAGTGAAAGTCTTAGGCTTTGTGAGAATTTTAAATATATTAAAAATAGTTACAGTTTAGTACTCTTGATCCTATATCTCCATAAATATTCAAATATCTCAAAATACATGTAGATTTTATGAGATATAAGACATCATAAGTTCTAATCCCATAATAATTATCTATGAAGTTTAGCCACCAACAAGAGAATAGATTTTCTGTTGTAATTTAACATAATATTAAATACATCAAGACTAACAAATATAATATGACACATTATAGATTATTGTATAATTAATGTTTTTTTTAGTAATTCAGTAAGTTAATTGAAATAAATAGAAATTATGTACAAGCTACGGGGACACCCCGAATTAGTTCTTTACTACTGCCAAAAGTGGCCCTTCCTACTAATATACAAAATTCAACTTTGCTATAAGAGCCTAATTTACCACTACAAACAAGCTAACAAGACTACCAAGAAGAGGATCTGATAGGAGATACAACCTAACCAACAACATAACCATTCATCGATTACCAACCTAAGCACATAAGGGATTCATCTTGTTCCTGCTAAGTCTAAACTCAGTCCCATATATGGCCTAGCAGTGTTTATTAAGCATCATAATAGGCATTGATTACAAATTTACAATGCTCCTTGATAAAAACCTAAGGGTGAGAAGAGCCTCCCTTATGGCTTGTTACTTGCACCCATGATGTTCATGCTTATGAGTTTTGCACTCTCCTACTGACAGAAGCTGGAATCATTGCACTGCTACTGTTGGAGTGCCCAAGGATGGGAATGTTGCCTTGTGTGATACCAAGCTCTTCATTATTGCTTATAGGTATCATCCTTGCTTTTCTGGCAGTAACATGTGATTGATTGAATTGGTTTCCACGAGGATGATGAAGTCCACTCCACTCTAGACCTGAAACAATTAGAGAAAATAAACCAGAAAATATAATTTACCTACTCTCATTATTTGAGCAAAGCTGCTCCATTACTTGGAAGATCACTTTAGCGTTGAAGTTCCCCACATCCAAGGCTTTGTCTTTGGAAGTTCTGAGGTTTCTCTTGGGCCAAAGGTTATAAACAACATCAGATAATAAGATAAGAAAAGTGTGTAGGTCAAAGTTATTGGGGCTCGGGGTTTGGTTGAATCAAGTTTGAATGGTGTGCAGGTCTAAAAGGTAGGGGATATTTAGCTTAAAATGATTAAGGCAGTGGAGCCAAACTGATTTAGAAAAGGGACATTAAAAAAAAGGTGCCTAAGAGATTCATTGTCCGAAAAGCATAGTGAGCAATAATTAGGGACAAAAGTATAAAATAGTTGGTCTCTTGTTTGTAGCTTATTACGAAAAGCTAACCACAAGATAAAGACATGCCTTGGGATTGTACCTTGATACCACACCGATTTATACCAAGGAACTCTCGGAGAGGGAGGTCTCAACAAAGAGTATGCTAAAGTGTTTGTGTAGGTTTTAGTGAAGCTGGCAATCCATTCTAGTCTATCAGGCTGAGAAGCATCAGGTTGATAGGTTAATGGTTCTAGTATACAAATGACCTCAATTGTGGTAGCTTACCAGTTTCAGGTATTGTCAATGATAACTTCAACAACTTTTTTGCATTCATTGGGAGCTCTCAACTGTTAATAATTCTCGGGATTGAGAGATCCTTTAAGATGCCTCGATGATGCCACGAGCCCTGCCATAAGTTATTAAATAAGCTTATGACACAGATTATGTTTATAATATCTCTTTCAGTATCAAAAATTTTACGGGACCAAATGAATCAAGGAGGCAATCTGTAAACAATACCATATTTTGATGGTCGCTAGAGATTGACCTGCATGCTTGGGGTCTTAAATATACCCCAACTATACCATCCCCGTTTCGTTGACCAAATAGTAGAACAGAAAGTTGTAAATTAGGTGTTACGTTCCTTAAGTTTTGCACACATTGCGCAGCGCAAATTAATATGGCCAAGTAATTAATAAGCATGGGCAGGTAGACCTATTATATATGTACAAATCAATCTTCCTGTTTAAATTATAGTTCTTGCTTGGATATTTAGCAATATAATCAAATGGGATGGCCATAATATGTCAGTCTAAAACATATAACAAATGAACAAGTCATCATGTCTTAAACAATATTTCAGGAAGAAACCCCTGTAAGTACGACTGAAACAAGCGGCATGTCGATACCACACACGCACAGAACACCAAGGAATGAAAGCTGGGGGCCAAACTTATTCCAAAAAGAAAAAAGAGCAAGAAAACGGGTTAAAGTACATCTCTTATGCTAGAAAAAGCTTCAGTGAATACAACCACTTTATCCTCCACCGTGGAACGAGTTTTATGGCCACTCACCACCACTGACAAAGCTCATAGCTGGCCATGCACAGGCCATCATCACTAGAGAGCTTGCTGCTGACACCACCCAATTAAATACAGTGTTTACCAAATCCGAGAAACTTACCTATTCTAGAAACAGATGGTTTAAGCTTAGATGAGAACAAGTGAAAGGCAGTGATAAGAAGGAATGGTTTTTGGTGGGTGTTCGACTCCATGAAACAATAACTATGAGTACACTTTTGGAAGTTCTTGCATGGTCGGTTGATTACAGCTATTTTCGTTTGGTACCACAACTAAATACACAAAGTATACGTATTTTCATACACTATATTAAAGTACCTCTATATATTATCTTTTGTTGCATTATAATCAAATTTAACTACGAGTTGCGGCTCAAATGACTACGTAAGTTGGACATGTGGGAAGAATTTTCGGGTTGGATCCTTATTAAATACACCCATAAGGAGGGTGAAGAGCTTTGACTATGACTAAGTCCTGAATCGAATTAGTCAGCCTAGTGGGTTCAGATATCGATAGTATAAACTCAAAAAACACCCTATTTATTATAACTTACCTATTTCTAATATGCGAATTGTAAATGTCTTAGACAATTTGCATTCTTTTTCTACTTTTGTTGTCTTATTGCAAGCAAGCAAGGTTTTAAGTTGCTGTGATTCAAACGGTTGCAGTATTTTATTGTAATTAATGCAATTATTATAAATTGTAAATCACAACTTTTGAAATTTTAATTATAATAATAAGGTTTTGATTGAATTTAGTAAAAATTTTGAACATAACTCATTTAAAGTGATCATCATATTATTCATTTAATAATTATAATTATAATTATTTAAAACATTCTTATATACCAATAAATAATTTAAGAGTAAACCAAAAATTAACCACTTGATTTACTTTGATTCGATCATTTCTATAGTTATTTATTTATTTAATTTCGAAATCCTTTTAAGTACTCTTTACAAATTAATTTTTACAATGTAATCGACATCATTTGATTAAACTGAATTTCACCACTAAAATATTTAAGTGATATGGGAATACTAATGCTAACATTATACTGAATTCAGAAAGTATAGTGACTTTAGTAATAGAATTCTTGATCTAATGTGCATGGACCTTCAACTTCTTTAGAATGAAGAACGTGCGTACATGTCATGGAACACTCGTAGGGCATAAATACAACTCTAATCAATAAGTAAATCCAATTAGAAGAAAAACAAATTCAGAATATGGAGGCATTATAGACTACACACCAAAGACAATGACATTCTAAGGAAAACTTAGTTCATCGTGCAAGACATTCACATATACACAAAGTAGATTGTTCTGATTATTATCGTTATTACTGTTTAGATGAGACTAGTTTATGAATATCACCATAAGAGACCAACAAAAGAATAGAATAGCCAAAGATGGGAGAGTAGGTAGGAGGACCCTTGAGCCTATGCACAAAGTTGACTAATGAGCACGCAATCGTTTGGTGAGAATGAGATGCTGGACTGGAAGGTTGATAGAATAGTATCGCTGTGCACGTCTGAATTCTTAAGCCACCATTTGCTATGATGCCCTTTTCCCTCCTCTTTCCCGACATTTCAAGATTTTATCAGCTTTTTCTGACAGATTTATGTGTTGTTCCTATCGGATTAGTCTATGAAACGTTACAGATTAAGTAATAACCATAACAAATGTAGACTGAAGAATACAGGCTGTCGAGTCTCTTGTCTGTTGCAATTCTTAGAACTGTCTATGCCCCGGAATTTACTCTCTAGCATATCCTCTCACCTCTCGTAACTAAACTGGATTTTTCCTTAGTCTCTTTTCTGTTTCTATTTTTGGAATCTTCCATTGATCATCTCTCTATCCGTCAAATCTGTTCTTAACTATTCGAACACAACAGCTTTGCATTCTTTTGGGTTTACCTTAAGCGGCTCAAAAAGAGACGAGAGGGAGAGAAAAAACCAGTAACCCTCAGCCAGAATTCCTGCATTGTAGAACGTGAGATTTCTTGGTTTTACATCAAAGATTTGATCTTGACGAGTGGAACCAAATCTTTCTGTCCGGTGCTAGGTTTTCTGGTCTGGGTTTTCATTTTTTTCTACTTTTCCGTTTAAGAATCAAACGCGTGAAACATTCTTGATTGTTTCATATTTAGGCTTCATTTTCAGCTTTCCTAATCCCTTGTACATCAATTCTGCAAAGTTCTTTCGTTTTTCCTTTCATAGGTCGGATTAAATCACAAGTTAGCAGATTTCGTAACAGGAAACAGAGATCCACCCTGTTTTTGGCAGACACGATCAGGGTACAGGCAATTTATGGTTCAATGATTTAAGAAGAAATGGTAGAGCTGGGGTCCCATTGCAAATGCAGGGGTACCCATTTGCTTGACGTTGCAAAAGGTGGTGAACGAGGTTCATGGTTGATATTTTGAGCCTTATTGATCAAAGAATACAGGTAGTTTTGGGTAGGATTATGGGCTGCATCTGCTCGAAAGGAACTCCAGAGGAAGATTTTCAAATCAATGAGAATAGTGAGAGACAAAAGGAGTCGGAAAAATTCTCTGTGCAATTGGTTGCTCCTATTCCATTAAAGAGAGAAGAGATTGAGGCAGATATTGGTCGCAAAGAGGGATCTGTCGGTCGTTTGTTGAAAGCAAATGGAGGTGGTGGGATTGTTCCATTGCAAGAGTTCGAAAGAAAAGGAAGCACCAATGAAAATAGACAAACAAATACTAACTACAAGAGATGGGCAACAATGGACTTGGGAGGCAGTGGAGATCAACGTTATATGGGAAGGATTGTTAGCATACCTCATAGCTCTGAAGGAGAGCTTATTGTGGCCGGATGGCCGCAATGGCTAACTTCGGTCGCCGGAGAAGCTATCAAAGGCTGGCTGCCCCGACCAGCAGACTCTTTTAAGAAGCTAGAAAAGGTCGTCTTTTACACAACTTTTTGTTATTTTCTCTCTTGTTTTTCTTCTGGTCATTTACATGACGAAGTTTGATTTTGTTGTGTTTTATAGATTGGACAAGGAACTTATAGCACAGTATATAGGGCTCTGGACCTAGAAACTGGGAAAACAGTTGCCATGAAGAAGGTGCGTTTTGTGAGCATGGACCCTGAAAGCGTTCGTTTCATGGCCAGGGAAATCCATATTTTACGTAAACTTGACCATCCAAATGTACTGAAGCTTGAAGCTATAGTTACTTCAACGGTGTCAGGGAGCCTTTACCTTGTGTTTGAGTATATGGAGCACGACCTTGCTGGTCTTGCAGGAAGACCTGGCATCAAATTTACTGAACCTCAGGTAGGTACCCACCCTCTACAACTCTTCTCTTTATTCAGTGAATCTTGATTAGTGCTCGTTACAAGTGTTCACCTATCTTAGGCCTATAGGACTAAAGTTCTATCCGTACCTTTAGTATCTTTTTAAGAATTTAACCTACCATTTCTGCAGATCAAATGCTACATGCAACAACTTCTTCGTGGCATTGAACATTGTCACAGTCGTGGTATTCTGCACAGGGACATTAAGGGCTCAAATCTGTTGATTAACAACAGTGGTTTGTTGAAAATTGGAGACTTTGGTCTGGCAAACTTTTTCAAGCCAGACCAAAGTCATGCTTTAACAAGTCGTGTAGTGACTCTCTGGTACAGGGCACCTGAGCTTTTGCTAGGTTGCACTCAGTATGGAGCTGCTATTGATCTGTGGAGCATAGGCTGCATTGTTGCTGAATTATTTGCTGGCAAGCCTATTATGCCTGGAAGAACAGAGGTACTTTTTTTTGTGCTATTATATGTGTTTACTGGTATGCTGAGGCTAAAGCCATTCTGGTGATGCTACTTTGATCCTTTATGCGCATTTAAACATATGGTTGATGCATCTCCACTTAGAATTAAGATTGTTTTACTCTTCCCAAGTGTTCAACAGAGGAAAATGCAGAAACATTTGGAATATAGCAATTTATTCAATCCTTCAAAAGTTCTCTGGAGCTAACCTTTGGAACATTTTCCTTCTTGTGGTTCCTAAGAGATGCTTATTTATGCGTAGTGCTTATGTAAATAATTCTCCATTCAAACATCAGAACTTCTGACGAGCAGAATTGATTTGTGTGATTCAAGGTGGAGCAAATGCATAAAATTTTTAAGCTTTGTGGTTCGCCATCCGAGGACTTCTGGCAGAAAACAAAATTGCCACATGCAACTAGTTTCAAACCTCAATTCCAATACAAGCGTTGTGTTTCTGAGACATTCAAGAACTTCCCACCTACATCCTTAGCACTTGTGGACAAGCTCCTGGCAATTGCACCGAAAGCTCGGGGATCGGCTACCTCAGCACTTCAAAGTGAGGTATATTTTCAAGATCCCACTTAGAAAGTCACAACCAGTGTTTGATAAAAATTAGGTTGCGATATTTTCCTACAACAGAACTCGTGAAATCGAACATTGTTTTCTTGGATTCAGTATCTTCTTTACTTGCCCTGTCAAAGACAAAACAGATAAGGTGATCAATGATTTCATAAGCCTTTGGTCATCTTAATGGAGTGTTTCAAAAGATGTTGTTTCCTTTACAATCCTATAATGATTATTAATATTACAGCTAATGGATAGTATTTTCCTTTTCTCAGTTCTTCAAAACAGAACCCTTGCCTTGTGAGCCGTCAAGCATACCAAAATATCCTCCAAGCAAGGAGCTGGATGCCAAGATGCGAGATGAGGAAGAAAGAAGGTTTGCTTTTTGGTGCTTCCTCTTGAAGTATAAGCTAAATATTTACTTGGAAATCTTGAGAAAGAAGTATTGGAATTGCTAAATTAGTTTCCCGCTGACATTTTCATTCATTATGCTTTGGTTCAAATCAGGAGAAGAGCTGAGGCAGTAAAGGGTCGTGGGCCAGAATCAGTTCGAAGGGGCACAAGAGATGTTAAGACACCAGAATTCGTTGCTCAGGGACAGTCCAAAATCACTAGCACAAGCAATAACTATGATCTACGCGATGGTGCAGCTGGACCTAAACAGAATGGCTTTTCTCATTCTATGTCTGTGGCTCACCCCTGTGCTGTAGAAGCAACATTAAGTAAGAATGTGGGGTCTGCAAGAAGTATCAATGTACTAAGGGCACAGAAATCTCACTTGCCTCAGGCTTCAGTGGACATGTCTAACTCCTCTCTTAAAAAGCCTGACAGAACTTTCAGCAAAGATTCAACAATGGTAAAAAATCTTACAATCCTCTATACCTTTTGTGGACATTTTTCTATCTGTAATCAAACGTGCTTGGAATATAATACAAGAATCTCTATAACACAAATTCTAGGCAGGGTTTGAAACAGATAAGTTTTTCTCTACGGTTTGCCATAATCACAATCACTGGTTTACTAGACAATGTTTTATGCTTCATTTGTTTCAAACTTATCCTTATATTTGTTCATGACCTGACAATAACAAAAAGTATGGAATTGTGTGATTTCAGGGATACGGTCCAAGGAAAAACAGGATCCATTACTCTGGACCATTGATGCCTCCAGGAGGAAACATGGAAGACTTACTGAAAGAGCACGAAAGACAAATCCAACAAGCTGTCCGTAAAGCACGTCTTGAAAAGTATTGATGGTCAACAAGCCTATGTTCATTGTTAGAGGGGGTTAAACGCCTTTCTCTTGCGACGTATTTAAAGAATGGTGAATCCAAAACACTTGTCCATGTAAAAAGAAGTCACAGAAGATAGGTAATAGTCAGTTTTTACTCTTGCATCAAACTTGCTCTGTCATTGAATAGTTTAGTAAGTAGGCTCCTTCCAATAACATATTTACCTTTCAAACAACGCACGAGTGAGTGGTGAGGCATTTAGTTCTGTATAGCAGAGAGGTTTTGTTGGGTAGTAGTCAAATCCACACACTGTAAAGTATTCCACTTTATTTTCTTGTAAATGTGAGTTTATAACGACATAGCTAGTAAATTAAAACGTGAATTCCTCTGTGCCATTTCAAGACAGTCCTGTGAGATGAAATTTGCTTTGCCATTCAGATGTTCGTGTTTGCTGGAAATTAATGGACCATATGGAGTCATATTTATCGAAACAATATGCAAGTAAAAGGTCGAAATTTGCACAAAAATGCTCTGGGATAAGAGTGCTGCTCAGGCACAAGGAACTCTGTGAAGATACAGCAGGGCAAAAGCATCAGTGCACACACCTATTGCTTGAACTATCAAAAATAAAAACACTTTCTGTTGTATGAGAAAATTGAGAGCAAACCAGCAATAAGGTACAACCACTATCATTAAAAATGACACGGCACTTCATTAAAAATGACAAGGCACTTCCAGTCCGATTGAGAAGAAGATATTTGTTTTTCAAGCCACTTCCTGGCAGGCATCAAGCTTTAATTCCCCTTTTGGAGATAAGGTATACTGTCTTAGCAAAGACGTGTATTATCTTCACACTTCCATTCCTGAGACAAGCTACATTCAGGAGCTGCAAGAAGGACTTAACTAATCTTTCTTAATAGAGAGAGAGGTACCATTTACTTAAATACAAGGAACAGAACTACTGAAAATTATTTGCGGAATTAAAAGGAAATTACAAAAGGTAAACATAACAATAGGAAAGGGACATTCTAATTAGATGCAGTCTCTGTACATTTTGCTTCGTACATATCTTGGTTACACATGTTGCTCTCGTTGCAGATTGGTTCCTTCCCTTTTCTGTTAAATACTCTTGGCTCATTTATCACCCTACAGGTCTTGCTTAGGCTTCCTGCTCAACTCCGAGTAATGACCACCCATTAACTGCAAAATTTCCTGCCACAAACTTTCTGATGAAGAGTCTGATGAACCCCCACAGATCAAATTCGAGCTGCATGCTGCTACATACCAGTAGTCTGATTCAATCTCCTCTCTCAGCTGATCAAGCTGCCAACCAGCATAACCAACAAAGAATCTGAAATCCTGAGGCTTCAGGACCCCTTTTTTCACAAGCGCTGCAGCTTCATCTAAACTGTTTCTAGCACCAAAACACAGGCCAGGTATCACCTCTTCAAACCCTGGAACCTTCAGCTTCTCTCCTGTTTTCAATAGAAACATGCTTGCCTCAAGAGGGCCGCCAAAATGCAAAGAACAATCGGCAAAAGTGGTTGCTAGTTCATTATTAGTTGGCTTCATATGTTTGATCTTCTTATTAAGTGGGCGGTTGATGACAACTCCAAATGGACCCTCCTGAGGATGTCTAGTGCCAGATCTGAGAAGAAGAACAACAGTTCTTTCAAAGGTCCGAACACCATCTAGTTTTTCTGTTGCAACAAGGACGCAGCCTGACTCTGGCACTGATATTGGGTGCGCCCATTTCAGACCAAGGCCTTTGGACTCTTGAGCTGTCCCACCTTGTCCATGAGCATCAGATTCCACTTTCTCTGTCTGTCAGATATCTCCAATGTCAATTAAAAGTCATGGAATTGAAAATTCTAAAGCTTCTCATATTTGCATGCTGTACAATATAAATTGAAAAAGTAAGCAAGGAATCAAGCAATCACCTAGTGATGATAGAAGGCAACTTGGTCCAATGAAAGCTGACATAGTTAGTAGTACATTCAATCCTATTTTTATAACCATGAAATATTACAGTGGTAATTGTCAACTTAACTGAATTGAAAATGAAGACTTTCTTATCCTTCTCTTCCATTTGGTCTTACTATTTCCCTTTCCCAATATAAGCTAAAGGGTTTTAAATTAGTTTTTCCAGCTAAGATTGTCACATTGTATCAAAAATGATATTCTCATTGTAATAGTGAAACTTATAAGTATTTTTCTGCAGCTTCATCGCTCTAGACTCCTTTGAACAAAGGAGAACACAAAAGAGCTCATTTCTTCAAGGTCATTTTCAGAACCTCATAAATCATATAAATGTAAATGCATAAAAAAGATATCTAGACAAGAAATATTTGACACACCACCTGTTCTCTGACAATCATGCCTGCTCTGAACTCTCTCCAATCCAAGCTTACATGATGGGACTTTTGGGAAGATGTGTCACTTGGTTTGCTACCATCCGGGGAGTTATTTCCTTTTGAACCATCACCCTGAGGAACAGATCTATCACCATTGCCTGCAAGAAGCCATGCAACATCAAGTTTTGGCGCACCTTCAACAGGCTAACATATCAATAAGTTAACATTTCAATCACTGGTGTACCCTTTTCAGCTTAATGTTTTCCCCTACTTCTCCAAAAAAGCCCACACTGAATCCCTATAAAGTTAATCAAAGAAGTACATGGAATAAAAGTTGCACAATGTTGATGTTAGAGAATAAATACCCTGGTAAAATGATGATTTGTATAAGGAGCAATTCTTCATGATGTGGTAAGATGTGAATTCAAAATGAATGGCTGGACAAAAGGAAATGTATATGCGAACAAAACCTGGTGTTGAGACAGTGACATGGATGACATGTAACATGCTTCTTTGATGAGGTGAACTGAATGACTCTTCACTTAAAGGCCAACTTCTCACAATCTTAATGTGTAATGACAATGTAGCATCTTACATACTAGCAATGAAAATTTCAATAAGAAGTTCAAAAACAAATTGGCACAAAAAGATCAATGTCCATAATATGATTGAGATCACATCAAGCCCTTGAAGCCTTGTACGAATTATACAATATTTCCATTTTGATGTCTAGTTAAACCATAAAAGACCTGATTTTCCTTCATTTAGATGTATTTTGCATTTAAACAGTAATTTCTTATTCTTTAAGTTTGGACTAAATTTAAATGTTTGGGGCATGATAGAACCCAGACATTTACCTAGGTCACTATGCAGCGGGTTCTTGCAATCTTGTTCTTTGCATGCAAGAAGCAGTTTTGATATTAAAAATTTCTTCATAACTAAGTTTTCAGTTTAACACTCCAGTTACAGCACAAATGAAATCTTTCTCCTCTATCCTTCATTAATTTTTCAGAAAATTCCTTTCATTATTGTGATCTCGAGAAAATTTGTTATTTTTTAGCTCCTAATTCCATTTGATTCTCTTAACAAAGGGCGATATAAGTCTACCCGAACTTCTTCAATCACATCGCTCACAAAAGTTTTAACTCTGAAAAGCTCATAGACCAACTACAGGTCATATGAAGCACCTTCAAGCTAAGTTGTCACAGCATCATCACACAACATCTCTCTGTTACGGATAGCTACACTGAAGTAACGGCTCCAAACTAAAAATTCAAAAATTCCAAGGAATCAATGAACGAGTAATTACACTATGAACAAACAACGCATTTAAAAAAACCCAATAGCAAATCTTTTTAGGGCATAACATTAGGATGCTTTTAAGAGAGAGAAGGAAAGAAAGAGGGAAAGAGAGATACCAGAAGAAGAAGAAGGAGGAGAAGAGGAGTTGTTATTCTTCTTGGCCATGGCTCTGATAACCAATGAATTGGACCCATAAGAAGAAATCTTGCGCCCCGAATCCCTAATCTCCAAAACCCCAATTTTTGATTTTGATTTTGACTTCTCGAGAATAGATTGGTTCCTCCGGAGCAAAGGGCTTCCAGTCGCATTCTTCACGTGCAGTGCCCATAGATCCATTCTAATTTAAGATCCCAATTTTCTCAAGAATTTAACACACCCAGACAAACAAAGAGATGACTTTTGATGGAAGTGAACTAAAGATATTCCCAGGAAAATTTTGAGACGAAGGTGAGAAGAGAAAGTGAAGATCGTTAGGATCAATGATGATAGAGGAAGTGAGAGTGAAAAAATCTCAGCAAAATAATGCTAAGTAACTAGCAGATAAAGTGATAAATTACCAGCTACGCCCTATATTTTTAGTTATTTTCATTTTTAGCACCCTTAGTTCCTATAGTATCTCATATATGCCCTCTCTCTTTCTTGATGTTACCCTATTTATATTTTTTAAGAAATAATTTAAATTCATTTAACATTATTTAATTTACTCTTTATCAAATACATTATAAATTTATGAGTTATAAAATTTACAGTGTATAGCAACCGATAAAGTTGTTCTTTTCTGATCAGAAAATTACAAGTTTTACTTTCAGTAAAAAAAAAATGCGTATATTGATGTCCTTTTTCGAAATGAATGGATGGTCTTAAACTCAAGGTGACGCATCGAAATAGAGACAGAAGAATTGATTACCTTTTTTGACCATCACAAAAATGGATGGATGAATGATCTTGAGCATAGGATGACACATAAAAATGAAAATAAAAGAATTAATGAATGAATGGATGGTCTTGAGTATAAGGTGACACACGAAAATAGAAACAGAAGAATTGATTCTCTTTTTCGACCATCACAAAAATAGATGAATGAATGATCTTAAGTATAGGGTGATATACGAAAACGAGAACCAAAAAATTGATTCTCTTTTTTTACTCTCGCAAAACGGGAAGTCTTGTACATTAAGAAATGTTGAGTTGAGTTTAATTAAAGTTAGCATTTAAAGTATAAACTAATTTTTAATCAGGATTTGTAACTCTAATCCAAACTGGAAACATGTGGTTATTAATATAAAATGGATTGGAGTGGAAGCAACATAAATGATTAAGTTGACTTGCATGATATTAAATTGATGAAAATGCAGGATCCTCATCTAAGATGTGGTTGGAATTTGTAATTAATCAGAAATATTGGGGCATTTGAGTAGAATATGTAAACAAACAACAAACAACAAGCAACGAGAAAGACGTTGCGGAACATGGACAATGGACGGGAGAGAATATGGCCCTTTCCAAGGGGAATTTTATTCACAAAAAATCAGAAAATTTCATTGCCTTTATTTTAATTATCTTATCATCATCATCATTATCATACTCCAAAGTATTGCAATGAAACAAGATTTAAAAAGGTCTGATAATACACGACCTTACTTATATATTATAAAGAGGTTATTTTCAATAAATCTACATACAGATGTGACAGGATAATAATGATGCAAATCAATACTGGTTCGAAAAAAAGCTGCGTATCATCAAATCTGTTCACAGTTCTTTATATATTAGTAAGATTTATTCTAGGTATTGTTATTGTGGGTGTTGAACACTTTATATTGTTCTTATTTGTTTGATTTAATATGTTAAATTAAAAATTTGAAGTACTTAAAATTTTCAGTTTAAGAATTAAAATTAAGTTAAAAATTCAACAAAAAGTGATACAACGATTTTACATACATTATAGCCTATCGTTACATGTAAGAAAAGGCATAAACAGGACTTGTGAATTTGCTGTTTCCTATCAAAAGAACAATTTGCAAGAGCTCATCTATGGAATTTGAGCAATTTCCAGTAAGATTTTGTGCAGGGACTGAGGCTTTGAAAAGAATGGGCAGTGGTCACTTCCCTTAATCTTGAAGATACCTTCTGGTGGACTTTCCCTTACCAGCTTTTCTTGCACATCTGGGGAGAGTGCATGGTCATCTAATGTTTGAATGTAGAACCGCCTGCCAGTTCCATATTTCTCAGGGGTCAATGATGTCTTCTCCAAGATTGGACCCAGTGGGATGGGTCTCATGCAGACCATAGCCAAAGCAATATCCTGTAAAGAACCCACCAAAAAAAAAAAAGTTTGACTACACACCATTTGACATGAAAGGTGAGTAAAACCATGAATTTGCATGCAGGGGCTTGTCAGAGATACTAAACATGGTGGAGAGAGTTCCTATAGATCTCCTGCTCAGTATTGTGCTTAAACATATTCAGAATTCTCGTCAGGTCATTGACATGCATGCAGCTGCTCTATCTAATGGAAAGTAGAAAAGCAGTGCAAACCAACAATGTTCAAAGAGTCCAATTTGCTTCAATCTAGCATACCTTGGCAGGCGATTGGTTAAAATATAATCCTTTCATGTGTTGTTTCTCAAACATGAATCCTGTAGGAGATTTATCTTTACCATTCCCATAAATCAAAAACTGTGACTCTTGCAAAAAACGTTCAGCAGATCCAAGCTGCAATGTGAACTTTTCCAGTCAAAAAACAGAACTCAAGGAAAGGATCTATATTTCTGGGAACTTAATGATAGTTTCAAGCAAGTATACAGGTAATTTGTTCCCTATGATATGAAATTGAAATATCAAAGAAACAAAAACATAATATCTAAGAGATCAGGCACCACTTAGTATCATATTGTGGTCTGCTACAGCATCTCTAGGAATCTTCCCCTGACATCCATGACGGATTGCATCAATTCCATGAGGGCAACTGTATCTTTATGACAATAAACAAGTATCATGACTGCATGATCTAGGCATAAAAGTGATTTTCAGATGTCCTTTAATAACACAAAGATTGCCACTGTACATGGTCATATTCTGTGATTGAGATTGCCTTGAAGATACTGGTTTCTAAGTGTGCCCGACCTTAGGAGTGATCATTTCCCTTCATGCTACAACATCTAAACAATACTGCACCATCAACGAAAACTTTCGATGGACTTCTTATTGGAACAGGGCTTTCTACTGACTTCCTTTAATTTGCTAACAAAATAAAGATTATTCAGCCCATGCTTAACAACTATTGGGATTTGTATTATACGAGCAACAAGATCAAAAAGGGTACCCATTCAATTGCAATGCAAAACCATCAAAGAACTTGAAACCATTTGACTATAATCGGATAATAACTTTTTTAACTTCTTGAAATCAGCTTTCTCAGACTTGTTAACTGATATACCTCTTCAACAAACACATCGAAAGGCCTTTGACCATCAGACACCATTGTGGCACATAGAAAAATAGCTTTTGATATCTTTTCCGGGAAATGCTCTAGTGCATAAGAAACGCATGCACCACCAGTACTATGACCAACCAAAATAACCTGAAAAAAGTATACACATGCAGAATTATACCAAGTGCAAACTGGTAGAGTGCATCAAAATGGTAATGTCACTGGTATACTGTACCTTTTCATCCTCAGGAAGGTTTTCCAAACAACTAATTAGTGGTTTTGAGTATTCTGCCAATGTTGTGACAGTATTTGTGTCTGTACAGTCAATACCAGACCCTCTAAGATCTATGGCAGTGGTCACTAGTCCTGCTTCCTCTAAAAGAGAAATAGTTTTATACCAACACCATGCTCCAAAGCCACCTCCATGAACCAGAACAAAATTTTTTGATTTGATATTCTCCAGAAAGTCTGGGACCTGCATAAAAGTCCCAAAATCGAAACAGTAAAAATATACATCAGTTTATTAACACATTAAAAGGGCCTTACAGGGATAAACCAGTCAGTCGAGAGAAGGTTAATGCTAATGAGGAAGCAAGTCCATGACAAGCAGAAAAAAGCAACTAAATAGGAAGAGAAAAAGTGGGTATAACCATTGCAGATGATCAGCAAAGCATCACGTTGTTTTGTTGGATACTTGGAAGGATCATTTATCAGGTAAAGAGTTTCACTTATTATTCCCATGAGTAAATTATGTGGCCAATTTCTTGTTCAAATCTTTCTAGAAACAGAAAAACTAACTGATAACAAGAGCCCAATTTTAAGTCTCTCTGTAAAAGTCCACCTTTCAGGCTTTCACTAAATGGTCTTGAACGAATGAGCTATAGAACTTTCATGTAAAGAAGCTGAAATGTCTGTAAAACTAAGAGTTGCATCAACATTGAGGATTCTGACCTCTTCTCACTGATTTTGCATTCCCCGGTTTAATTCAAAAGTCAGAGATGATCTAATCTAGTGAAACTTTGCCTAGACCTCATGTGGCCGTGAATTCTCATCCACAAGATCCTCTATTCTCGACAACCATGAGTCGAATAGTCAAGGCTAGTAACTAGTGGCTCTAGTTTCGCCGTTATATTGCAAAAAAGAACTCCAAGTCCTTCACAATTCCCACTAGAGTAAAAGGCTAAAGCTTGTCTCTTTACAACAATGGAGTAGGAGCAGCTCCCTCGCTTTTCTAGATGCACTTTTCTAGTATTTAGCCGGCGAAAAGCAAAAGCATCAATTCGTATGATTCTTTCTACAAGGACACGTGTATCCTTTTAGAACTTCACAATTGACCAACGTTGATCGAAAACATAATTGAAATCTCATTATTACACGCTTTCTATCACAGATCCAATCATCAGTTTCGTAGGTGAAAGTTAGTAAATAGATACACCAACTTTGCAAAAATAATAATATTAACAATGATAGATGACCAATCATAATGGGAAAAGCTAAGCAATGTCTCAATCAAAACCAAGTGAAGTACCCGTTTGCCATTGGAAAAAGGATCTGAGAGATTCCGTCTACGAGAACTGGTGGAGCCAATCCTCCTGGACATGGATCCATCAAATCTTTGGGACAACTGATGCTGATGAAGAGCCATAGAAAGTGCTTGTCTATGCAATAACTCTTCCTCTGCCAACAGCTTCCTCTGTGACCTTCCCATCCTCTTGCTTCTTGATCCATCGTTCCCTCCAATATCCTTCTTCGACATGCAGATAAGCCGGTTTCCCATTGCTGCAAAACCAGCGCTCTTCTAGACCCAGAAATCTTTTGGAGGATCGCTGTGGGAAAACGATACAGAATCAAGGAGATGTCAGTAAACTATAGAACCATTGTCTTCATCATAAACTAAGATTTGACACATAAAGATACGATCTTTAGAAGTTGTGACAGAGACTATTAGTTTGAGAGGAAAAAAAAAAGGGAAAGAGTTGCGTGAGACTAATAGATGAAAGATGAAGAAGAAAAAAAACACGCTTTAAATGCCAAAAATTACAGACCAAAAGCTTCACGTATTTCTCAGAAAGAAACCAACTGGAAGGAGCTGCCATTTAATGACCGAAGCGGTATTTTGTCTGCCACGGTGCAACGTTAGTTAAGATTAGACCTGAAAGTAGAAACTACGTAGGCCCAGTTTGCTTTTGGACATCTGGCGTCTCTTCCCAACTCTTTTTGTCTTTTATGCTTCTTTCCTTTTCCAGTTGACACTGGGAAATTATTAAATTACATAAATTATTAAATTACATAAGAAGATTGGGAATTAACCAAATATCAAAACTTTGCGTGAACGAGTGAAACAACTTAACACAAAAGTGATTTATATAAAACAGACAGCGAAACCTCCGGAGGTGAGGTGAGTCAGTAAGGGTTATTTTGATTTCAGTGAGGTCACATGTTTGAACCGTTTTTATATATACAGTCATTTAAAATTTGGAGTCAGATCTTTATCTTCCGTATGGGATCTACCTAGCTCGAATGGGGATTAGTCTAAAAGTGGATGACTTACAAGTACCTTTTCATAATTGAGACCCTCCTCAAATATCTTGTGAGCAACTTAAAAAAACAGACAGGGAATGTCTTGCTTTGTTTTTTTTTTTGTTTTATGTCAACATGTCGGTATGAGCATCTTTATAAATATCATCTTCCTTAAAAACTTCAACTAAAGTCCTAAACTGAACCCTCAAGGCACGCCAAGGATTTAGGCAAAGATGGCGACAAAAGACGCCTGGAAATTCGATGTCGCAATGTACAATTTAATCCTTCAGATGGAATTGGACATCTTTTCTACTTCTTTTATTTTCGGAATTGTCTTTGGGACTTTGTTGTATGGTAAATTTGTTAGTGAGCAGACACTGCATCTTTACCTTTAGGATGGTACTGCAGTTCAATGCCAATAGCTCTCTAGCTCGTCTAGCGGGTCGCTTCTGTCATGGCCTGCTTATCTTTCAAGCGTCTCCTTTGAGCCTCCAGGAGCTCTTTCATTAGGATGCGCTCGGTGCAGTGTACTTTAGGGTTTTAATGTAGATTTCTATTTTTTCTTTTTCCTCTTGTAACAAAAAAAAATAGCTCTCTACTTGTAAAA
>JAOTIZ010000003.1:5743762-5761036 GCA_027123425.1 Erythroxylum panamense
ATTTTTATTATCATTTTACTTAGTATTTTTATTACTAATATTTATTTATTATTTATTATTTATTATTTATTTTATATATGTATTTGATTTTTCCTCTTTCCACTTCATACAAGTTATTTGGAAACAGTCTCTCTACTAGGTAGGGATAATGCTACATACTAAATCTCTTCAGACCTTATACCTCAGGGGAATTTAGGGGAATTTATACTGAAGGTTATTTTTGTTCTAATAAGTAGAAAATAACTAATTTATATATCTATAACTTCTAATCTAATACGTGAATCAAGTAACTAAAATAAACTGTTGATATTTATTTCTCTACTAAACATGAAGTATGAACCAAATAAGACTTTTTAATTATATTAACATTATTACTAATATATATAACATACGGTCACTAATCGGCCTACCTTCTAAGTTCTAACCCATTAAATATTCAACGTGATTTTGGCAAAGGTGGCGACAACATGACTTGAAATTCGATGTTCCATTGTCTTTTATTCTTTATTTTTTTTGAATTGTCATTGGAACTTTGGTGTATTGTCAATTTGTTTGGGAGCAGACACTGCAGTACTGCACTCTTTACCATAAGGAAGGTACTGCAGTTCAATGCAAAATAGCTCACTAGTTGTAAAGTTACTACAGTGTTTAAGTCTACCCTACAATGAAATTCAGTGTTTGCGCAATAACTACTGATAATAGTCGATGCATTATTAAGTTATATATCATAGTTTATTATTGCTACGTTCAGTATGAAGCCCTGTAATAAAGCGGACTTTGAAAAAGTCTAATAATATGCAACTTTATCATTACATAATAGAGAAGTTGTTTCTGATAAACTTATATACAGATATGACATTAAAAGAATGATACAAATTAAAAAGTAAATAAGTAAAACTGATTCGTCAAATAATTATAAATCACGTAATTCATCTAACCCAATTGAAAGGCTCATTCATTTTTTCATTTCGTAAGGTACATTTCCAGTGAAACAACTGCTGCAGCTTCAAACACTAGTTTTAATATTAAATATGTGAAAGTTAAGACAAACAAAAGTCAGGAAAGTGTTCATATGCGGTCTCATTTAGTTTGAGCATATACTGCATGAGTGGATGAAAGTGAAAGTCATGGTTTAAACCCACCTAATAACAGCCAATTATACCACAACTCGAAAGCTCCTGACCCTGGATTGATTAGATTTATCTTTCTCCTCTTTGCTCAGGGGTCAGGCCTGCTTTCCCACAACTTGGACAACTCTTCAACCCAAATCCCTGACAATCAAAACATCTGCAGCACACTAAAGAACTAGCATCAGGCCAGAAACTAATTTTGTTAGTTAAATTTCAGAATAAATAACCAACATAACACTCACTTCCAACGCTCAAAGATATTCCCATTCTTCTTATTTTTCCCTGTTCCCTGCAAACATATTCAGTTAGCTTCACCAGAAAAAAAAAATAGCTCTGAAGCCAAGAAAGAAAACTTTATGTTGGAGTGATACCTTACATCCTGGACACTCTATTGCACCTTTACCTCCACATTTCTGGCATCCTTTTAGCATCTGCAAACCATATATAAAATGAAGAACAAAAATTGTTGAACAGTTCAACAACGTCCTTTTTCTCCTATGCTAGCAAACAACGGTATCACAAGCAAAGATTGCATCAAGCGATGCACCACTAAGAGCTGAGTTCAGAAAACTAGAAGAGCACACACCGAGTTCATCGAAAATCCACCAGATTTGGCAGCAAAAACTGTAACAGTTCCTGCTTTTTGCTCCTGCCATCTTCTACATGCAGAGAAACCAAATCGATGGTGCACTGGTGGTGGTGATGGTGAACAGATAATCTTACTTGTATTCACAGAAGGTAAAATCATTTTGGTTTGCGTATGCAGCGACCACACTGGGATTATCTTAAATGCATCCAGTTTCCTCCATTCGCTTTTGTTTTCCAGAGTGGATAACTGGATTTTTATTATTTTTGATGACCGCAAGTTCTTCTTGGTGGGCCAGTTGCCTTTCTGTCATTTATATCCAAAAATGGAAGTGAAACAGTTTTGAACACATGTCAGACTTTGTACCGGAAGTTAAGGATTTTTTATTTATGTTTTTTTAATTTTTGTTTTCAGTAAAATATTATTTATTTAAGTTTTTACTTTCTTTTTTATATAATTTCTTTTTACTCATCATCGTTATCATCGTCACATCCAGTCTGAAATTTTGCAGTGTGGCAGAATTTAGAAAGGTTATATAGTACGTAACTTTACCTCTACATAATAGAGAGACTATTTTCAAGAGATCCACATGTAGATGTGACATACAAAATAATGATACAAGATACAGAAGAAATTAGTGAAAAAGTAAAACCAGCACGACGCATAATTAAGTACATACTTGATGTAAAACTTGATCTGTCAGTACCTTACATCTTTTAAAGACCAGCTCTTTTCGTTGCTAGGTGCAATAGGAGTCTTCACGGAGCAATCCTAAAGATAATGATTATCCTACGATTTAGGCGACCATCGCGGAAATCTTTCTCAAGCATTTGGTTTAACTTCTTATTAAGTAAATTTTCTAAAAATTAACTTAAATAATTATCAATAAATATAATTAATTTTAAAATACTTTTAAAATATATAAATTTTAAATAAAATTTGATTTAATAATTAAAATATATTTAAAAATATAACTAACAACATTATTTTATTATTATTAAAAATTAAAATTAAAAAAATAAAAAAATCAAATCAAATCACATGAGAAAAAACATAAAAAAAAACAAATCACTCCCTCCCTTACTTGATCTGGAAATCCCCTAACTTTCAATCATTGCATTTTTTTAGCAAAATCATCGGAAAATGTCAAAAACGGATAGTTCAAAGCCTAATCTCCCGCCATACGCTAAAGTCCACCCTGCCAACGACCCTGACTCCGATCCCAGTTCCTACTCTCTCCAGAAGTTTAGGCTCTACGAGACCAGACAGGTTCACTATTTCAAACTTTAGACGTTTTTGTTTTGTGCAGCATTGCGGATTGTGAGCTCAATTTTGTTTCTTGAATTCGTCTAAGCAGAGGTTTTACATAATTGGGAGTGATCGGAACAAGAAATTGTTTCGCGTGTTGAAAATCGACCGTTGTGAACCGTCTGATCTCAATGTCAGCGAAGACCCCGTGGTCTACTCGCCTCAAGAAATCAACAACTTGCTTCAGCGGATTTTGGAAGGCAATCGTGCCACAGGGGGGCTGAATTTTGTGGCCAAGTTTTATGGAATTGCGGGTTAGTGTTGGCAACTGATACATTTTGGTTTGTTCTTTTGTGTTCTGTCATTTCATAGAGGCGGTATTGTTTGTGATAACAGTGCATGTAATTTTTGTGTTCCAGGTTGCATTAAGTTTCTTGAATCGTATTATTTGATTTTAGTAACGAAGCGACGCCAAATAGGATGTATATGCGGTCATGCAATATACGGCATAGATGAGACGCAGTTGATTACAATTCCACATGTGACGATTCAAACTGACGTGGCTCATTCAAAAACCGAGCTAAGGTGCTTAATTCTCCTTTTGGTTGCTTCTTGTTGTTTGCTGTTTGTTGGTTTGTTTTTTCGTGCGTGTTGGTGTTTGGCTTTTGCATTTCATTCAAGGGATTGCTTTTTATATGATCTTAAGTATAATGTATTCTCTTCAGGTTTCATGCTTGAGCATGCTATTTTAATGTTATTGCCATAATGGTTGCTTGATTTACATATTGGGTGTGCTCTTTCTTGATAGGAAACGGAGCAATTCTGACTGTCACTATTTTATGTTTGCTTTGTAGATCGATGGACTGAAGCAACATTACTGTTGTTTATGCACACATATTCGTGTCATTTTCAACAGTAATTGGTTATGAAAGTTGAAACTGGTCATCTCCTTGCTAGCAATATGTTTGTTATTCTTATAACTAACTGTAGTGCTAGGTTAGTCTGAACTTTCTTCCTATAAAAAATTTAACTTTCTTTAACAGGTTGTAACTTTAGCTACATTTACGACATGTTGTTCAATCCAAAACCAGAAACTGTTGATTAAGCCTCAGAACTAAGGGCTGAAAAATTATGGAAATAGTCCACCTTAACATGGCATGTAATTATAATTCAATTTCACTTTAAAATTAGGGTTACATAGTTTGAATTCAAAGTCTCTCAATTCTAAATGCTTTGATACCTGAGAAGGGGGCAGTTAATCAAAAGTTTAAGCTGGTGGGTGAGGCTTATGGTTGGATTTAACTCTAGCACATAATACATTTTTTGAAAAATCTGTTCATAATACATTTTTTGAAAAATCTGTTTTCGTTTCAGGTGGCACATCTACTTACTGATTTTGGGATAAGTAATATGTTCAAGATAATGTCAAAACATAGCAACATACTGGTACTCAACAAGGGGCTTAGACTTTTTGAGATAGATGTACTTGCCTTCTCACCTTAACATAATTCTACCAGCTTGCAATATACACCAAATCCTGTTTTTCCTGATTGAACTTTCTTTTTCTCAATTTTAAAAGTTATGACTATGTTTGCACCTAATAAAATATCATGTTTCTTCTATTCAAAGACCTAAATTTTTTTCCTTTGTGAAAGAATTAACATTCGTCAACCCTTTAAACTTATTGATTTTTAGGAATGTGAAGAACTAGACTGATCTTCCTTTGAGATTTCAAAATGCCGAATGGGCAACCAGGAAATTTTCTGATTTATGTTGCAGCGAATATAGATTGTGTGCACATCTTTATTTGTAATCGTGGATGTGGGTGCGTGTTTGTCTGTGCTCTGTTTTGCGTAAATTAGATATTTGGCCTCTTATAGTTATTTTTTCCTTGAAATGCAGGTATAAGAAATTATTGTGTAGTGTGGATTTGACAAAAGATTTCTTCTTTAGCTATACCTATCCTATAATGCAAAGCCTGCAAAAGAACATGTTAATGGGAGGCCAAAATATACCATACGAAAGTATATTTGTGTGGAATTCATATCTAACACAAGCTATTCGATCAAGATGTGGTAATCCTATCTGGACAATAGCACTTATCCATGGACATTTAAAGCAGGTAGGAATGTCTTTTGCTAATATTTTGATTGTCATAGTTAGTTAATGATGTTGAATTTTGTCCATCCATATGTTTTTATTTATAATTATTAGTGTTTGATGTTGAATTGCACTCCTTATGTGGTGACCTTGTAATCTTCTGTATAATAGCTTCGTCCTATACTTGCTATTAATTGGTTTCACTATATTCCATGATAACTTCTAAATTACAGTGGTTACTGATTTAAATACAGCTGCAGTTCTACTTGAGCTTTGGCTACTCATTAAAAGTTGGATATAAACTGGAGAAAGTGTTCTAAGATGTTTGCAATGTCAACTGAAAGCATACAACTGGTGGCAGAAATTTACTTTTATCGTCATAGTTAAACCTAGAATGCTATACCATATCTATCTTTTGGAGTATAATGACATGGAATAGGGCCTATTCTCTGATGCCTCCATTTTGTCTGCAAAAGTGTGTTTTTTAATCTCAACAAAATAATTTATCATGCATGATTGGTGTATGAAGTCTTGCCAACCATTATGACTGGTATAATGAATGCTTTTCTCGCATTTCAACCATTCATTACATACTTGGTGATGACAGGCTAGACTTTCGATCTTTGGGAGGGACTTCAGTGTTACCTTGGTTTCTAGGCGTTCACGGCATTTTGCTGGGACTCGGTATGTCACACTTTCATATAGTGTTTTTGTCAAGTCAAGCTTTTGTATTTCCATTGTTCGAGCACTGGATGTGGCAGGACATTAATAGATTGTGGAGGTTTACTTTACCTCATGCTTGCACTGTCATTGCTAGTATGCCATTCAGGTGGAATGTGAAATTCTTAATGTAGGAATTCTTGACCCTTAATCGACTGCAGTTACTTGAAAAGAGGAGTGAATGATTGGGGAAGGGTAGCGAATGATGTTGAAACAGAACAAATTATCCTTGATGAAAAAGCTGGATCATGTAGTGGAAAAATGAGTTCTGTTGTGCAGATGCGTGGCTCCATTCCCCTCTTCTGGTCGCAAGAAGCCTCGAGATTTAGTCCAAAGCCCGATATCATATGTAAGGAAATTCATTCAATCTATCAAACCTCTGGTTTTTTAATTTGTGCTCTGCTATTCCTGCATGATGTCTTAGTCATCTAATGCCTACTTTGTGCTATAATTCAGTGCAACGGTATGATCCTACCTACCAGGCAACTAAACTGCATTTTGAAGATCTAGAAAAGAGATATGGGAACCCGATAATTGTACTTAATTTGATAAAGGTTCGTTCAAATATGAGTTAATTGGTTATATAGCACTCAATTTTTAGGCAGGTTGTAGCATGCGTGTGCAATTTGTTCTGGCTGGATAATTTGTATGTAACATTTTTTAATTGATGGTTACATATGTCTATCATTTTATATTTCACATTAAAGTACTCATTCGACCTATTTTTTAATATCTTAGTTTTTCTTGCTAATAATCTGATTACTAAATGCAGACTGTTGAAAAAAGACCTCGAGAAATGATGCTGAGACGTGAGTTTGCAAATGCTGTTGGGTATTTGAATACGATTCTCTCAGAAGACAAGCATCTAGAGTTTATCCATTGGGACTTTCACAAGTTTGCAAAGAGGTAGATATATGCCCCATAGGGGCTTAGTCAAAGTGTTTCATTAAATGTGCTTTTTGTTTAACTGCATATAGCTCTACTCTTGCAATCCAATTTAACATGCAAAAGTGTCACCATGTTTTCTTCTTGAGTAGCTCTTGTAGGCACATGATATTTACTAACATATACACCAACCTTGAATATGGCCTCTCATAAGCTATTTACTACTTGCGAATGTAAGAAAACAAGTCATGATGCAAACCATGTCTGTACCAGTTCTACACCAAATGCATTCCTCATTAATTAAATATCCAAAGTTCCTTTACCTTTTTAACATGTCTCATTTTCTTCCATTGTTTACGCGAGCTGATCAATTTTTTATTTATTTTTGGTTCCTCTCTAAAGCAAGTCTGCCAATGTTCTGGCTGTTTTGGGTGCTGTGGCAAGTGAAGCACTTGATTTGACTGGTTTTTACTGTAGTGGGAGACCCAGAATTCTTAAGAGGAGAACCAACCAACTTAGTCGAACAAGCACTGGCAGGTAATAGAGTTTTCTCAGATATACATACATTTAAGCATTATGTAAGATTGCAAATCTTTCTTATAGGTTTCATTCTTGGTTTTTAAGGATTACATAGGTGAGACTTTATATGCAGCTGTATACCTATTGATTTCCAGTAAATATTGTTTAGGTTCTAGAAAATACAATAATTTATGTGGGTTATGTCCTATTTTTCATTTGACTCTTTGTCAGAGAGGCTTCTATTAGAGATCTGAGGACTGGTTCTGGGGAACTTACAAGGATCGGAAGTACCAATGAGAGTCTAAATTCTGTAAATTCTGTGATAAATAGAGACAGAGAGTCTGATACTAGTCAGCAGAACAGACAAGACAATTTTGGTGGTGACACACCTTGTTTGCAAAGTGGAGTTCTTCGCACCAACTGCATTGACTGCTTGGATCGTACAAATGTTGCTCAATATGCTTATGGTCTAGCAGCACTGGGACGCCAGCTCCATGCAATGGGTCTAACAGGCATACCCAAAGTGGATCCTGATAGTACAATTGCTGCTGCTCTTATGGATATGTACCAAAGCATGGGGGATGCTCTTGCACAGCAGTATGGTGGTTCTGCCGCTCATAATACTGTATTCTTCTTCCACATATCTCCTGTTGCCTCTACTTAATTAGCATAATCGTTCAGTTTCAACTTGGCTCATGAGTTATCTACTTCAGGTGTTCCCAGAGAGGCAGGGAAAGTGGAAAGCTACTACGCAATCCAGAGAGTTCATCAAATCTATAAAGCGATATTACAGCAATACTTACACTGATGGTGACAAGCAAGATGCAATAAACCTGTAATGATCTTTTTGATATACTTCCTTCTTAATTGCATAGCATACTGTTTTTCTCTTAGCTTGTGCATTATAGTGAATATTCTTGCAGCAATTATATTTAATGCTCTTCAAATTACTTTAATTTATTGTCATTAGCTGTTATTCCTAACTACGTTACCGAGTTACCATTTCCCAACTTCTTACCTGTTTATTAGATTTCTGGGTTATTTCCAACCACAAGAGGGAAAGCCTGCCCTTTGGGAATTGGATTCAGATTATTATCTCCATGTCTATGGGATAGGAGACGAAGACCATTGTGCAAATTATTGGTAAAAATTAGAATTTCACCATATGATATTTGGATAACTGTTATTAGATAGGCAGCAACATTTTTTTCTCTATTTCAGTATTTCCGGTGGTGACATAATGATTATTGTGTTATTCTCCAGTAACCAGCATTTGGATGCTAGGCCTGTAGGTGGTGGGATGATTCTTGCCCCTATTCCAGCATGCAGGGAAGATTTTTCTAGGATGAAGTTGTCGTCCTTTGATAAATTAATTGAGAGGACCTGCAGTACAATAAAAGATGTAAGACTTTGTCGCGAACCTGATCAAAGAGCCGGAGGTGGTACAGGAAACTCCGGTGTCGCACCTGACGCAGCGTAAGTGCCCCCTTAACTTGAGTTCTTGCCTTCTGATTCTTCTCTTTCTTTCTCTTTGGTGGTGCATACCTTGTACACTGCTAGACACGAATACTCCTCTGCAGACACGCTTTGATTTATTTACATTACTCCTTTTGGCAAGATTTCACCATAGCTCATGCACGAATATAGTAGTGTTTATGATGCTGAATATTCTCCTACATCAGTTTGTGGTGGCTAGCATGAATAAATTGGACATCAAAAACTGTGCAAATATAGACTATTTTGTTTCAGTGATTTCCCACTTAATGTAGTGAGATACAGCTCAAGAGCCCAAATTGGCTTTTTGGTCAAAGGAAGTATGATGATAGGAGTGCCAAACCAAAGCCTTCTCAACGTGAAATTGAAACTGGAGGAAGTAAAAAGGATAGAATTGATTCCTATGACTTAAATTGGCTTTCATCTCTAGATGAGATGAACGAAAAGGATATCTTCCAAAGGTATTTCTTTATTTAGTTCGTATTTTCCATTTCTTCTTTTTTAAGATTGGAAAGTTCAGCATTAAACTGATCTTGAACTGGGTCTGGGTGTCTAGGAGGTGAAAAACTTAACTTCTAATGCTTGGTTTAAGATTCGAGTTACGACCATTAGCTCTCTCTTTTACTGCTTTCGCTAGATCAAAATTCATTGTTAAGGTTTTTTTCTGGGATTTTACATTTTATTACTGTATTTGCGAGGCATTCATGCTTTTATACAGAAACTCTACTTTTGTTAGCTTGCTGGGATACTCTGACGCTTTGAAAATTTTGGCTTTATTATTTGTGGAGGATCTATGTCTGATATTGGTGTACCCTAGATGAGATAGGTACTACTTACATTCAAAATTTCAGTTTCTAGGGTATCTCCCTTATATAAAATAAACCGTTCTTACAATTTTATAGAAAGGAAAATGCATGCTAATAAAAGGTCTTTACTTTTTTCTTTGTTATTGCTTTACTTTCTTTGATTTTATCTTAGATAATATAATTAGCAAAGAGATCTACTGGCATTTTCAACTCCATAAAATCATAATCTATTCTATGATTCTTCAAGGTACCTTGCAATGACCTCAGTTGATGAAGTCAGTGGTTGGTATGGTGGTACACTACTTGGTGATCAAGATGAAAGCAGTGAGATTTATAAACATTATGCCGAGCTATGCCAGGTTAACTTACTGTGAACTATGTTAAGATTGGATTGATTATTATGAAAGATAGATCTGTTCTTGCTAGTTGCTAAATTGAATATGTTTTCATGAACAGGGTCCAGCTATGGAACCATTTGAGCATGACGCAGAGAGGGAAAAGCATTATGCCGATGCTCTACGGATGAACATAATAGATGTGGACTATAGCGCTGTTGAAGCAGAGATGGAAGCAGCTCTCAAAGAGTATGATCAGGTTGGTGCTGATCTTGGGATTTTACCAATCTCTAGCAAATCTCTTGCTAAAGATCCAAGTTGGTTGACAAGATGGATCATTGGAGAGGAGAAAGTTGGGAGAGCTTGAATATAATCCTTTCTTTGGCAAGCTAAGCACTTTTTGTATAGTTGAAACTTCCCTTGTTTTCTTCTCAATTTGGTTTTTGAAATGATCACATGAAGAAGATGAAGCAACTGAACAACTGAGCCTCACACCTTTTTATCTGTGGCATCAAGTTTTTGTAAAGAACAGACCAAAATACATAAATGGGGAAAGGAAGTGCCACTTGGCTTCTGATGTAAAGAATTGTATACTCTGCGTGGAAATAAGCTGATGCCTTTGGATTAATCTTGTTATGCTTTTGCACAATGTTTGAAGGGAATTCGTACCTGAGTGGGATCGATTCTGTTATAGAATTTATTTTAAAATAATTTATCATAACCAAAAATAATCATTTTAATAGTATTAATTAAGGAGTTGAATTTTGTTTGCTTATAATATGAATGGAATTTAAGTTAAAAATTTAATAATTACCAATTAAAGGTATTCGGAGATATAGAAATTAAGATGTAACAAATAACCTTAAGTTGGATGAATTGCCTTTTTCATATAAAAAATTATAGTAATTCTTCACCATCTCCAAGTCATTGGCTAAATGCCATATAAACCATGCCCATGTTTTATTATTCTCCACCTTAACTACGTTTTCTAAAAACAAAGTACCACGGATGCATGATAAATGTCGATATTACCCAAGTTTATGATACAGTTGAATGGGGTTTCAATGATAACATGACGATGAGTTTTAGATTTCCTTCACAATTCCTAGGCTGGTTATGGAATGTGTGCAAATTGCCTCTTATTCAATTTCCATTAATTGCTCCATGCATGGACTGTTTCAAGGTCAAACGGGAGTAAGATAAGGTGACTCAATGTCCCCTACCTTATTTTTGCCAGGGTTGGAATATTTCTCAAGGCTGCTAAGAATTCGAACAAGTACTCCTCAATTCCACTTCCATCCGAAGTGCAAGAAGCTGGATGTAACCCACTTTGCTTTTGTAGATGATATTATGCTTTTCTCTATAGGGGATTATATCTCTATAAGCATATTAGGGGGAGTGTTGTATGTGTTAGGAAAGGTTACTGGCCTAAAAGTAAGTGTGCAAAAGTCTAGTATTTATCTAGCAGGAGTGGATGGCTGTGAGAGGGAACACTTATGATAGATAGTGGGCTACCCTCTAGGAGATTTTCCTGTTCGTTATTTGAGAGTTCCACTAGCTCCAATGAAGGTCTCGGTGGCCCAGTTCTCAGTCCTAATTGTGTCGGTTGAGTCTTACCTCAACTCTTGGAAGGGTCAATCATTGTCATTTGCAGGCAAAATTGAGCTCATCAATTCTGTTATCCAATGAGTCATCTCTTTCTGGTTACAAGCATTTCCTATCCCCATTTTAATCTTGGATAGGCTAACCTCTCTCTGCAGACTATTTTTATAGGGTGGAAGGCACTTTAGAGTGGCCTGGGATACTATACGTACTCCAAAAGGTAAAGGAGGGTTGGGACTGAAAAACAGCAAAAAATGAAACAATGCACTGCTAGTCAAAGTTTTATAAAACATATATGCAAAGGAAGATTCACTATGTGTAAGGTGGATAGATGAAGAATACTTGAAGGGTACCCCAATTTGAGATTGGATTCCCCATATTCATGATTCACCTCTAATGAAAAAGTTGGTTTAGATTTGGGATGAAATGATAGACAAATTGGGAGGCCGAAGTACAGTTATCTATGGCATGCAGAAATTGTGTGTGAATGGAGCGCCTTCCTCGTAGAAAATCTATGAACTAATTTGAAATAAACATACAAAGAGACCTTCGATGGCCTTTATTTGGAAGCAATATATACCTCCTAAATTTTCATTCATTGCTTGGCTTAGTCTCTATAATAGATTGCTAACTAAAGATAACTTACAATTCTTGGAGATCGAACAAACATGTGCCATGTGTAATGTAGCACCGGAAACTGCTGATCACTTGTTCTTTAAATGTGCTTTCACAGGTGAAATCTGGCGTGCTATCAGAACATAGTTAGGATTGACCCACACAGTGTCTTAATTACATAGTGCTATTAATTGGATCCAAAAGGATTACAGTGGCGCCATAATATGAATCAAAGCTGCTAGACTTGGCCTCCTATGCACTATATACCTGATATGGAAGACAAGGAACCTCATTCAACTAGAGTTTGCTTCTGTCTTTAGCCTCGATGTAGTCATTAGAATAAAAACAGTAATGTATAGAATTTTATATAGACTATATCCTATAGATCTCATTACTTTTTGACACTCCAAATGTATGAGGGGATTTTGCTATCTTTTGCTTATAGCCTATTTGTGGCTGTTTTGAGAATATACGTTTTGTTTTGTTTTGGTTGAGGCTTAGTGATTATAGCCTTCTCTTGGGTGTATTGGGACGACTTGGTTATTTTGGGGTAGGAACTTATATGGTTGTATTGGGGACATGGATGTATTTGACTTAGGCTCTTGGGTGGATTGAGATATGCCCCAACTACTTCTAAGCATATGTGTTGTCTTTGGCTCTTAGCCTCTTTTGGTTATTTTGGGGTGACATAAGATGTGTGTTGGTTATTTTTGTAAGGAGAATGTGTGTATGGAGAAGACTCTCATTTATTTCATATCAGCTTTGGGTTTAAATAGCTGAGGAAGCTAACAAGAATTTAGAAAAATAAGAAATCCTAATTGTGATCCCTATAAATCACATAACAGATATCAATCCCTTTAGAATAAGATTACATATTGACTAGGATTTTTATTTAAAAATGAAAAACATAGTAATCACGTGTATAAATTTAAAACAAACATTTTAACACTCCTCCTTGTTTTAAAGTTTGCAAAGCTTTAATGTCAAAATAATTCATCCTCCTCAAGTTGACCATTTATGGCTTGATTGGCTTCTCTCACATTTTGTTGCGCGTTACATATCCTTTCAACATGTCCTAGTTGTCCACACTTTTTGCATCTTACATCTTGACTCCACCAGCACTTGTGTTCTGGATGATTTGTTTTCTTGCAGTACGAACATGGTGGAAAACTCTGAGCATTGTTGTTATTAATCCTCCTTTTGTTGTATGATTTTACTGGAAAAGCACCTTCCACAATTCCTTCTTGCCACATGAGTCTCCTTTGTTCTTGTGCCTGTAATGCACTTAACAAATCTACTAAACTGATTTTTGCCAAATCCTTTGAGTTTTCAAGTGACGAAATTGTAGCCTCAAATCTTTCTGGGATGGTTACTAGAATTTTTTGAACTATTCTAGAATCATCAAAATTAGAACCAAGAAATCTTACGTTATTGGCAATGTCAATGAGCCTGTTGGAGTAATCCCTGATCGTTTCTGACTCCTTCATTTTTTGTATCTCAAATTCTCTGATTAAGTTGAGCATTTGCATTCCTTTAATTCTTTCGTTCCCTGCATATTCTTCTTTTAAGAAATCCCAAATTTCTTTGCTCGTCTTGAGCGTCATAATTCTGGAAAAAATTGTTGGCGTGACTCCTGAAAACAAGCAAGCTTTTGCTTTGGATTTTCTCTGTTTTTTTTCTTTGTGGATTTTGATCTGAGCCACCGTTGGATTTGTAGGCAACTCCGGAACGTCGTAGTCTTCATCTACAGCTTCCCACAAGTCATTTGCTTCAAGGAAGGCCTCCATTCGAACAGCCCAACTTAGATAATTTCTTCCATCAAACACTGGCAGAGTAATGGCAGTGAACGATGATTCTGAATCCATTGTCGTGTGGTTTTTGTTTGTGGTGTGGGAAAGCGTAGAATGAGTTATGGGTTATGGGTTATGGGTTATAGGTTATAGGTTATAGGTTTGTAGGCTATAGGTCCCTTAAGATCAAGAGAGCTCTGATACCAATTGTTGGTTTTTTTATGTAGAGAAGAATTTCTCAATTTTTATTGAATAAAAGCTTGTCTATTTATACAGACTTTTTCTAACTAAAATTCAAAAATCAGATAATATCTAATCTAAATCAACATAAAATAAAATCTAATCTATTTGATTGCTATCCTCATAATATCTTTGACTGTTTCAAAATCACATATTCAACAGAAATCAACCAAGATCAATAGTTGAACACGATTATAAAGTTCATTTTTCAGTGGTTGCTCTCCTTTTGTCAATTGATTCTTTGTTTCATGACAGTTATGCTTACTCGGATGACATGATGATTCTTCTTTGACAATGGCCAAAACTTTATATTCGAAATGCACCAGAAACAAAACCAGTGCAAGTGAGCAATGTGTCATCCAATGGCGATCTGGAATAAGACAAGACAGAGTAAGGTAAATCCTAAATGAATGCTGGAGATGCGGTTGATCTGCATCCATGGTGTTGTTTGTATAAATCCTTTTTGATGGTCAACCAACTTGCATTATGGATGGCAACGGGTTGAAGCTATAAGCAACCCTTTTGTAGAAAATAACGTTGTAGTAGACAGTCAAACCACTGAACAAAGGAAAGAAGTTGAAGTACAGCAAGAAGTTGAACCTGTAAGTAAATTTTTATTATCATCATCTATACTATTTTAGCATGTTTTTGAACTTACCTTACGCCTAAAATTTTGTATTTTCTTGTAGTTTTATGTATAGGTTTCCTTATCATAAATGCAAGTTTTTTAAAAACAAGAAAGATTAATATCCGGTGGCTTTAGTATATATACAACTCAAGAGATATTTCTGCAATCACTTGTGTCCTGTCATTTCTGCAGATCTCGCCATTTCAGGACTAGCTCTCTAGTCCTCTTGTTGCTCTATTAAATCCAATTTTCTGATCAAGTTCTAAATAACATTTTTACCTCGAATTTGTCCTATCCCACTTCTGTTTTGCTATCCTATAATGTCTCTTTCTCCATAAATAGCAACTCTACACCGCAAAATTTACGAACTTGACTCCTACAATTTTGTGCCAATCTCTAGCTATAGCTGATCTAGTCTTCTTCTTCTATGCATTACGGTTTAGTACTCCTGCTGACCAAGGAGTCGTGTCTTTTCATCTCAAAAGGCAATCTTCGTCCAACATCACCATTGATTCTGCTCCAACCAATATTAGTCACATCGGATTCATAGTGGTCAGTTCCGTGCGCATGTAGAAGCATAGAAGGCATATGGAGCAATTGTGCCTTGCACTAGTTGACATCAGAAGTTCCATCAATAGTGGTAGAAGTAAGAACGTCGACTACAAAAGGTGAAGACCACATTGTTGGTTTGGCAGTCATTATATTTATATCAATTTTTTGTTAAATATATAATGTTTTTTCTATCCAAATAATTATATTTTTATTGATATGATCAAATAGGATTAATTTATTTTTAATCTAAAATATAAAAATATTGGAATGGATTCATCGTTTAAATTCAATTCTATTCATATATTAAAAAAAACTTCAAGTGGTAAAGATTGTTTAAGATTTGACCCTATGTTCCTAATCATTATTTGGTATGCTTATTTAATTGGTACAATTGAAGTCAAGATAGAGTTGAACCAAAAAAATATATCAAATATTAAATATATATTTTACTGAGATAAATTTTAATTATCTTCATTAAAAAGAATTGTTTATTTGGGTTTGTATAAAAATAATATTTTCCTAGGCGATGAAGTAAGATTAATTTAACTTTCTTTTTTTTAAATTTAAAATTTAAACAAATTATTTTGGCCAATTAATAATTTAAAATCATTTCTAGTCATCGTTTAAAAGAATTAGAAAAAGCCGAAACGTAAGGCTGGAGGCAACAAAAATGTAAAAACTTCACAGGATATAATTTATTATTATATATGATAGATTAATAAAAGACTAACCCCAAAACCTAATCGAATGAGTTAGTAATATTGAGAAATAACTTGACTAGAACTTGCAAGAGCAAATTTGAATATTATTTTGCTTAAAGAATTGTATGGGAATGATTTTTTATCTTTCATCATCGAAGGAATCAGAAATATATACTGACACCACCCAATAACTTCTTAATTTAGAGTACCTAAATAATTACATAAGATAAGAAAGAATCTTCTAAGAATATTATTAATATATACCTAATTATTCCATAATTATCACAATCCTATTGGTGCTCTGTCTGTAATCCATATATGATCGACTCAGGCAACAGCTGAGAATCACTACAAGAAATATATACAATTCGCGACGTTTTATTTATAAAACGTCACGGATTGTGAAAACTTTTAGCGACGTTTTAAAAACATCACGAAAAGTTTGAATTTTTCACGACGTTTTAGAAAACGTCGTAAATTTATAACATTTTTAATGACGTTTTTTTTATTAAAACGTCACTAAATACAAACTACGACGTTATGCTGAAAAAAACGTCGCGGTTTGCGTTTGATCCGAATTTGAATAAATTATCCAATCGGTAGTTACTCCTGAAAGTAGCAAATAGAAATATCAGAATCTGAGAGTATAGAAAATGGGGTTAGGGTTATTGGCGTCGAGGGTCTCCAGAATCCTTGCGAATCGTCTCTTCCTCCGCTCCATTGTCTCCAACTCTCACCGTTAGTCACCGGAAGCTGCTGCTGCCGTTGCAGCACCAGAACCCACCCCAGATCTTCCACCCAGAACCCTTGTGGCCGGCGGACGTGTCCACTTCCCCAACCGTGAGGATGCGAATAGCCTCATCCACAAAACGAGAGAACGGCCAAACAGAAAACGAAAAGGCAATGCCAAACCTCAAGCTATGGTTCTTATCAATACAATTCTCTGTTCATCCTTCCTAAAATCTCAATACACTGTATCGACGCCGCCAATCAGTTTCCGGAAACTTGTTTGTTGCTCTAGATCGCCGATCGACGAAGGTGATAGTATTATCGGGATCAAAAAGCCCAAGAGGAAACTGTCGGAGCAGTCTTCTTGGGAAGCGAAGGACTCTGAGGGCAGGGACTACATATATCGGCTGGGGAAAGAAGCCGATAACATGAAATCGCCATCTGAACTAGGGATGGCATCATCGATTCTCTTTTCACTGGCAACTTCCTTGGATGAGACTAATTCGTCCTCAGAGTAGGTCACTCCTGTTCTTTCTTCTTCTCATCACGCCTCCGGAAAAGAGGTTCAGTTTCTCTCTTGATTCAATTTCTAAT
>JAOTIZ010000003.1:5765211-5776820 GCA_027123425.1 Erythroxylum panamense
TTTGTACCGAATTTGAGTGCGTAGCCTACCAATCTCGTGTGTCGCGGATTCGGATATCACCCACGATATCGGGTTCGAGTCCTGCGGGGTTGGGGTGCTACACATTAGGTATGGTTAGTAGATGGGGACTACAAATGGATAGATCTTCAAATACAACAAGAGAATAATACAGAAGCTTCATCAAATAAAACAAATGGAACCTGGAGGTAAACACAAACTGTATTTATATAAAAGCATAAGTGCTATGAGATCTCCTTAGCTAAGGAAAAACAGGCATTCCTAAAGGCACAATCAACTGAAGATAGACATGAAATTGAAGACCAAAAGTTTCTCATTATATTTGTCTTGTAATGAGCATAGATAGAAGAAGAATTTGAGTATACTCTGAGAACTCAAAATGGGCCACATAGAATTATTAATTCTATATGCTTCAATTTAGAACAACTTCAATTTGCAATTTGAGAATAAATTTGAGAATTCCTTTTGGCACCTATTCTATGTTTTAACACCTAGAGCATTTATTAATCTTTAATTTCCAAAAAGATGCAATTAAGCAAGTGAAAAGAGATCATAAAAAAATATTAGAGCTTCTTGTCAATGTAATTAACTACATTTATGTTAAAAAATAAAACATTGACATGACACTCCTTTAAATTTTACTCATTTGTAAATAAATTTAATACTTAACCTAATACAATTAAAAGAATTATAAAATTTTCTTATGTATCAATTAAGATAATATAAACAGTTATTTACTCTTTAAAAGCCATCACAAGGTATATATAATTTGTGCCAATTAAGTTTATATCTTTGGGTGTCTTAATTTGTCTTGGTTGTGTAATTATTGGAGAAGGAAGCACAACATACAAAGTCCAAATTTGATGAACAGTAACAGAAGAAGGCCATGCATGGTACAACTCAGGATCGTTTATTTGCCAATAAGTTCATACGTGAGGTGCTTCAGGAGAAAGTTCAGGTTTTTTTTTATCTGAAGGATAAATACATTAGAGTTAAACCACAAGGCGGGGAGAACTACCCCAGTTATATCTTCTATTAAGATTTAAAGGCAACCTACATGTGGGTTTTGATATACTTTCTAAGTTTGTCCAACACTTGCTTCAGGTTTGGGCCAGATTCCGGAAGGAACAACTCTCCTACTTCCCTATCTATCATGTTCAAACTCAACAGTGATTATCCATTTATAGTTTTAGAAGATCTCTATTAAAACAACATATAACATATTTGAAAATCTAGTTGAAGTTAGTAATAAGTCAATGAAATAAACTTATTCTATAACAAGGTCTACTATTTGCTGCAGGTAATTAAGGGTTCAACAGGGCAACGAGAGATCCAAATGCATGTTGCAAGATTTACTGTTTTGAGGTTACATAACTAGGACATCTTAAAACGTTAGGTTAACAGTACTCATGGCAAAGTACATGCACAATTATTAGACGAAAGTTGAAAATCTACTTTCTTCACGAGCTTCCGTAATCTTCAGATTCAGTTTCTTCATTAGAGTCATATTGATAAGGTTCTTCACCATCACGTCTGTTCTGTCCTTCCAAACTTCGTCCTTCCACAACTTCTGTTGCTTCCTCTTCATTAGCTGATGGTTCTGAAATCGAAACACAGCGGGGGATAAAATAAAACGAAGAACCTCAACAAGTTTCTTGTCTGTGAGTGATGAAATGAGCAAATAACTATATGAAAAGTTACCATCATCAGCAGGGTCCACATCAAGATTAAGAAGATTATCGTAAGATTCTTTCAGGAACTGTTCAACAACTTCCTTCCTTCGTGCACGGTAGGCAATCGGGGTTTGATCGAAATCTTTATAGGCTGATGAGGAGTTCAGTGGCTACAAAGTTAACATATATGAGTCTTCTCTGACAGCTAACCCCAGTGAAGGAGTTCATAAAAATCTTCATGTTCATGCTTCAATAAAGCATAATGAAAATACATACCAATATTGCATGTTGATGCTGAATTCTGAACTCCTGATGTGGAGGTATAACTCCATAGAGTTCATAGTTTTCAACCTCTATCAGCGATCGGCACCTTATTTTCGTCAGCTTATGATAATAGAACTGCAGTATGCATTTTATGATATTAATTGAAGCCATGAATTCATATAACACCGAAGAGATAGCATATTAAGAGAGAAGCAAAACAGGAACATGCTAAATTTGGAATAATACCACAAATTAGGAATTAGGAATAATCAAAATAATAATGTAACAATTTCAAATGTTAAAATAAGCATATAGTACCCTACATCATTGGCTTGCCATGAAATTGATAAACATATACAATCTCAACAACAAATATTTGATCTCCTTTTAAATGTATTTGATTATATTGTATTTGATTTTATCTTGTGATCTTCAGTATCTCTGTAGATATCATATACATGTATAAATACAGTGTAAAGGCACTCATGATTATACAAGCAATACAACACAATTATATTTTCAATTGCTTTCTTCTTTTCTTTCATGGTATCAGAGCCTATACATTCATTCTAGTCACATACAATTATCTGCTTCAGTTTTTTTTTTCATAAACACTCGACCTCAAACTCCTCCTTACAAATCACATCTTCTTTCAGTTCCTTTTTCAAACACCTATCACGCACAACATACATTGCTTTACTTTTCACTCGCATTTCCAAGACACTACACAATCAATTTTTTTCCTACTACACCCGACCAAGCAAAACACTTATCATGGCCGATTTCAATTCCCCTCTTTTACCAATCAACCAAATCACAAATTTCCTCATTACCCAACTAGATATCACGAATTATCTTATTTGGCGTAATCAGGTTTATGCTATCCTCACTACCTCTGAGTTGGTTGTATACATCGATGGCACTCTTGCTCAACCTGCTGCTGACTCTCCGGAATTTCACAAATGGCAGAAATTCAACCGCTTGGTTTACTGTTTTCTCACTGCTTCTCTATCAAGCTCCACCATCTGCCTTGCTGTCAGCAGCACCACTGCTCGTGATCTCTGGGTTGATCTTGAGCGTCATTTCATGCAGCAATCTACTTCCTAACGCTCTCTTCTTCGGCGTAAACTGCACACATTACAAAAAGGACAACATTCCATTACTGATTATCTGGCTTTTATATCCAATACAGCTGATGAATTAGGAGCTATTGGTGATCAAATAACTGATTAATGATCTTATTCTCTTTACCTTGAATGGTTTACCTGCAGATTATGAATCCTTTATTAAGGCGATAGAACATCGAGAAACAAGCATCTCCTTCGTTGAACTCCGAGCCAAGCTTCTTATCCATGAGCAGCGCCTCTTATCATTTCATTCGGGTCTCTCAACAGACACAGCTCTCACGGCGTCCTTCGATGGCCATCGATCTTCTCCATCGTTCCACGGGCGCGATGCAACGAGACACAGAGGAGGAAGGCATCGTTCTTTGCGCACGGGTCACCAACGTTCTCCTCTGGGTCGCGGGCTTTTTCTTCTGGCTCGCATGAGCAGACTCCTGTCCCCATCTTTCAGCCCATTTCACCTAATAACCCTTACAACCACCACACACATGCCCAACCCACTTATCCTTCCTCCAAGCCCAAGCACTCATATAAACTCCCAACCCAATGTCAAATCTGCTAGAAATGGGGCCATATTGCAGCCCATTGTCGGTACAGATACTCAGAATCCCGAAATCATCCTCTCCACCCTCCACCTGATCCTAAACACCTGTCCACTGCCTTTACTGCATTAAATATCCAAGACATCTCTAATTCCTCCACCTTCACCCCTAATACCCTCACGGAATGTCTTCCTGATATCGGTGCCACCAATCATATGACACCAGATCCCCACCTTGTTGACTCCGAAACTCCATACAGTGGTCCCCATCAAGTGATTGTCGGTAATGGACAAACCCTTCCCATCTCCTCCACTGATAATGTCACCCTATCCACTCCAACTCGTCCTCTTCATCAACACAATGTTTTAATTGTTCCCAATCTTACCAATAATTTACTTTCTGTAGCTAAATTTGTCAAAGATAACTCCTGACTTGTTGAATTTAACTCATTTGGTTACATTGTGAAGGATCTCAACACCAAGACACCACTATTCGCGGGGTCCATCCACAATAACCTTTATCCCATGAAGGTCCCAGTCCACTTTCAAAATCCAATTGCTTTCCAAGCTGTTTCCACTGCTTTCAACCTGTGGCATCAACGTCTAGGTCATCCGTGCTCCGCCATACTTTCCAGATTGTCTCTCCCATTCAAAATGTCCTCAAATATACTAAATAATTGTACTTCCTGTTTATTAGGAAAAAGCACTCGTCTTCCTTTTCAATTATGCTCTCGTGTTTCTACTATGCCTTTACAATTTATTCATTGTGATATTTGGGGTCCCTCTCTATCTCTCTCAACTTCTGGTTACCGCTATTTTATTCTATTCATTGATGATTTTAGTCTCTATACCTGGATTTTTCCTTTAACTCACAAAAGTCAAGCGTTGTCTCAATTCCAAATTATCAAAACTACAACTGAAAACCTTTTTTCATCCACTATTAAATCTTTCCAATGCGATGGAGCTTCTGAACTCATCAAAGGTTCCTTTGCCACTTTTTTAACCACCCATGGCATCTCTTACCACATTTCATGTCCTCATACTCCACAACAAAATGGCCTTGCTGAACGTAAAATTCGTCACATAACTGAAACTGGTCTTACCATTCTTCTTCATGCCTCTTTACCCAAGTCATTCTGGTTCGATGCCTTTTCTACAGCTACCTACCTCATTAATCTTTTTCCCACACTTGTCCTTAATCACAAATCCCCACTTGAAGCTCTTTTCCTCACCCAACCTAATCTCTCTCACCTTCGTGTATTTGGGTGTGCTTGTTTCCCTTTTCTTGGGTCTTAACGTGTGGACAAACTCTCTCCCAAGTCCTCACAGTGTGTATTTATTGGGTATTCTTTACAATACAAAGGCTACCGGTGCTTTGACCCTATCACCTCCAAAATTCACATCTCTCGCCATATCCGTTTTCTCGAAACTACTTTTCCCTTTGCTACTTCCTCTCCACCCTCATCCTCCACATCTTCTCCCTCTGTTATTTCTCTTCCACTACCTGTACCACTCTCTTCTCCACTAGTCCTAACCGCACCTTCTCCACCACCCTCAAATATGTCACCTCCACCACCTCAACACCACATGACCACCCGCACAGGTGATAACACTCGTGTTCCTCAGATCCTTTCTGACTATGTAACTTATTCCACCTTTACTTAACTCTCAAACGAACCAAATCCCACCTCCTTCACTCAAGCAAACAAATTTCCACATTGGCGCCAAGCTATGCTTGATGAGTTCAATGCACTCCATCGCAATCATACCTGGACCCTTGTTTCTCCACCTCCTAATGCCAACATTGTTGGATGTAAATGGGTTTTTCGCACTAAACGAAATTCCGATGATACCCTAGATCGATACAAAGCTCGTCTTGTTGCCAAAGGATATCATCAAACTCCTGGTCTTGACTACACTGACACCTTTAGCCCTGTTATCAAACCCACGACCATTCGCCTCATCCTTACCATTGCCCTATCCAAAAATTGGCTCATTCATCAACTTAATGTTCATAATGCCTTCCTTAATGGGAATCTTCACGAACCAGTCTTCATGACCCAACCCCCTGGCTTTATTGACCCTCATCGACCTTCTCATATATGCCATCTTTACAAAGCCCTTTATGGTCTAAAACAAGCTCCACGAGCATGGTTTCATCGCTTAAGTCAAAAATTACTTGAACTCAATTTCACTTCCACCAAATCTGATACATTCTTATTTGTTCACTCCACATCCTCCCATACAACGTTCCTCCTAGTTTATGTTGATGACATCTTACTCACTAGCTCCTTCCCATCTTTCCTCACACATCTCATTATTGAACTTAATTCTGCCTTCTTTATCAAAGACCTCGGTCCTCTTCATTAATTTCTTAGCATAGAAGCTACAACCACATCTACAGGTCTTCTCCTTACCCAAACTAAATATACCAAAGATCTTCTTCTCCGCACAGGACTTGCTCAGGCCATCACACCCATTACTCCTACTCTTCCTTTGTCCAAAAATCATGATACACCTCTCTTTGATCCTTCTGAATACGGAAGTACTGTTGGTGATCTCCAATACCTCTGTCTTACTCGTCCTGACATTCAATTTGTAGTTAACAAAGTCTCCCAATTTCTCCATTGTCCTACCGACATTCACTGGACTGCTGTTAAATGGATACTTCGGTACCTTCGTGCCACATCCTCTTCTGGTATCCACATAACCCGCGCAACTTCTCTCTCTATAAATGCATATTGTGATGCTGATTGGGCAGGATGTCCTGATGATCGTCAATCTACATTTGGTTATTGTATCTTCTTGGGTTCAAATCTCATCTCCTGGAGTGCCAAGAAACAACATACAGTTGCTAGATTCGGCACTGAAGCCGAGTATCGAAGTATTGCTCTTGCTGCTGCTGAAGTTTGTTGGCTTAAATCTCTTCTTAGCGAAATTGGTTTCTCTCACCTACCACCGACTCTTTGGTGTGACAATCTTGGCGCCATGTTTCTTGCTGCCAATCCCATCAATAATACTCGTACAAAGCACATTGAAATTGATATTCACTTTGTCAGAGATCTGGTTACCAGCAAAGTATTATCAATTCAACATCTTCCTTCCAGTCGTCAAATTGCCGACATTATGACCAAGGCTCTATCTTCATCTGCTTTTCAGATTTTTCGTGACAAGCTCACTGTGGCAACGCATCGTGATCTTGAGGGGGGCTGATAAACATATACAGATACATCCAAATCCTTATGCAATCTCAACAACAAATATTTGATCTCCTTTTAAATGTATTTGATTTTCTTGTATTTGATTTTATCTTGTGATCTTTAGTATCTCTGTAGATATCATATACATGTATAAATACAGTGTGAAGGCACTCATGATTATACAAGCAATACAACACAATTATATTTTCAATTTCTTTCTTCTTTTCTTTCAGAAATTACATAGGAAGAAGATAAAAACCTTATCAAGTTTTCCAGTATGGCGTCGTCGAGGCTGCATTTGCCAGTTATTGAGCCACTCACAGTCTCCTAGACGCATGCGCATCTTTTTGGGCACAGGAATAGTTTCAGGTGATTCCTCTATCTGACAACTTACTCGTTTCTACATCCAAACCATGAACATAAATAATCTTAATGAATATACAAATCCCATTATTTATTTTACTCCCATCATGATGTAATTCGTACTTTCTTTTACTTGGCAATTCGTTATCAAAATTAACTTGAGAGCAATGAACTCACTTAAAACATCATCCATGTAAGTAAGACATCTAGCTTGTTTGCTTCAAGCATCCATTTGATCCATTATTTGCATTGATGATTAAGACTCAACAAGATTTCTAGCCAATAATAGAAAATAGTGTACGAGAGAGGAAAATGGTAGATATCAAACCTTAGCTTTTCTTGGTTCATAAGCTTCTACTGACCGATAGGATATGGGAACAGCATCAATGGCATAGTCTGTTCCATCGTATTCATGCTTTGAATGTCTTGATTGCTGAAGACCCTGCTTCAGAATATATCAAATTGAGTAGAAATGCTAATATATCATTTTGCTCGCTTAACATGATTATCGATATCTAATCTTTTGTAATATACAATTCTTAGAAAGTAAGAGATACGAAAATGGTAGATATCAAACCTTAGCTTTTCTTGGTGTATAAGCATCATAAACTTCTACTGGTCGATAGGATATGGGAACAGCGTCAATGCCACAGTATGCTCCACGATATGCTTGCTTTGATTGTCTTGATTGCTGAAGACCCTGCTTCAGAGTAAATCAAATTGAGTAAAAGCTAATATATGGTTTTGCTCACTTAACATGATTATTGATATACTAATAATTAGAAAGTACTTTCGATTTATATTTTTAAAAAAAGAGAATTAAATTTAATCTCTTAATTCATAAAAGATTATTGATCATTTAGATAATAATCCATCATCTTCTTTTACCAAAAGAATAATATTAAGAGAGAAATGAAATGTTATAATTGCTCCCAATCTTATATTAAATACTAAAATTACACCAATTTTCAGTTATTTTGATGCATTTACTTGCCAACTAAATGCAAGTTCCAATTATGAAAATGCAAGAAGTCATGTTGTTAGTTACTTGTTTTATTAATTACTTTTAAGATTAATAAGTTCTGAGCTTAATTTTTAAGAAAGAGGTCATACTGTCTGAGAGGTGTATGATGTTTCACTTTTGTTATTCCAATGTTGGTCTAATTTATCTCATTCATATATTTATGTAGGTCCTACATAAATGTGTAGATAAAATAACTTGAAATAGAGTTAAAACAACAAAAGTGAAACAGGTGATCCGATTCTCATACTGTCAACCTTAATCTATCATATATGGAAACAACTTCTACTAAGCAAATGTAAGCAAAAACCTTGAAGCCATTAAATTAGTAAGTCAGTAACTTAAATTTCTTACCGTGTTTTCAACTTTTAATTGCAAACTAAAACAAGAGCATCATGTGCCCACTTGCAAAAAGCTAACACTGTTTATGTTCCAAGAAAAAAGAACTTGAGAATAGTATAAATAGCACTTGTATTGGAATGTTTTTGACAAAACATTTTGCATAAAAGTTATCAGTAACCTTATCACTATTTTTAAACATGTTGAAAACTTAACACTTTCAGTGCCTACTCAAGTCCTCAATGGCTTATGTTTATCAATGTAAGAGAAAGAGAAAGAGGGTGGTGAAGTACCAGAGCTTGGATGTTAGTATTGCCATTGGTCTTTGCTGAACATATTTGTAGCTCATACTCACATGCATATGGCTCAAGATTCAGGCCGAAGTCCACCTGTTGGACAAGCTTATAAAATGATTGCATCTTCTGCAAAATTAGAGACTTTTTATCAATCATCAACGGGAGGAGAATTCTTTACAACTAATTCACACCTCTTTTGCCTGTGAGTGATATAATAAAAATTCTGAAAAATAAAGAGTACCAAAATTTGAATAAGAAATTTACTTTTTATTTGAATATATAATTATATGCATGATTTAGTCTATGAGTTCGACATAAATTAAAATAAATTTTTTACGATAATATTAGTTTAGTTTGTCCTTTTAAGAAAATTATTACAATTGCTATTTTTCTTACTATAGTTGCAATTTATTATTTTCTATGTGTGGACTATTTTCCATATATAAGTTACTATAACTCATATATGGCTTCTTACTAACTAAATTTGTCAAGAAAAAAATTAACCAACTTTCATTAGTTAACACGTTTAAATGAATATTAATTGTTATTTAAAATTTATATTTAAAATAATCAACTTAAAAGCATCTGAACGTTATTAACTAATATAACGAACATTTAAAATTTTATAAACATGAGTTTGTATATAAAAAGCGCAAGTAATGACAATTTTTTTAACTACGATATTAATCACAGTTTTTCAATAATTACCAGTAAATTTTGAACTAACAAGATAGATACGACAAATCTTCCTAATCTTCAAAAACATTGCGACTTGAATATTCAAATATCAATTCTACAAAATAAATTAGATATAGAAGTAACAAATCAAAAGTTCAATTGCCTAAACACATTAATCATAATCATGATACTACTTAGCTTTAGTTGAATCCATTAGCTAGAACTTAAATTATATACAAGATAGATGCGAACTCAGTTTACTCTCAGAGTTAGGTTTTGCTTGGGAGAACAATCAGGACGATAATCAATCAAAGCATAAGATAGCGAAGCAAACCACAAAAGTTTTAGCTAGCTTTACCCCTTCTACTTGTGCAATATATGTAAGAGACAACAGTTGCTTGCGACTGATGACGTAAAACCCATCTTGTTCTTGGTTTGGTGAAAGTACAATGATCTCCATGTCCAAATTCTCTAAATTTTTAGTACCACGTAGGGTCTACAGTGAAGGGAGTCTGAAGGGAGAGATAGGAGGGAAAATTTCAGAAATGTGATTGGAAAACAAGATGAATTGGGGAAGACAATTTATTAGGGCAATTACTAATTAAACTTTTACAATTGGTTCACTCCCACGTGTATATCATGAAGGTTGAATAAAAATCATTATTCTATAGCGATTAATGACATCGAAATAACTAAATATTTCTTTAATTATCGACTTTTATTATTTGGTGAAGTAATAAATTAATTATATCCTTAAATGTCACTACTACATAGATTTGTGTTGCTAGACTCTAAATGTACAATATATGAGACCCAAATCGAATTTTGGCTATAAACTGATTGCACAATTGGATTAATCATCATCGAAATGCAAATTTACAACATTTTGCAGAAGAGGAAAGTATTATAAAGACTCTACTTCAATAAAAACCAGCTTAATTAAGTTTGTTCCTAATGATAACAGAGTCAAGGATAATGATTTTCATAAAATTAATTAATGAACTCTAAAAATGAAAAGGAAAAAAATCATAGAGAGATGTGGTATGAACACCTTAAAGATTGATTTGTTTGGATTACTTGCTCAAAAACACATCATTAGTCATATATAATATGTTTCATTAAATAGCTTTCAACTATGTGCACCATTTTGTCCATAGTTACAAAGTAGCAATCTTGCTTGAATGATAATTTAAATATTTTAAGGATTGTTTGATTATAGTTTTTTTAATGGTTTTTGATTTTCAATTCTTAATGGAAGTAATAAAAATTGGAGAATTATTTTACGAATCTTACGGACTTAGAATATATTTATCAAATAATCATCAAATTTGAAATGAACCTCCATGCTTTTTAGTACGAGACTTTTTATTTTTATGTTTATTTTTAATTAATTATTTTTACATATTTTTAATAATATTTAATTATTAAATATTATTATTTAGTTAATAATATTATTAGATTATGATAAAAATAAAATTGAAAACTAAAACTATATTTTATGATTTTTATAAATTATAAAAATAAATACATATAAAAAGCTAATTTATATCTATAAATTAGCTTTTTATAGATATAAATTCATAGATATAAAAGGCCAAAATTAAGCAGCATCATCTCAAATTCAACAAAAATAAAAAAGATATAAAAAGCTAATTTATTTACCAAAATAATAATTTAATTGCAAAATTGGTATATTAATAATTAAAATTTCAATTACTTATTCACAACTACAATCATTAGCTAAAACTTATTTTCACTTAAACATGTACACAAGACGATGATTCAATTTAGATCTACATATATATGCATGTTTGTGTAAAGTGCTTTAGTTTTTCTAATTGGAGATGATAATCAAACATATTACAGGAATCATATGGTGAATAAGCCACGGGAAAAAAATTGTTTTTTAGCCCCCTACTTTTGCAATATATGTGAGAGATAACAATTGCTTTCGATTGATGATGTAAAATCCATCTCTCCAGATTCTCTACGACCTTGTTAGCTCCAGACTGTTAGGTTTTGGGTCCACTCCTAAGTGGAGCCCAAAGCCTAACATATATAAGGGTGTTTTAAACCCTTAAGAAGGTAGGTT
>JAOTIZ010000003.1:5776920-5787906 GCA_027123425.1 Erythroxylum panamense
CAACCATTTTTTCCTTAAAACGGCTTCTGCGGTGTGAAAAAGTGCTTTTGGGACTTCCAGAAGCCGAACCAAACAGACACTAAGTCTGTATTGCATGAAGTTGACAGGACCCTCAGGACTCAGCAGTGGCTCTGCAACTGCAATATGGTTATACATAGCTCTTACAAGTTACAACATAAAACGCGTAAGTGCCTGTAACGTAATGGGGCCTATGGGTGAAGTCTCATCAATCAGCAATCAACTTTCCATATTTAAGTTCTCATATCAACATTATCCGCATCACATGTTCCATCCTGATTTATGAGTAGTTGTACTCATTTCTTAGTTGATTAATGGCAATATAAAGGGGGGGAAATGTGTGATTTAAAAGCCTAAGATGCTCCTTTCTGTATACAAGGACACCAAAAGCCTAAGTGAATAGCCGTTTACTATTGGCATCAGTGGCTTGGGTTGGGTTGGTGAGTGGCAAAGAGAGACTCATCATTCATTATCTTCTGAAAGCACAATTATCAACTTAAGGCCCTATCAACCCCACAAATCTATCCTATAACTAACTCTCTTCCTCGCTGGAATATGGTTCTTCCTAGACTCCCAATTCAATCTCACACCATTTCACAAAAGCTGCCCGATGATATAAAAACGCATATGGCTGGCTATGGGTTGAAGCCATGAAATTTAGTCAAATTAATAGTTATTGTTAAGTCTGTTGTGAAGAACAAATTACTTCGAAACTTTTTCCTTTCTACAATTTGAATCGAGAATATAATTTTATAGGAAAAGGAGCTGTGGTCATTGTATCATGGCACTGGCATCTTTGGAGTCATCCTCTATCATGAAGCCAAGAAAAAGAGTAAATAAAGTGCTATTTTTGTGAAACAAGAAGAAAATATCTGACATAAATCGCCTTTGTTAGTGCCAACATAACAGCAACTTTCTTTGGGGAAAATTTTGCCTGGTGTTAGTGCTCAACCAATTTTGCGTTCCCCAATTCAATTTTTCGATGTGGAAAGTTCATTTCCATCAGTAACAATTGCAGAATTAGCAAAAAAATAAGAAATCTTTTAATATTTCCAGCCTGAGGTATTAGTGAATTATTATTTCATCTTCTTTTATTCTTTCAAGAAAATACAACGTATAATTAAGAATTCGTACTATCAGTTTACCATTAACATTTGTCATATCGATTGGAAATGCAGAATGTCATAATTTAAACCACTACAATTTCTAAGTTGAAAAGTTTAGTGAAATCACCAAGCTTTTGCATCCTACAGTAATCCAATTTATAACTCTGCTTTATATTTTAACAGTTTTCTTTGATAAATACTGTTGAAATGGGATATAACATTCACCTGTATCTTCTCTTCTCAAATAGTCACGAAATTTGGTGCCCAACGGACAATGAGAAGCCTGTTCAAGAGTTTTATGGCAAATGAACTAAACATTAGTAACATCGGTAAACCAGTGATTAGTTCAATTCTAATTCAATTCTTGTCTTCATAAGATGGCTGAAATGACTGGTGGAGAAGTTGATAGATGCGTTGAGTGCACTGGGAAGTATCAATGCTATGGTATCTTCATCTTCGTGATATAAATTTCTTACAGCTCCTAATTTTTTGGATCAAACATCATGAAAAATTTCTTGCATGGTTACTGTATCGTTGTGCTTATTGGTGTATTAAGTAAAGATGATGCCTTTAAATTAAAACTCGTCCAGTGAATATCTTTAACGAGAGGACTCTCAAGGGTACTTTTTTGGGAACTACAAGCCACACCTCTGATCTTCCTTCTGTTGCAATGTATATATATATATATGTATGTATGTATGTATGTATATAAATATATACATGACCAAGGTAAGTATAATTTACAATCATAACCAGTTTATGAGGGAAGATGTTTCTGGATCTTCCTAGAACACAACTATTTTAACATCATATCAAATCAGAAGTTACTATTTAATTTGAAACTTTAAACCATCATATAAATTTTTTAATTTTTAATTTTGGTTACAAGAGTAAAATCCATTCTACTTCTAATTTCCAAGACCATTTTTTCTAATTCTTATAAACTGCTCATCTATTCTTTTTAAAGAAATATCTTCATAAAAATATTAACGTCAAGGTCCTCCTATCTCCTTGTAATTGCATAATTATTTCCATTTCTTCATATATCTTCAAAGAGTTTCAATGAATCATAGGTACTACATTGACAAAAGAAGGAATTAATATTACTCAAATCACAAACCTTCCAAAAGCGCTAACATTAAAGATAACTGAGAGAAATAAAAAATAAAAATATTTAAAAGGAGTTAAGTAAAGCCTCTAAACAGTTAAAAGTACGCAATTTTGATGGTTTATTTGTTGGGTTTTGGGTCACTCCTAAGTGGAGCCCAAAGCCTAACATATAAAAGGGTATGTTAAACCTTAAAGAGTGAAGAAGAGAGTTTTCAGCCAGAAGAGAATAGAGAGAGGGAGAGAGAGGGAAGAGAGAGAAAGAAGAATTTTTTTTCAACTTTGCACAGTAATCTTCTAACCTTCGATCGGATGGTGATTTCATGTCGGATTTACCTGAAATTTTAACAAGAGATTTCTCTCTCGTTGTTCTTCATTCTGAACGGTGGAGATTGGATTCGGAGGTCTTCAAGGTGCCCTGATCTTCAGTCGAAGTTGCTGAAATTTTAAGGATGATATTGTTCTCAACTCTTTGATTTTTCATCTTGTTGATGATTATTGTTGTAATTTGAGTTGAGTGGTGATTTTAGTTGTATCTAGAGCTGAAAAACTCTGTAACTTGATTGATTATAGTGGAGTTTTTCTTTACTGGACTAGATCCCGTGGTTTTTCCTTTCTCACATTGAGGAAGGTTTTTCACGTAAAAAAATTGCCTGTGTTATTTATTTCTTGCTGCTTAATTTCATGTATTGGTGAGTTTGTTGGTTGCTGTTTTTCTTTTGGATTGGCTGTGATTGTTCACACAGGGAAAGATTTATTGGTTCTGGTTTGATGCCGCTGCGTGACCGACACCTCCTTTCCCAACACAGACTCCATAGTGAGGAAGTGAAAGAGATAGATGCATGTATTGAGCATATATTGAGAGTTGAGAAATAGATACTTTATTAGGGCAATTAGTTATCAAGGTGTGAAGACATTTTTGGACAATTAATTGTCCATCCCCATAAATGTTTATAACATTGAGATTTAGAAAAAGTACTAAATATTTTTGAAAATGTTTACCTTTTCTTCTCTTGGTAAAACAATTAAGTTTATTTTCGTACCATGTTTGACAACTATTATACAGTGAATTAATGAATTTCTATCTATAAATTTTCATCGAGGATTTATATTACCTAGATTGTAAATGACACAATGTATAAGACCAAACTCACAATTAACTGTTGATTTTTTTTTTTAGAGTTATTGGTAAGACTATTTTTTGTGATTAAAATATTACGAGTTCGAGTTACGAAAATAACCTTTTTAATTTTGTACATTAAAGAAATAAAGATAATTAAATCTTAGAATAGAAAATTTTAATAATGCTAATTTTTTAATTTATTGTTTATTATCATTTAGTTCTTTCTTAAATTTAGATGTATAGTAAATTAAGATCCTTTTATTTGTTTTATCAATTGTTTTCTACCCAAGGGCTCAAGAGAACGGTGGTAATCATTTTCTTTTTGACTTCTCAGGAAGTGTCCACTGGACTGAAGCCGGTGATTAATCCCCCCTTCAGAGTACTGATACATCCCTTATAAGAGCTGCTACTGGCTCAAGAGTTTGCTGCATTCTCAAAGATAAAGATCGAACCCAGCACCTCTTAGTTAAACGACAAAAATATGCGCCATCTACCCCACTAGGTTGGTAGCAATCAAAATAAAATGATGTTGGGAGGGAATAGATTAATCTCTATCTATATAGATGTTTATAAAATAGGGTAATCAGCGTATCTCTGTCAGTGTCCATTTTCTGAGTCGTGAGGATTCGAAGGGGCCACAATAAGGAAGAGACGCTGAGCCTGAGTGGCTACGTCGAGCTTGTCAGGCTGGTACTACTACGGACATTTTGTTGGTACAACACAACTGGCCCTGGAACTAATGCTGTATGTATATATATATACAACTACGGAAACATACATACATAATTATATCAAATACCTAATTATAAAATTAAAATTAATTTATAAATACATTAAAAAGTTATAAATTAACTAATTCCAAATATTTAAATAAAAAATTTATAGATATACATTTTAACAAAATCTATATTCACCAAAATTTGACATGTGATATATTCTAACGAATTCAATTTCAAATATATATTAAATTTATTAATACTAATTTTTAAGATAATAAATATCTAATTATAAAATAAAAGCTAATTCACAAATAAAAAATAATTAATTATTATCAAAGAGACTCTAATTGTTTTGAAATATGTACATATCAAGTATTTATAATATTAAAATATATATTACTTTAGTTATTTGGGATTTGTGTATATTAAATATCATATAATATAATTATATTGATATAAAATTAAATATTTAAAGTATTAAATTATACATTTAATAACTCAAAAAAAATTAATAAAGTATTCTCTATATATATAGTAAATTTACATATATAAAAATTCATATTTTAAATAATATTATTATTCAAAATATACATTGCAGTTAAAGAAACCATTATTTATTATGAATTCATATTTATTATAAGATTAAGCTGTTATGAAAATTTTAATATGGTATTTATAACAAAATTATCATATTTATGTTTAAAAATATATATTTATGATGAGGTTATTATGATTATTGTAAAAGATTTAATAATTATAATTGTTAAATGAATAATTATAATTATATATTTTATTAATGGTATATTATTAAAAATAATTAATATTGATTCAATTCTTTTTAGGTTGGACATTACAGAAAAGGTTGATGAGAAATATAAATGAAAAAGCAAAAGCCCAATTTGAAAATTTGGAATAAAACTTAAAATCATATTTAAATATGAATATAAATATGTAATTTTAAAATTTTTATAATAAATTAAGAGTTATTATTAAAATAATTTGCTTCATAATATATAAAACTATTTAAACTTAATTATATTTGATTGTTTCAATTTTATGAACAAAGTATAATTATTTAAATATATGGTTAATTTCTTTTCTCACTAATTGCAAATTTATTTGTACAATATTAAACTTATTAATTTGATATAAATTTTTTGTAATTGATATGAAATATCATAAATAAAAGCAAATCATAAAAAATATTATAATATTTGCATTAATAAAATAATAATTTCACATTATATAATTAATTTTATAAATTCCAATATTATTTAAATAATAATAACAAAAACGGTGTTCTGGCTTAGTTCTAGTTGGGATGAATTTCCAGCTTTTCATGGACAGAGAATCTGCTTACGTACTTGCTCGACGCAAGCCAGTGAACTGTTGTTTCAGTATTTCTTTATCTGATCTTAAAATAGACCCTTTATCCGTAGCATTCACAGCAGTCAGCAGAGCACTAAGCGTGAAGCAATTTCTTGGCATTATAACGTATGAACAGCTTCCAATGTTAATGAAAAGTTGAAAAGAAAATTGGCTACATGTATCTGACAGATCAAAGCAAAGCAAGGACATGCTTTTTCAGAAGGGAAAGCATAATCTTTATGGAAGTTGGACGGCAGGGAATGGAGCACATTGTTCTCTTCTGGTCCCCTGCTGCCATAGTATTGATAGATTTAATTATTGACGAGTTTTTCCTCCACAGAAGAAAGTAGATAAATCCTCCAGTAATAACAAGTTAAAATTCATAGCATCATGTCTGATTTGGATGGTAATCTCTTGAAGAAGTTGATGGGCGCAGAGGGCAGCTTGCTCCTGAACCGAGGATGTCTCAGGAAATACATTCCATAAAGCACTGCCACAACTTGGAACGGGGTAACGTAGATAAACACAGCAAAGATAAGGGAGAAGACGATGAAAATGGCTGTTGCTCGCGGATCCCGCCAGCTCAATACAGCCTGAAACCTCTCTGCTTGGCTTGCCAAGTCTCCAATCACTGTCTGCACTTTGCCTGCAACACTTCTCAGCCTATCGTATCTCATCCTGACGATGTCTGTTGGTCTTGAGGTAGGGAATGAATCAAACTCCTCATCAAGTTCATCAGGATGAACATTTTCAGCTTGTGAAAGCCGAGTATCCATGTGAGGGGGATGCCTCGGCCTAAACCGATAATTCCATATGCCAATGACAAACAGATAGAGGAAAATTGTAGGGAGTATCAACTCTGGATAGCAGACCAGTATCAAGAACAATATATGCACAAGACAAGTTGTTACAGGGTTTCTCCAGCAGCAAATGTCATTTAACCACTTGCATACTGCAGTAACCCCTGAAAGTACTGACATTATGCGTTGGAAGTTTGCCTTGCTTCTTCTTAAGCTAAACATATGGCCATCCACATCCAGCATGTACTCCACAGCTTCATGCCTTAGCGGAGGTTCAGCTCGCGCAAGCCTGGCGGCAACTATCTGCATTGCCAGGTGCCGAAGCGAGTCAATGTGCCTTACAGGAATTGGTTGTATATAATGCATCTTGGGTAGCAATGGCTTGCCATATTTGGTTATCATATTAACCCAAGCTGTGCAGGTGAATCTTAATGCCAGCTGAAGTTCCCCATGCTTTTTCAATCCAGATGGTGTCAGAACCAGCAGTGGATAGTAATGTGTGTATATGCGACCAAGTTCTAAGGTCGATAGCCGAATTCTCACCTTCCCAATTTTCTGATCTCTAGCATCATCCTTGCTTCCATTAATGTGCCAATTGTCGAACACACCAATGGTTATCACAGTACAAGGATCATACACGTCCCAAGTATACTGTTCGTGCCAACGAGGATGCAGAGAATCAAGAATTGTCCTGGTTCGAACCCATTTGTTGCCATATTTTGCCACACAATACGGATCGGTAGTCCTCCCATCTTTTCCCTTCATGGGCATCAAATTTCGTGCACTCAGAATCCCAAGTTCAAGAATTCCAATGGGCCCCTTCCTTAGGTGCTTGGATGATGGCTGGAGATCACTGCTGAAATGTGTAGACTCGTCAAGAACATGGTATCCTGCCTCTAACCACAGACCAAGCAGTATTTTGCTTGAGAATTTCTCCTTCTTCTTATCACCACCCTCTTCTGCCAACGAAGGTTTCAGCAGATTCAGCCACCGTGGATCAGGAAGCTTAGTGGTCTCAAGTCTATGTGGGATCTCTCTGACTGATATGATCGCTCTTCCCATTATCTCATCCTTACCAGGCCCAACTCTGTCTTCAACACTTACTATGATAAAATCTTCGAAAGGCTCGGACGCAACGAACATGAGCTCATCCTTCCAAACTGGGTTCACAGTTCGCATTTGTGAAGGCCTGGTGACCTTGACCTGATTCCCAAGCTGAATTTTGGCGTATGCCTCCGGTGCTCGGCCCTTGTCGGAGGGCACGAGGTCCTGAGCTTCAATAACAAGAACACGAAGGTAATACAGTTTAGGCGAAAAATATACCTTGGATCTTGTATTGGCAAGGTTTGTATGACTAATGTTATGAGCATCACTGTGCCAAGCCTCAGGAAACGATTCATCTGCCTGGGTTCCCATCCAAACCGCAAGCATAACTTCTCCTTTAGTTCTGTCCCCTTTCTTATCCAACAGCTTGTACCACTGGGGAGCCAATGGACTATCTGGCGGAACCCGAAGTGGGACTTCCAACACATCAAAAATAACTCTGCCCACAAAATCATCCTTGCTAAAGTCCTTATCTTTCACAGTAATTTCAAGCAGATTGGACTGCAACCTTTCCTTTGAGAAAGCAAAGATTTGGTGCCACACTGGATTTTGATTCTTCTCCAGGTGTTTAGTCCTGCCTTTGTAGTTCCCAAGCTTGACTTCAGCATACGGATCCAGACTCCCTGTAACATCCATCACAGGGAGATCTCTAGCCTTAACCACGTTGACATACAAGAAATGCATTTGCTCCACCAAATCATAGGTGTGGGAAATCTTGTCACCGCCGCGGTACCGCAGGCGAGCAGCCACCGGTGGACTAGTTTCCACCAGCAAGAATTCAGGGTTCTGCCTTGGTATATTCATATGCATTACTGTGGTTGGCCCTGCTCGAGCAAAATCAGTTCTTGTCTCGACCACAGGTGATTTTTCCTTCATAACATGTTGGGAAAACGTAGGAGGTGGAGGAGTCGGTCCACCAGTTGCAGTCCCTATAGAGTGAAAAGTTCTAACTTCTTTCTCCTTCTTGGTTTTGTTCTTCTTCTTGATCTTATCGGCCGTAACATCTTCATCAAGCTTGTTGCCGTTGATTTCTTCTAGTGGAATGGCTTCACATTCAAGCTTACTGCTGTTTGGTGATTGAGCAGGAGGATAATAATTACCATCATAAGCTGCAAAAACCCTTAAAGCTATATCACCTTTGATATGCGAAAAGAGGCCACGCTTATCAAGAGGGTATCGCTGAATATTTGCCTCAGTCTCAGACAAAGGAACAGAGTTGCCAGAGATTCTAACACGGCCAAGAAAACTCTTGTGGTAACCACTTTTGCGATCATTGTACACCTCAACGTCAATGGTCTTGTTGGGAAGATCTGCAGGGCTGTTCACATTGAAAACAAGCTTTTCATTCCAATAAGGATTGAGGTCTTTGGGCTTGATTTGAGTCCTCTGTCGCTGCTTATCGAATTCTACTTCCACAAAAGGATTTGCAGAGCCTTGTCCATCTTTGGGCATGAGGTCACTTGCACCAACAACTTCCACAACTAGTCTGGTCATGTTGGGATACGGTTTGGTGTATGATTGAGGCTTGAAGATGTCAACACTCAACAGAGAGGAAAAAAAAAAGTTGTAAAACTAATATTTTGTCAGGAAAGACTAATCTACCTTCTTTTCGTGATAACTAAAATGAAAAGAGGCGGTGGTTGATGGAGAAATAGTAGCATTATTGTGGTGCTGAAAGAAGAAGAAGAGGACACGAACTGTGAAAGATGAAGATTAGGATATGAATCGATCATTTTGGAGTATGAAGACAGAATCACACGAAAGAAAAGACATCTTTTGAGGAGCGCCAAAAAAAATGGTGGACCCTGTCAAGTTACATATTGAAACAGTAGTGAGGGGGGAGGAGATTCTAGTGGTATATCTCTAGGCTCTTTCAAGGGTGAAAGAAAAAGTATAGAGTGGGGTTTGATAGAGAAAATGCTTTGGTAGAATAGGAAGGTACACTAACTAAATTGTTGGCTTGAAAGTGAACGCTGCATTTATCAGATCTAGAGAAGCTTTCTCTCATCTAAAAAGCAATCTAACCTTCTCCTTTTCCGAGAATTAATCAGATCCATTATGAACAGAACTGTGGAGGTTGTTTATTGTCTAGTCCTTTTAGCTTAAAAGGTCAACAATTTTGCAATTAGAATCCTTCTCCTTTGATATGCAAACCAGTTAAATCTGTCATTCACTTTCTGCATTTCTTTTTCATTAAGCAGAACTCTGTGATTATGGTAAATTGGTTCTGAGTTAAAAGTACTTGTAGCACTGCCATTAGTAGGTAGTGTTATTCTATCAATCTGATGAAGAAAGTGCAATATATAAGGTTAGTTAGAGCCATTAAATATTAACTTGAACATGAAGTCCATCAGACACCAGTTTGTCCTGTTTCTATCGAAAGCAAAGTTCAAGCAGTCAGACATAAGCTTATAATATTAGACAAACTGTTGGAACAACAAACATACCATTCATAAATAAAATAGAATTAAATCACTTGAAACAGAGTGTAGGCCTAATTTAAAGCATCCAAGATTAAATTTGAATTAATTGCCAAGTGCCCAGAAAAATGTCAAAGAAGAGATTTCCAAGTTTTGCAGAGTAAAACTCTGTTGGTTAAACAAGTTCTGATCTTGTATTTTGGGAATGGAAAAGAGACCAAATTGAAAATCCTGTGTCCTACAACCAATGGAAAGGTAGAAAAAGGAACTAAAGCCTTTCAAGCTTGCTTGCCAAACGGTGGATAATGTGTAACATCCCACTGAAAGATTCTCTGAAACTGCATATTCAGAATCATTTTAGCTAGCTTAGATGCTAAGTCTTGGTATAAGCTCTAACGGGTACCAGATTTCTAATACCTTGTGATACTGGTAAGAACCTTCACAAAGCAGAAACCTCATTTCAGTCTCCCCTTTTCTTCTTTTGCTTGTGTATATGTTGGATTTAGTTACTTTTGTGTCTGATCTCTTTATGTTTACTTATAAGCCTCTAAAGAAGATCTGCTTCCAACCTTTTTCTTAAAGTTAGAATATAGAATAAAGAGATGTGTAGAGCATGGTCAGCATCCAAGTCAATAATCACGGTCTAACAATGTCCCCAAATTAAGAGTTTTTGGCTTTTAAATTTTTGGGTTAGAGATTTCTAAAATTCTAAAAATCAATGTTGAAAAAACTAAATATCGAGTAAAACCTGATCAGTTTATTAATTAATCAGTTAAGTTTTATAAACTAATTAATTTTTATAAACAAAAATAAAGTAATTAATTTTTATTTAACAGACTCTTTTTTCAATTTAACTTTAAATTTTTTGATGAGTAAAGACAATTTTTTTTAAATTCTTCAATTTGATTTAATTATTAATCAATTTCATAACTATCTAATACTGTTTAAATATTTTAGACATTAAATTTTCTGTTTTATTAGTTTAACTTCTAATCTGGTTTGGGTGGGCCCGCACTATTAGGTTTTGTCCTCTTTGGTTAGGTTGTCTACGCGGATCTTGTCGCTCGAACCTGTGACCTCAGGTAGCCCAGTGGTAAGAGGCGTGAATCTTGCACCCAACAAAACCCTGAGATCATTGAGGTTTTGTCCCCTTTGGTTAGGTTGTCTACGCGGATCTTGTCGCTCGAATCTGTGACCTTAGAGTTTTGTTGGGTGCAAGAC
>JAOTIZ010000003.1:5796881-5829635 GCA_027123425.1 Erythroxylum panamense
TCTCTACTTACTTCTACTTTTCTACTTACTTCTCTTCTCTTCTACATCTCTACTGCATCTACGAAAATAAGGAGGATCATGAGCTTTATATATTAGCTCTACAACTTTCTGCTGGAACTAAAAACTAGAGGACAAAAGCATAATCTGATGAGTAAAGACTAACTAGCTCTGACTTTTCCAGATTTAGCAAAACACAAAAGTAAGCAATTTTTGTCTTTAGTGTAACTAAAACCAACATTTGCAAAAACAGAAAAAGCAACAATTAATTCTTCTGCAGATCTGATTCTCCATGCAAATCCTATTTTCAGTTGATGTTCTTCAGCTTCATGCATTTGATTAGCACTAAACTTGATTTTGCTAATGAAATTTCTTGAACTTTGCTTCAGCCTTCTGCTGGTTACTTCCTTCTGCGATTCTGGTTACTTCCTTCTACGATTTTAGGTTACTTCCTTCTGCGATTTTGGTTACTTCCTTCTGCATGTAACTGACTGGAATCCTCAACTTCTGCAGTTTTTCCTGCACTTCTTTGTTATGTTCTTCTTCAACACTTCAGGCTGCCCAAGACAACTCATCTCAACACTCATGTCCCTCACCTGCCATATGGTCTACTTAGGCCAGTGACTTGGCGTTACTTAATATCTGTAACGCTTGTTGGTTCCCATATAGGGTTGCAAGTTTTTGTTTTCCTTGTACATTAGCTCATATACCTTCTGAGGAATGCTGTCGTGTGTTATAAATCCAGTGATCATATTGTACAGACAAGAAGAAAACAAGTGTTCAGTTTCATTTGATTAGTATATATGACTTGATAATTGAAACATACACCTTTGCTTCATTTTTCTAATTATGTACATTTAAACACAATTATAAGGACAAAAGCTATTTTTTAAAGTTAATACAATCTCGAGTGACATTAAAATTAAAGTCAAATCACCTGGTTCCATTAGGGGCATCAAATCTTCTGGTTCATTTTTTGTAAACCAACTCTGTACTAGTGTATCTGACCCATTCATTTACGTAGAACCACATAAATAAATGAGTCAAATGCAGTGGAACAGAGTAGGTCCACAAAAAATAGACCAGAGGATCTGGTCTCTCCGTTAGGAATTAAGCACAGTCCTCATTTATTGTATCGAGACTCTTTAGGTGTCCTCATCCAACAGCCTCTCTTTTTATGCTTTGATATGGCAATTTGCCAAAAGTATGATAAATTGTAAATCACCATAGCTCGATTGGTATGGTCCAATTTCCCAAATCCTGAACTCGAGTTAGAGCACCGGTTATTATATAATGAATATAGGCAAAACAAGACTAATCATGTCAATTTTCATCATAAATCATATGTCAGTGTTCGATCAAGGTGTCTTTGGATATTAGAATTGTAACAAATTAGATTCCATAATTCTAATACTTACATGTAATAAGTATTAAGTTACGGGGTCGACTTTTAAAAGTAACCACGTCAAATTTTACTTTTCAATAAAAAAGACTTTAAAAGAATTAAGTTGCCCTTAAGTACAAGGGAGCGTTTGGTTTGAGGATTTGAGAACGAAAGAATGGAATAATTGTAAAAAGACGGTTTTTACTTTGAGGTTTTCAATTCCAGAAGAATGGATTTATCCCATTAAATTTGAGAATATACTAAACTCACCAAGGTGGTGGGTATCGAGTTTTCATTTCAATCTAAGTTTTTATCACGTTTATTTTTTTACTCTTTTATTCCTAGTCTTTGCCATACCATCCTCTTTACTTCCTTATCGCCTCTTAATTTTTTACGATCTTCCAACCTGTCTTATCGCGTCTCATCAACGAAAGAATTTTTTTTATGTGCTTCCAAGTATATTTTCTGAAATTTCTCGTTTTAATTTGATGTTAAATGAACCGGGTAGAACCTGGTTTCATCTAATTGTAAATGGGGCTTTTGCTCCTTTTTTTTTCCTTATATATTCTCGTTTTATGATTTAATCAAGAGAATAATTAATCTGCTAAATGGTTTGATGATGTGAAAGTGCATATGGTTATAGATTGAACGAGAATAATAAAACTAATTTGCTCTTTTTTTCCCTTATAATTGTTTTGTGATTTAATTTGATTTTTCGTATATGATTTTAACTCTTAAAAAAAGGAAAAACACATAATGATTCGTCTTTTATATTGGTGTTTGTTTATTTATTTTGTAAAGCTCTTAATGGCTTTCAAGAACAACGAAACAAAAGCACTTGTTTTTCTTGACAAAACTGATTAATTTTTTTTACAAACATACGGAGATAACTCCAATAAATATATGAAGGGAAAATTATTTTCATTTTTATTGAGGGTAAAAATGGTATTGTATTATCTTTCATTTCCATTAATGCAACAAACCAAACAACATTATTGATATTAATACAGAAACCTAAATTACAAACCAAACATTGTTTTTTTATTTTTCATACCCATCCCTTTCTACTATTATATACTCATATCTATAGCTAATTTCGTGCTCAAACCAAACGCATAGTAAGTCTTTATCGGTGTTCTAAGAGTTGAATCAATATTTGAACATCGTAAAACTAAAAATGTGAAACCTTAAGAATATAAAATACAATGTAAAAAAAGAGATGTTAAGTAACACATTTATTAATAAGCAATTTCGTAAATATAACAAAATAATTAATAGAAATTTGTAATAACTAATTTTAAGATAAGCGTTTAAATGCGTATGATAACACGTAAATAACGTGTATTGGATACGTTTTATTAAAAAGTCAAATGATAGATTATACGTTATTTATAGAATTCAGACTCGTAACATAATATTATTACCTACTTGGAACAAAAGGAAATGAAATAATTTATTATAGTTAAAGATGAAAAATAAATGCATTTTGAAATGGAAATCAGCACACACTTTTATTGAAATTGTAAAATTTTCCTTGCAAGTAAGAATCCACTTCAATGACTATGAGAATGTGAAATCATTTCTTGACAAACTTTCTTAGCACCGCTATAATCATCAGGCTTGATATTCATAGCATAATCAATCTTGTTGCCAATAGATTCAATCCTTTCTTTGATGGAATCAATTGTATAATTCAGGTGCTTCCACTGGGTTGAGCTTTGCAAATCCTCACATGTTACACCATCCACTGAAATCAGTTTGGACTTGAGCTTTTCATTCCCTTCTTTCTGTTTCATCAATTTATCCTTCAGCTTGTGCATATTCCCCCTCAGAAACATTTCTTGATCCACCATGTAGTTATCTTTTTTGTTCGTTGGTAAGTCGTCAAAACTATTTGCAACATGTAAAGCTTGTGGCACGGAAGGCCAAACATATGGCTGGACATCATAAGGGCTAGATATCACTACACAAGCAATAACCCCACAAAGTGTTGTGAGCTCATCCAGTTTCTTCACCAAACCACTCTTCCTTTTCTTGAAACTCACTTTCCTAAGAGACTCGTTAGGAATCAAATCAGGCTTCACCCTCCTTTTGCGCATTTCAACTCAACGAGGGAAATATGTAGAAGGTAGTTTTAGAATGCAAAGCAGCTAAAGTATTTATAGGCAAGGATGCCATTTTCTAAGATTGTAGAATGAGACAAAACAAGGAAGTTACTTAATGAAGGTCAATAACTTCTTGAATAACTTAGCAAAATCCAAGAGTGAAATGGTAGAATAGTAATAAATAAGGGTAGACTTGACATATTCGCCATGCTTCCATGTGTAGGGTGTACTCTATAACGCATATAAAAAATTATGGTTGAAAATAGAGTCTTCCTTGTGCATTCTTTGTTAGACCCCACACTCTATCCTTAAGTGTTTGCGGGTTATATCGCTGCGTGTGTCTGCTGGTTATACTGCGGCGTCCAACCTTAATCAGTATTATCCTCTTTGGGAATCGAACTCGTGACCCCTCAAAGTTTTTCAAACACGCGTCACGGTATAACCCGTAAACACTTATGGGTGGAGCGTGGGGTCCAACATTCTTACTTGTGCAAAATGCAAAAAAGGATTGCTAATTGTAATAACTTATTTATTTATCCTATATTTAAATGATTAAATTGGTGAAGTGGGAAAGATTTCTTTACGTTTAGTTTAAATGCCATCATTTGAAAACTATAAAATCCCATATTAATTAAGACAAATCTATTAGAATTGCCAAAAAAGGAAACTTACCATTAAACAAGATGCAATGGCCATACTATTTTGTACCACACTTCGATGCTTAAATCAGGTTTCAAGTTTGTCTAAAGGTGTTTCTAGTGAGAGGAAAAATTCTTATCTTTGTGATAAGTCTCCCCTTTTACATTGAGGTGGAATGAGTAAAATCGTACAAGTGAAGACATGTGAAAAAAGGGAGCATACCTGTAGATGGAGAACTAGTTGAGCCCTCAATGATGAGATACGCTCGCTTGGCCCGCCTGTGAGGTGGTGCGCTAGTTGGACCCTCAGAGAGGTGTACCCGCTTGGCCCGTCTACGGGGTTTCCTCGAATCCAAAAAAAAAAAAAGTTGTGATAAACGATTTTACTAAACATTATTGCATATTCTAAAAAATTAACTTAAAAAAGTGCATATCATCAAATTACGATTAAAGAAGGAGATGAGGAGAAAATAACCTTTAAAACAAAATATGATTTATATTTATGGTTACTGATATCTTTAGAATTATCTAATGCACCTACTATTTTTATAAGATTAATCAACTATATTTCACATGCTTTTATTAAAAAATTTGTGGTTATTTATTTTGATGGTATTATTCTTTTACTAAGTAAGTTAAGAAAATATAAATTATTTTGAATGTTTTAAGACAAGAAAAATTATATATTAATCTTAAGAAATGTTCCTTTTGCATGGATAAAATTGTTATTTTTGTAAATTTATTATGAGTATAAAGGTGGATGAGGAGATGGTAAATACGATTCAAGAATAATCTACATCTAAATTTATAACTAATTTGAGAAGTTTTTATAGTTTAGCTAGCTTTCATCGGAGGTTTGTAAAAGATTTTAATATACAAATATAACCACACATTAAAGTTGTCAAAAAGTATGTTGGTTTTAAATGGGATGGTGAACAAAAACATGTTTTGAGTTGATTAATGAGATTAAGTATGATGTGTTGAGTATAGGTATTGGTGTTGTTTTATTCTAGAAAAATAAATTAATTGTCTATTTTAGCGAGAAATTCAATAAAGTAGTTCTTAATTATCCAACTTATGACAAAGAGTTGTATGCATCAGTGTGGACTTTGGAGACATGACAATATTATATGCGGTTTATAGAGTTCGTTATTCTTATTGACCATATGAATCGTTAGAAGCGTTTGAAAGGACAAGAAAAGTAAAATCAACAACATATCAAATGGATGGAGTTTGATTAGACCTTTTTCTTACGTGATCAAGAACAAGTAAGACAAGAAAAACATAGTTATTGATGCATTATCCCAAAGGTATGTCCTGATTTTTGCTTTGAATGCAAAATTATTAAACTCTGAACATGTTAAGAATAAAGCTAATTTTGTTGGGAAAGGAGGTGTCGGTTACGTAGCGGCAACAAACCAGAACCAATAAACCTTTCCCTGTGTGAACAACCACAACCAATCCAAAAGAAAAACAGCAGCCAACAAACTCACCAATGTACGAAATTAAGCAGCAAGAAATAAAGAACTCAGGCAATTTTTACATGGAAAACCTCTCTTAATGTGAGAAAGGAAAAACTACGAAACCTAGTCCAGTAAAGAAAAAATCCACTATCATCAATCAAGTTACAAAGAGTTTTTCACCTCTAGATATAACTAGAGTCACCACTCAACTCAAAAAAATACAACAATAATCATCAACAAGATGAAAGAATCAAAGAGTTAAGAACAATATCACCCTTAAAATCTCAGTAACTTCGACTGAAGATCAGGGCACCTTGGAGACCTTCAAATCTAATCTCCACCGTTCAGAATGAAGAACAACAAAAGAGAAATCTCTGGTTAAAATTTCAGGTCGATCCGACAAGAAATCATCATGCAATCGAAGGTTAGAAGAATACTGCGCAAAGTTGAAGAAAAAACGAAAATTTTCTTCTTTCTCTCTTTTTCCCTCTCTTTTCTCTTCCAGCTTACTCCTCTTCTCTACACTTCTCTAGGGTTTAAAACACCCTTTTATATTTAGGCTTTATGCTCCACTTAAAAAGTGACCAAAACCTAATAATTTGTTTCTAAATGTAGCAACTCCAGTCTGTCCCTTTAGTTAAATACTAATTCTTGACTTTCAATTCATTTTGTATCTAACTAATTCGTATGTTGTTAGAACATATATAAACCGAAAGTACAGAATAATTAGCAAGTAATAAACAATTTAAGGAGTGAAATGTGAAAGCATTTTCATTTACACATATGTAGCGTGGAAATTAAAGGCACGCGAGGCGGGGGAGAGTGGAGGTTGCTGGTGGAATCGCAGAGGTTATCATACTATGCTACGTTACCTAGTAATACTCCACTTGTCATGCAACAAATTAGAATGACTTCAATACGCACACTCCCTCTACCTTTGCAAAATTCTTACTGTTTTGTTGTCTTAATGGGAAAAAATGTGTATATAAAGCCTTTGTGTCAACCTACCATCATAATCTCATTCTCTGCATGAGATTTGTGGTGGTTCGGTTGCTTGTTAATCTCTAAAGGCAGAGAGCTAGGGCTCCCTTAGAGGGTCTCCTGCTTCTTCTGTTCTTTCAGACATCCATCAAACACATCATTATACACAGATTTTCTTTTTTTCTTTTTAAGTTTTCTGGAGATGGCGATAATGAGCTCCCACCATCCACTGGCTTTTGCCTTTGGCGTTCTAGGTAGATATTGTTAACATTTTTGTGGCCAACTATGCCATTGTCAGGTCTTTTTAGGAACTATAAGAACGGTTATTGTAATGCAAAGCCATCCATTACCCAACATGCGTTGCCCATAATTCTCATTGCTAAAGAATCCATCTCCACTCTTTTTGAATCTCATCATCAGCCCACCTTTTTGTTACAAGATGGAGAAAAGGTTCAGTTTTTTGCTTGACATAGTATAAGAAATCATTACTCCTTTAGATTTTCAGTAGCCAATGCAAATGACAATAAATTTGTTGTCAAATCGTGATCAGGGAAAAGCTCGCGGCGCATGCAATTAATTTGCCTGAATATTCCTTGCAAAACAAATAGTTACTCTATCATGCATGTTTTTTTTTATGAATTCCCAGAAAGTCATCCTTTTCCTTTAATAAAATAAATAATATGTTCCCTTTTACTTATTGACAGGTAACATAGTGTCAACGATGGTATACTTGGCCCCAATGTAAGTGCTATTTGATTGTTGTATTACTGCCAAGATTTTCTATCAAGTGCAGAAATGGAAAAGAAACTGATAATTTGTTATTTTTATCTGCAGGCCAACATTTTGGAGAATTCACAGAAAAAGATCAACCGAAGGCTTCAAATCTCTGCCTTATCTTGTGGCGTTGTTCAGCTCCATGCTTTGGTTCTACTATGCAATGCTCAAAAACGACGCATTTCTTCTTATCACCATCAACTCTTTTGGATGTGTCATAGAGACCATATATATTGGCTTATATATTGCTTACGCATCGAGGAAGAACAGAGTATTACCACTTTAAAAACATTTTTCTTATTGCTTTCTATAACAATATTAAATAACTTTTTAATTAAATGTATTATGCATGCAGATCTCAACCATCAAAGTGTTTGCTACTATGAACATGGGATTGTTCTCTTTAATCCTACTTATTACAGAATTTTTGGTGGAAAATTCAGTTCGTGCAAAGGTTCTTGGTTGGATTAATGTGGCTGTTAATGTCAGCGTCTTCGCTTCACCCTTGAGTATTGTGGTGAATATTAGATTAAACACTAAAAACCCTTGTCTTGTATGCAACTTCAATGCCAGTTTTATTCATTAAGCTTCGTGGTTTTTTATTTATTTTTCAGGCACAAGTCATTCGGACCAGAAGTGTAGAGTTCATGCCGTTTCCTTTATCATTCTTCCTCACCTTGACAGCAATTACGTGGTTTTTCTATGGCCTATTTGCAAAGGATTTCTGTGTTGCAGTAAGCAATTTCGATTTCCTTCAAAAAGTTAAAAACTTTACCTATTTAAGACAAGTTCCTACGACTAAATCTTTTAATTTTTTGTTTCTTGTTGGAATTGTTAGCTACCAAACATAGTGGGATTCCTCTTGGGATTAGTTCAGATGGTGCTGTATGCAGTCTACAGGAATGCAAGTGAAGTCATGGAAGACCAAAAGTTACCAGAGAACTTGAAGACTATCGTGATACTAAGCACATTAGGAGCATCTGAAGTGTACCCAGTGGAGGCTAAGTCCGAAGTGGACGAAGTTGCTAAAGAGCTTGAACAAGCGGAGCCCAGAAAACAAGAGAAAGCAATGGAAGCTCAAGAGGGTCTGCAATCAAATGGAGACGAAGTCTGATTTGTGTGATGTCAGTGTCATTCCTGAAATTCTGGAGAACACCTTTCATTTACACTTTACAGCTCTTTAATGTATAGTTCAGCTGTATGCTCTGTGTCTTCATGGTAAATGTCTAAGTTTAGCTGTTAAGTTTGATCGGTCTCTTTTCTTGATTGATACGTTTGACATCTGAAAGATGATGTTCAGCATCTTATAGTTGTTGTATTCATATATAGTGTCACGTCAGGGAAAGCAATAACACAGGTCAGTCTAAACCCTGACGAGTTGATAAGCTGGCAAATCTGGCTCTACACGGCTACGACTCCCTCACCACAGTGGTTTACTGTGCTTTCTTTTTCTCCCGTACGGTACCCTTCCAAATCATGTGGATTGTGGACTGCTCTTACTTCAGATTTCGTTAACAATTTACCGAGATTCTACCGTTATTACCATGAAAAATTATACTTTAAATATAAAATTTGATTAAATTTTTAATTTATTATAAATTTAATTCTTGCTGTTATTTGCTCTTATGAGGTTAAATTATATTTTAAGCATTCAAATTTCAAACATTTATTTTTGTTAACATGGAACGCACACTAGATTTATTCACATCACCGAAACGTAAAATTTTAGTAACAAAAAGTTTAATAATTTAAAATTACTTTAATAATAAATAAATTTTATTTTTACTTCTTTATTCTTGTTTTTAATTAAAAATATACTTATTAAATGTTTTACGTGTATATAAGGTGCTTTAAGTACGCAAAACTGAGAGTCTGATGAAATTAACTTTTAGACATTATTTTATAAGAATTTTTTATATTTGATTGATATTTTTAATTTCATTATAAAATTAAACAAAATTATGAATAAAATAAATTTTATCCTTATTTTAAATGTAATTAGAGCTTTATATATGCATAAAACCAAATGGGGTAGAAAAACTGGAAACATTAAGTAGACAGCAAGGAAGCAGAAGTAGAAGTACTTATCAAGAAACTTGCATCAATTAGTAGGCAAGCTGTGATGCAGAGGAAAACTACAAATTACAGACTGCAATGTTTTGTTTTGTTCTTCTTTTTTAAAACAAAAAAAACAAAAGAGAAACACGAGAAACAGACAAGAGCATGCAGAACATGAGTCAGATGTGCTTTTTCTGTCTCAAAATTGGTTGAATACATCTTGTTCTTGTTCTGGCTCTCCTAGCTGGTAATGTACATTCTCAAATTATCCTTTCCTCGGTCGCAGAAGTCATCCCCCCTCAACTTCTTGTTCTATGCTTGGAACAAAAAAAAACTGAGCATGAAGGTTAAAAGAAGACTAAGAACGTATCGACACCAATTCCCTTGAACAATATTCTGTTTCACCATCTCCGCAATGTTTCAAGCTATCACCAGGACCAGGTAGATAAAAGCAGGAACATTGATGTCAAGACTGATAGCTTGCGGGACTAGCCATTATTGCCATCAAAACTTCCTTGAGCACTTTGTCTTCTCTTTTCTCGCCAATTCTCTCCCCACATCTTGGCCTCTGCCACAGCACGTTCCCTTTCCAAATCCCTATTTAACATCCTTGCAGTTTCCTTCCGAGACTCCTTCTCCGAACCATCCAAGTCCCAACTCCGTCCCGAACCTCCGCCTTCTTCGTTCTTCAACAACTTTCCACCTCTCTCATCTCTATTTCCAGAAGCTCTGTGGTTATGCCCTGAGTTAGGTTCGTAAACCTGGTTTGCCAAATAAGAGAGAGCAGTGACAACATCTCCGATTAGTGGACGAGCCGCCGCCTGCTCCTGAATGCACATGGATGCCACGGCTAGAGCCTGGTACAGTCCCCTCATTGGATAACGTCCCTGTAGTCGCTGGTCTGCTAATGTTGGAAATTTCTTACGGTCGTTGAATAATGGTCGTGCCTGCAGGTCACAAAGAATGTCATGATTCCCCAATAATTCAGTGCAGAACATGTTTATCTTACAGGAAGATGAGAAGATGGATGATACTACCGAAAGGATAATTTCATTACCCATGTGACAAGGTTCTGCTCAGCATGTGGTCGACTGCTATCAACTGCTTTACGTCCTGTAATAAGCTCTAAGAAGACTACTCCAAAACTGTAGACGTCAGATTTCACAGTGAGTTGTCCAGTCATGGCATACTCGGGAGCACAATAGCCATAAGTGCCCATAACCCTGGTAGAAACATGTGACTTGTCCCCAGTGGGTCCAAGCTTTGCCAGTCCAAAATCAGAAAGCTTTGGATGAAATCCTTCGTCAAGTAATATATTGGATGACTTGAAGTCCCTGTAAATAACAGGAGGGTTGGCTTGATCATGCAGGTATTCCAAACCTTTGGCTGCACCTGCAGCAATCCTCATTCTTGTGTTCCAATCTAATGGTTCCTTATCAGGTGGAAGGTCTGCAGAAGGTAATATATAACTTAATTGATTAAGAAGTGATAGAATAGTTTCCTTATCTAATAAGCCTCAAAGTGAACCCCAAAAAAAAAAGGAAGCATTCTAGCATATCTAATTGTTAGATGAACACTTATCAGCAAATACGTCAGTAGAGAATAAACCAGAAATACCAATTGGTAGTTTTACTGGAGGAAGCTCGTTCTGTGCCAGTAAAATTTGCATACATATCAGAACATAACAGGCATTTCCAATGTCACACCCTACCATGATAATTGGCATTGACAGTAGAAAGAAATCTCGTTGCCACTAGGTTCAGATTATGTAGAGATTTGCATCTACTGGGACCAAAAAAAATTTAGCGAGAGAGAGAGAGAGAGAGTTGAAGTCAAAGTAGCAAAACATTAAATGATTGTTACAGAGGATAGCAATATTTACCATGAAGGTGATCTTCCAATGATCCCAAAGGCATAAACTCATACACAAGAAGCCGCTGCTCCCCATCAGCACAATAGCCAATAAGGTTCACGAGGTTTGGATGATGTAATAGACTGAGCATAAGAACCTCAACAAGAAATTCCCTGTTACCCTGGAGGCCATTTCTATCCAACTGTTTAACAGCAACAACCTGAAAAGAAACCAAAAAAAGTCAAGCAGCCAAAGTTACCGCAACCATGACCATCCCCAGCTAAGCTAAATCAGTGAAAATATCTGCTCTATTTTTCAAAGACATCAGCAGAGCCTGACAGTAACAATGACCTATCACAAATTCATTTAGCCAATCAGAATATCTCTACAAGTTCTACATTACGGAATTCTAGAACTTCACAAGCCAATCTACAACCACGCTATGTTGGTAATGAAGGATAGTCTCACAATTTAGGGTTCCTGACCAACTTGTTACCTGGTTCTCGAGATGTTTGTATTACAACCTTAAATATTTATACTCCCTTAATCGCAATAGAACAGAGCATAATACTCTTAAGCACTAACATTTCAGGTTGTATGTGGATAAGATAATAGGTTACCATCAAATTAAATGGCAAATGCATTTCACTTCAATTCCTGCCCTTAAAATGCACATCATATAAAGACGAGTAGGACAAATTGCAATCAGAATCTTTTGTTTTCATCTCTCCTCGACTAGAGAAAAACTTTATCAGGAAAGGAACTTAAAAAGTTTTGCATTTTAGACTCATAACAAGATGGAGAATGACAGAAGGACTCACCTGACCAGTGCTCTCAAGGCGACCTTTATATACACGTCCAAATCCCCCTTCCCCTAAGAAAGACTCCTGCCTGAAATTCTTTGTTGCAGTTGCAAGCTCGCGGAAAGCAAATGTTTGAGCTGCAATATTAGCTGCAGGCATGCCATCCTTCGGAAGCTGTAAATCCCTCTTGGGTTGCCCATTGTTTCTTGATCTAAGCCTATCAGCACCTGGGTATTATATTGAAAAATGATATGAATTCAATATAAGGAAGACCAATGGGATTACAGTTCAATAAGAAACTGGCATCTTTGAGGCAAAAGGATGAACTAGATTAAACAAAGGTTGATGTCTCAACCCCAAACTCATAAAGCACAAACAGGGGTTTTGATTGCCATATTTAGCAAAAGCGTAGCTTCACAAAATTAAGAGTAGAGTCAAGATATTGAAACACAGACTCTTTAACCTTCTATCCACCAATCAGATCAAGCCCAGTTATCAGATTAACACACAAAACATAAGCACTCGTAACAGCTTTATGCTGAACAGATTTGAATCTATACCTCTAAAATTTTAGAGCTCAATCAATCATTGAAAACAGAAAAAGAGAAAGAATAGCCAGCATGATCGATATACTCGTAGCAATCAGCACGCAGTTAGAAGTGACAGATCAGATCAAGCAATGGCACAGTAAGAACAGATACCACACAAAATTGAAGAAAAGGTTCAGTAATTGATAACAGTAAACAATACTAACCAGAAGATAGTTTTGAAAGGTTAGGAGAGGCAACAGGAGAGCTTAACTTCCGATCATGCGATGCTTTTTCCGGATTCAGCTTTTCCTCTTCCCTTGAATCGAAACAAGGAAAACAACCCATCTCCCAAAAACTCAACCCAAATCTTCTTCCAAATCTTCAATCCGCCTCAAGCTACCAGATATATGAACACGGAATCAAAATAACATATTCGAAAAGACAAGCCCTTTTACAAAATCCCATCAAAAGAAATCTTCCTGGTGGGCATCTCTTCTCTTCTCTTCTCTTATCTTCTCTATCTGATCAGTCGAAGGACAAAATTAAGGAATCCAAGTTGATGACACACCAATGGGCAACAACCTTATACAAACATTAAAATAAACAAAAAAGATACAATTTTTGTCAAGAAAATGAAAAAAAGAAACAAACTTCCGTAGGTGGGAGTGTGGGAAAGTCTTAATAAGGGGGGATGGGATGAGCCGGCTTTTCGTCTTCGGCTTTCGTTTACAGTAACTTCTGAACTATACAAGCTCTGTATTTTATAGCATCTCTAATGCCCTTGTCTCTAGACTCTATAGCTCTATCTTTGACCAGTATTATAAAAGGAAACTCCATCTCTAGATATTCTACGCGTTTATATTCTAAAAATCGAGGAGCTATACTTTCCCTGTTAAAACTTGCTATGCCTTTTTGTTTTTTTACAAAAACTTAAAAGTAGTTTGCGCGTGCTTACGTGTCAAATGGTGGGACTGACGGAGCCAACGAGAATTTAGAACAGCGTACTTCACGGGTTCGGTAATAAGGTAAGACTCACTTACTGCAGTTATTTTATGTTAGGTATAACCGCCGGTTCTCTCCCGTGTCTGTCCAATCACATTTAAATCTACTTAATTAAAAGGAACTGGCCGTTTAATGCTGCTAACAAGTGGCTTCCTCTTTTTTTCCTGGAGAAACTAGGTTTCTGAATTACTTGATTTGGTAAAAGTATAAGATGGATAAACAATTCTGCATACAGGGGGTTGTAATGGTTTGGATCTTGCTTGACAACGGGGTACCGTCGTGTAGTTGTCGAATCGGACTCGTAAGATGCGGTTCAACTGCTTACGGGTTCTTGCCCTCTCTCCCATACTTACTGATTTGTCATTGCAGATATTTGGCACTTAATGCGGCGTGGGTGGTTCTGTTTCGTGTCTCATATTTTTCGGGAAGGCAACACTTGTGCTGATTTTTTAGTTAAACAAGACACACGCTCTCATCAGCCTTGGTCGATCTGGGAGAACCCACTCCTTGGTCTTCCCCGTCACTTGATCCTTGATACTTCTTCTACGACGTACTTGCATTCTTAGTTTTCCTTTTTCCCTTTTCTACCAAAAAAAATAGATGGATAAACAAATTCGGTAGGTTTCTTGACATTAATAGCTAGGTGAATCATTGCATAGGCAAGGTTTTGTTTAAAGCATAAAACCGTAACTAGGAGGTATGAGCTTGAGTTGAAACTCTCTCTCACTTTGTGTGAGCTACTTATTATTATATTGAATATGTGAAAATGTCCCTCGAGTCGAGCCTCGACTTCTTGTTCTTAGTCATTAATGAGTTTTTTACTCGAAATTGGATTATTTTATCATGCCATATTTATAAGGAAGATAATCGGTATATAAACTGACTAGTTAATTTTACAACTAAGTTTAAATTCGAGAGTATTTTACTGGAACATACACCCATCGATTGCATCTCAATCTTCTTAGAGAATATGTCGGATTAATTTTTTCAATTTTTTCTTCCTTTTCATGTAAAAAAATATATGCAAAAATGGATCTTTTCCTCCTTGTTATAGGTTCAAATCCAGGAATAACATGTTTTAGTTGACATACCGACATGCTTAATGAGTCATAAATAATCTACCTCAACAAGGCAATTAAATCGAAATAAAAGTATCGGATGGGAAAGTATAAACTATAAAAAAGATAAAATCAGTAGAAGATATCCTCCTTTATCATCTAAAAAATATCTCCAGTGACGAATTATATTAATGATGTATTAATTCTGCAAGATTTTGTTTCAGGTTTCCATGTTTTAAGTCTCGTTAGGGACCTAAACAAAGGCATTGATGACGACCTTCAGGCTTCAAGACAACTTAAAACTCTTGCAGGAAACCTAGGATGCTTTAATCTAAAATAAAAGAATTTTTTTTTTAAACGTGTCTTCATTAGACACCTAATAATTTTTAATTATAAAATTTACATATCCCTAAATTCATGAATTTAAATTAAATAGATTTGGCTCAAATTATTATTATTATTATTATTATTATTTATTTGATAAATTTATAAATATAAATTAAGTAATAGATTTGATTTAAATAGTTGAAATGCGAAAGAAATAAAAATTTAAATGCTTTCGGCAACTTCTTGACATTGAAGCCACAAATGTTGAAGATGAATTTAGGAACAAAGTGAAAGTCAAATCCGGTTTACCCATCAGATCAGAATGTGGACGAAGTCCCACCGACAACACTCCGAAAAACAAAGCCAAAGGAGACGTGGAAACCGATAAAATGGTTAAGTCAGCAGTGTGGATTAATGATTATCCAAAGCTTTGTCATTATTAAGAGACTAGGAAGGTGTAATTGTCATTTTCAGGTTTCTAAAACTTTAGACGCTGATTGAATGGCCTGGCAAACAATTGCGCTTTACGAGCTACATGCTGGAGATAGATACGCGTCTATGCAAGTCTTCTCAGGCCCGAACTCGGCCCTCCTCCAGGTTGAATCATTTGTTGCTTCGCCTTTTCTCCTGTTGAATTGTATTTTGTTACAATGTCGTTCGTCTATTATAACCACAATTGATGAATATTAAGATTTAGCATATATATCACTATCTTGATCATTGATTTTCTATTTGTTTCACTCCCATTACAATTGAATATTAAGATTTAGCATATATAGTGAATAATGCCTCGCCATTTGCAATCACGAAACACGAAACAAATCATCGTAGGAATGGAAAAACGAGCCCATCTAATGCCTGTTGGCTTTTCTTCATTGAGAGACTTTCACTAAATTCAGATAACTCTCCACTAACAATTGCTACCATAATTTTGGCAATAATTTAGGGAATACTACAGAAATTCAACAAGGACAGTATTTTCAAGAATAATCTGTCCAAAATATGGGAAGCCTCCAAGAAGGAGTAAAAGCAAATGTTCTACGTCGATGATGATGACGTTCATGGCCTGTTCTACGACTTGGTACTACTGATCTACGGGACCACCACTCTCCTCCAACGTCATTCCATGGTATCATGTCAATGGATCCCCACCGTAGGTTTACATCTCCAAGTTTTGTAATGGAAACGCACAAATATCATGAGCAGACACTGATAGAGACCATGATGTTCGTGGGACTTTGACTAATGGATTGAGATATCCTCAACGCTTTGTTTAGATTTTCCAGGCATTTAAGGCCATAGACTCTGATTGTGCATTCCCTCTCCACCATGAAACTTGAACATATGATTAATTTCTCCATTGAATACGCTACGATCAAAGTGACTAAATTAAGATCAAGTCAATCCAACAACCATATAACGTTAATCATGCTTGCAACAAAACCTGGGAGATTAGGTTCTTCACCTACTTAATGTCTCTTTCAGAATTGCAAATTGACTTCAAAAAGATAGCCGCAAATAGGAACGAATTATAAGATTATTCAATAACGTTCTAAATGTAAGAGTAGAGATATTAGCTGCTAAGAATCGTTTTTGATAATGTAACAAGGCATAGCCTCCCGTACCACATTTGTGTGAGTCTTATATAAATTTATGGCTGATATTTAATAAAATAGAGTAGGAACTGATTTATAAAAAACAGAGAATCTGATCTCCTCTCATACGCCTCCCAATCTCAAGTGGTGGATGCAAGCCTGTTTCTTTTCACCTTATCAAATCATAATAAATAATAAAATAATATTAAAATACTTATATTAGAAGATATAATTATCACTGAACGTTATTAAATTACCTTTATGTAATACCTATGAAATGGAGAAAAACTTATGCTCTTCTTTTGTCGCTCTTCCTAATTTATGTTATAGATTTAATCTTTTATTAATTATTTATATATAGGATTATAAGGTAATAAGAAAAACCTAAACTAATTAGTAAATTTGAACTTTATCATCAGGTGTCCGATAAATAATTATGTTGTACTCAATAAATATACCAAAAATCTCATTCATAAAAAGATGACAAATATAACAAAATTCCTTAAGTGTCTGTTTGACCTAGTTATAAAATAAAATATTAAATAATTTTAGGTTAGATTAAAAATTATTGTTTTGATCATATTTGGTGAGATGATTAATATTTCATAACTTGTATGGAAGATATGTTTTTAGACTTCATTGGTTTTCAAACTAATTTATTACAATTTCCAAAATCAGTAAAATTTTCTAAACCCACTAATTTTAAGTGCCAAATTTTAAAAAATAGTGAGAATTTCCTTTCCTACTTTGCATTATAATATCTGTAGAAAATGTAAAGATTGAATTCAAAGCCTTGCTTGTTTAAAATTTTTGCTTTTAATCTTATTGTCTAACACCTACGCACAAAAGGGTGCCATATGAATTCTCGTTCAATAGGAAAAATTAGTAATATTTTTTGCTCTTACTAGAAATCGATAGTTATCAAAAAGTTTAGGTTTTTTGTACAATTTATTTCGTATAATTTTCTGATATTTGTCTCAAACAAATAGAGTTCAGATAATCATTTATGTTTTGAACAAGCTTCATATACACTAGAGTACTCATCTTCTTCTGCCCAAAAGAATTATTAAGGAGATAGAGAAATGCATTATAAACTTCCTAAGGTCAGGCAAAATTGGTGATGCTAAGGGTGTTAAAATCAAATGAGAACAACTTTGTTAGAAGAAGAAAGAAGGAGGGCTTGGTCTCTCTCTAATTCACACTTTTTAAACTATACAAGTAGTAAAAAGAATGTAGAGATTGTTCAAGGATAAAGAATCACTTTAGAGTAAATGGATCGATGAGTATTATCTCAGGGAAACTAGCTTATGGCAAATTCTTGAAAGAAAAGAGATATCCTGGCCTTTCATTCAGCTCCTAAAAAACAAGCTTATTGTCTACCCTTTCATCAAAATACAGATAGGGAATCAAGGAGCATGGTTTTGGTTTGACAATTGGACTTCACATAGTCTTCTTAAGCTCAGGGAAGATGCCCTTCCTCTTCTTTCAAGAATCCCACTTCAAACAAAAGTTAACAATGTGATTAATCACTATTCTTAACACTTTCAAGGTAAGGGTGTTGATAGGCTCTAGAGTTAGTTTCCTAGCTATCAGCCTAATCAACATACACCAGATAAGCTTTTTTGGTCTTTAAGCAATAATGGAGACTACTCAAACTCCTCATGCATGAAAACTCTTAAGCCTCATAATCCTTTCATTCATTGTTATAATATTGTGTGGAAAATGTCCATAAACCCTAAAGCCTCTTTCATTACTTATCCTGCAACTAGAGGTAGACTAAAGACTAATGACAGGACAATGGGTTCAAATGACAAGTTATGTGCAGCATCCCACTACCATAGGGTACATACCCAAACATTCAGGAACATTCAAGTACATATCCTATGATAATAGCATGATAGAGCTAAACAGATCCAACTTACACATGGCATCATCTAACATAATCAGAAGTCATCAAATTTTAAAATCATTCATTGCATTCATTCACAACTATTTACACTGTCTTTATTAGACGAATATATACAAAACCTCACACAGGTTCTAGCAAAATCTACAAAATAAAAGCTATAACTTTTTGACGTCAGCTGACAGACCTCTGAGCTATAACTTAATCCAAAACGTTCTTCTACTCTAGAATAAACACTAAATCTCCTGTCTTGTACCTAAAAAATCACGTTGCAAATTTTATGAATTTTGCGAACTCAATGAGTGAACCATCATTGATAATTTCACCAGATTACACACACATACCACATATTTCACATATATTCATTCATATCATATATACACTCCAGATATTCACACAACATGGTATATCATATAATCTCACAATCCACACAGCCAAGTATAACAAATAGATCATAACAATTATCATTCATTTCAGCTTTGCAGATCATTAAAAGAAATTCAATATTATAATGTTATATGCATGAGACTCAACATTCCTTCTTATTGTTGTGACCGAGTGCCTATCACAAACTTATACAAATATCGGCTCATAGGGTTCGGTCAAACAGAATCACGGAGCATAGCTTTACGTGCAAAATCAGAAATCACGAAGCAAAGCTCTACGTGGAAGCGCTTCATACTGGCAACTCAAGTCACAACGCCTTTATCTGAGCATATATTTTATGAAATGCAACAATTTCAGAAAATCTTATCTATCACAATCTTATACAAATGCTCAGACAAGATTTCAAAATCATCAGATCTAAGTTCAGCATTCAACTTTCGTTGAGAATCAAATGTCCAATTCATATCAAATCAAAACACTTCCAATATATGCCCAACTATTAAACTCCTCGGACCTCAGGTCTATAATCCAGAAACAACTCACGAATAGTTCAATAATATTAGAAGTGAAATAAATCAAATTAAATTCAAATCAAAACAATCCTAAGAAATCATCTAGGTTGACTCACAGAACGCTCCAATATGCTATTGCCTGGATGGTCCTGCAATGTCTGTCTGGCGTCCACTTGACTCCTCTAAAACATACACAACACATTCACAAAAATCACATTTTTGAACAAATGCACAAGTGTTCTTTTATGCACATCAATGTATAGAAAGTATGCACAATGCATGTTCAATGACAATTCCGGATATCTTATTGTAATTCTCATCATCAAATCGATCAGATATCAAAGCCCTCATTAATAACATTAGTACTTATAACTGGACCATAATAAAGCATGTGTGAAATCCATAACTTAATTGACCATTACAGAATTTCTACCCATATGATTTCTAATGACTCCAAGATCATCCAATTTGATTTAGTATTCAATGAGTTATGTGCAAAATACCACAGACTGCACACATTTGAACTTTTAGCTAGTATGTGATCATACCCTCTAATTGTACAATTCATATCTTTCAGCTCAGACATCCAAAAATTACAAACTTTATACCAATTTAAAGCTAAGAGAATACGCTACAAGTTTAATGAAGACAACTCATCCTAATTCTACCCACATCAATACAGGTTTTTCAATAACTACAGGATATGATTTCTGTCCCTAGTAATGCTACAGCCTAAGCTAAAACTCAGTTTCATGCCAATTTTGAAAATCTTAGACACAGAATTAAAATTTAACCTCTTCACAAAAGTTGTAGAAATATGTCTCTAGTTTAATATAAATCAAAAATCAACTCATTCAAAAATCTAAAGCTCAAGTTATAATTTGAAAATCGAAGCATGATCATGAAAATTTTCCAATTCATAACATTCCAGCATACTTCCACACTTTCATCTTATCAATCACTTTCAGATCAATTCAGATAACTCTAAATTTTTATGGAGAGAAAGAAAAATGTCTTAGGAATCCATTGGTCTAAGTTTCAAGTCATTTAGAGTTTAGATGAAAAAGTTATAGCCAAAAGACTCAAGTTGTGCAACAAAACTACTCTAGTTCAAAATTACATTTCAAACACTAACGTCAAACACGCTATTCATCATCTTCTTCTTCCTTTTTCTACTGCAATTTTTTTTCACTCTTCTTCCTCTCTTCCACTTACCCCATCATCTCTAATTTATACTCTCACATTTCTACTTCCATTCCAAGTCCAATTATTCTAAAACAACTCAAAATTCAAAAGTAATCAGAAACATCAAAAACAGAAATTAGATAAGATATCACCCTTTTTTTGTTTTTCCTTTCTCTCTCTACTGTGAATTTTGTTTCTACGCTTAACAACAAATCCTAAACAGAACCTATATCTTGCTTTTCCACTCTCATTTGCATTCAGCTCACTATCAAAACCTCTCAAATTTCAAGATCACACAACTTCAACAACAACAATTATATTCACGTATTTCTCCAAAGTTTCTGCACTTTCATTCTTTTTCTGCATTCTTTTTCACACTTTCAGCCTCTTTTCTAACTCATTAATCATCACTGAAACTACTTCTTCCTACCCCACTTATGCATGTATCTATTTCCACACACTAAAACATCATCAACACAAATCCTTTACAAAGCTCATAATACTTTTGGTGGATGGAAATAACGAAAATAAAGAGCAACAACACAAGTTTTAGATTGAAGTTCTTACTTTGATATTAGAATCCAAAGCCAAACATGCAACTTGAAGCAATTAGCTGATTCGGTGATGAGATGGATGAACAAATAGAATTTTGGTGTTGATGTATACGGTGAAGAACAAAGGTGGAGAAAACAACAATAATTTCTATTTTAGCCTAACACCTCTCCACATGTCACCATACATGTGAGCCATTTGTCTCATCTATAAGCTGTTACATGTCGCAATGTAATTGGTCCATTATTTTAATATTTTTCCTAGTCTAAAATACCCCAAAATTTTAAAAATTTTCTAAAATTTACCAAATATTTTGAAATAATACTAACAATCTCCAAATAAGTTTTCAACTCAAAAATAATTCACCAAAAATTTCTAAAATATCCAAAATATACAAAAATTGTCAAATCACCTTTAATACATTCCAAATGAATCCACAATTTCTATTTATAAACTAATTTACCCGAAAATGCCAATGAATGCATGTACAATCATATGAATGTGCAAAATAAATGTGTAAATCACAATCATGCATAAGCATGAATTATGCTTCCTAATTTCTCATAAATCTCTAATAAACACTATTTTAAACTTAATTCAAGTAACAGGATGTTATATTATGTGAATTATGTGTGACTGAACTCAAAAGTATGGAACATTTATACTTCAAATACAATTTCACCTCCTCTATTTGGGCAAGCATTCAACACACTCTCAACTTATATTATGAAGGATCATATTGGACCAAAAGTTTGGTATGGTTTGATCATAAATTCAACCCAATGGGGAGAGATAGAGTGTGCCTTAGTTTAAATCTCAATTATGTAGTGTATGCCATTCGGAGAAAAAGAAAATAGAGATTGTTTAACAAGTTTATAGCAAATAAGTATGTCCTAATTCACAAGCTTCATTGTTGGATAAGGGAAACCCTAGTAGCCCATCATATTGAAGAACACTTGAGCTCTCTCTTAAGAAGGCAATGGAATCTCTAACTTCTTAGCTTTTCCCAAAAGTTGAATGTATGAGCATTGTATTTCTCTTGCTAGATCAAGCTTTGTAAAGACAAAAATTGCCTTTTATGAATTAATGAATTTTTTTACCTTTCAAAAAATTTTCCCTAAAAATTAAGTTATTACTATATAAATTTTATACTTTATGTAAAACAAAAGGATATAATTATCCTTTTACGCATAATAACATTTTTTAACTAAAGAGTTACTCTTTTAAAGTTTTGTATTACTTGGCCTTGAAACCTATTGATAGCCTAACTGGAATTTGACCTATTTGGCCCAAATATTAAAAGGTGCAGTTTTTAAATTTTCTAAAAGTCAACTAGATTGCCTAGAAAATTCCAGGGTATTGAAATTAATAAAGAAGTCCAGGAGTCAGGAGTTAGGTGTTAGGACAGTTGAAAACGTGAGGAATATACGGAAGGTAGTTAATCAGGATGTAACCCAAAATTGGAAGATAGCTAGAAGTTGAAAAGTTACAGGAAGCATACCAGTATAACAAAACAAAGAGGAAATAATACAAATTACATAACTTAAAATAAGAAAAAGTTTACCATTGCCTCAAGCTTGCTTTTTACATCTTATATTTTATTCTTTACTACATTGATCTTTTCTACATAAATTTTATTTCAACACTCTCTAACTCTTTAGTGACATAAAATTATGATATCTAAGTTTTCTAAAACCCATTTATATTGTTGATACAAAGTTAAGAGCAATTTTGGGAGAATTCCCCCTAACAGACTTGAATTTTAAGTTAATTGTAAAAGTGATCAACAATTTAGCATGCTAGATGGTACCATAATGCCACATAGGAAGAATGAAAAAGAAGTTGTTGTCTTTCAAATTTGGAGGAAGGAGTCCCCATTATAGTACAAAGTGAAGGTTTTGTATCTCAAATGATTAAAAATCTAGAGAAGGAAACATTACCTCTAGTTAAGCCTCCAAGTGGTGAGAAAGTAAAATTGTGGCAACTATCAATAAGAAACATTGTTGTTTATTCAAATGATATTTTTGAATTGGACTCTATGACCGAAGTAATCAAGATGTCGACAAAGAAGATGGAGAAACTTTTTGTCATTTTTGTATAGGTAGCAAGGTAAAATTCTCCTTCTCTAGCAAGATAAAATTTTGAAGGACTTGGGGGGCAGCTTGCTCTAAATATGATAAAAGCTAGTAAGCATTGTCATCAGTTGGTTTGTTCCTTTATGGAAGAAAGATATGTTCCTCCTTAGAAAAGAGAACATATCCTTGTGTCGCCTTCATACGCTAAATTGTTCGTATTCACTGGTAGTTTAGCAATTCTTTACTGGTTCGGGTTAAACCCTGGCCGCATAAAGTCCATTAAAGTTCACCACCTTGTTCCCTTTATTCAGCGATTATTAGCTCAATTTGATCTTGTCTCCTTGTTTTTCTCAATTCCTTTTCTACTTTGGTGATCTCAAGTTCTTGCAATTTTTCTGCAACTCCTTCACTCCTCGTGCGTATACACCTATTACACACCAAAAAAGAATATCAAAGTAAAAATGAAAAGAAAACCCAAATCAAAACAATTCAAACCAAACTAGAAGCCAAGCACAATCCTCGGCGATGGTTCCAAAACCCTAATAGGTAATTTTCCAATATTTAAATTAAAACCTCTTATCCTGCAAGTATACAGATCAAAAATCGAAGTATAGATAGGTATCATCCTATAGGTATTGGTTAGTTACCGAAATGATCCAAAAAAAAAATTTGTTCAGAAAACTCAAATAATTAGATTTGGAAGATCCAAAATATAAAAATTAAGAGTCATACATACACACTTTAGGGTTGTCACAAAAGTAAGAACACAAATTTAGAAAATGGTGAATCAAAGTATCAATGTAACAACTTAGGATTGTCATTACCTAACTATGTATTCTCTCGCTTTAGTAATGTTCGTTATGTTTAGTCAAAATTTCCTAATGTCCTAGTTCTTTCATTCTCATTACTTGAACCAAATAAGCCCTGTTTAATGATGTAAATGAATTATGTATGCTCTCAGCTCCCATTTTTCACTTAACCATTAAAAGTATATGAACAAATTTTTGGACCACTTTTCCATTCAAGATCTCTCTCCAAATGGCAAGGTAACTTGATATATGGAGTGTTCTTGGTGTAAGCCCACTCTTATGGCACTTAATAACACATTTCTTAACTCCATATCTCTATGTGACCTAAGTGTGGACAGCCATATAATATAAACATCAAACTACATCAAGCACGTCCATAACATTGAATAAAGTGAGGTATTACATAGTTTAGGCAATAAAAACCCTAATAACTACTTATAAATCCATTAAAATCTCATCTAACATGTTCATAGCATGTCTATACATCCTTCTCGATCAACAAATTAAAACAAAGAATCAAAAAAAGAGAAGAAGTAAGGTTTGTATGTTGAAGAGCAAAACTGGAATTATATGGTGGCAGCTTTGTGTCTCCTTAAAATTCTTTGATTCCACCTTGAATTCTCTTGGTTTTTCTCTCAAAAATGTGATATTCTCTCTCCCTTGGTTGTCTTGCAAGACCTTCACTTTTCTAGGGTCAAAAATAGGGTTTTTATACCCTATTTAATGCTTAAACGACATATAAAGGAGGAAGTTCCCAGCTGGAATTTTCTAGAAAACTCTGTTTTCTATCTTGACTTCAATATGTGATATCTCATCCAAATTGGGCCTTTATTTCACCAATTTTAAACTGAATTTATCCTCTTTATTTTGTATCCAAATGAAAAACATTCAATAATAATTGTATCTTGCAAATGCTTAACATTGGTGATGGGTCGACCTAGAAAAATTGCAGCTTTCCTTTAGGTCATATGACTTGCTTTCTCTATGTTTCTTATGTCCTTCCATCCCTCAAAACCATCTTCAAACCTATTGATTAACAACAAATTTAATCACTTAATCATGCCCAAATCACATGAAATTCATACCAACATAATGTAAGAAAAAGACATGAAAAAATGTCATGCAAAATTATGCAAAACCTAAACTTAAAGACCTAATTCACACACATTTATGCATATTCACATACATTCATACATAATCATGCAATTATATGAAACTAAGACAAATAATAAGCCAAAAAAGTTAACAACAATCAATTTATCACAATTAACTAACAAATTATCCTAAGAAAAATGTGTACAAATGCCACCTATCACTTCCTTAAGCTTTTTATCTTTCAAGGTAGCAAGATAAGATGGGTAGTTCCTTTTCCATTGTCTATTGGCTCTACAATGAAAGAATGTCTCCTTGTCATTGCTCTTCTTCTTAACACCTCCTTTTAACTTTACTAAATTAGTAAAAGCCTTTTGTTCTTGTTCTTGTTATTATTCTTCATAGAGCCCTTTTTCTTGCTCTTAGAAGAATCCTTAACAAGCACAGAATTATGTTTCGATTTAAGGTACCCTTTTGTAGTTTTAAGCGTATTCAACAGTTCGGGCTATGACATATCCTTCTGATTCATGTGGAAGTTCATAACAAACTGTGTAAAGCTTGAACTGAGAGGCTGTAGTATCAAACTAATGCTTAATCCATGGCTTATGACAAAACCTAATTGGGCTAATTTTTCAACATGCCTAATAATCTTAAGCATATGTAGGATAAATGAAGATCCATCTGCCATATTCCATTGAAATAATGCCTTGGAGAATTAACACCTCTCTACTAAACTTTGTGCACTAAACAACTCCTTGAGATACAAAATCATAGTAGGTGCATCCATTTTCTCATGCTATCTCTGAAGCTCTTGAGACATGCTAGCCAACATCATATAGTCACCCTATGACTTTTACATCTGGCACCTAAACCTTAGTTTTAAATATAAATAGACATGTTGCGACAGTAAAAACTTATGAAAGGTTAGATTAATCATTCGTGAAACAAGAGGGGCAGCAAAAGCTTGCATTTTTTGAGGTCTATGGAGGCCATAGAGGGCTAATCCTCCTTACTCCAGTTCATAGGGGACAGTGAAGTTGAAGACACATTTTAGGTATCTCTTTATGTGTATTATATTCTTTCTTTGTTAGGAATTGATTATGTTATCCTATATTTGTTGTTTGAGTATTGTTTAAAGATGATCTCAATGCGTTCATTGAATTGTTTTATTACACCCATTGCTAGAATCTTCAATATAATTCGTAATGGCTATGTTAACATTTGTTTTTTATGACTAATGATATCGAATCGTTAGGGATACAATCTATAATTGTTGTGTTTTTTATTGGTGTTGTATCATTAGGGATAATGTAACCTAGGTTAAATGACCCGAACATATGTTGTTGTTACCTTGATTAATTTTTCCTAACTCGTAATGCAGCTATCCAATTAAATTTAAAGAGCTTATCATATGTTGTTTGATAGCTATGTTTAATTAACGAGCTTCTTTTAATTAAACATGACCTAAGGGAAAACTAGGGATAATAAAGCTTACCGTTAACCTATGATCAATAGTTGCTAGGAGAGGTATGAGAATAACAATTCTACAAAGTATCTTTAATTATGTGTAAGTCAATGTTGAATCGATGACTCGGTCCTTAGTGTATTAATCATTTTTCTCATTTTTATGTTGTTTGATTTAATTTGCTTTTGTTAGTTTAGTTTAGTTTTATTTTCTTGTTTGAAAATCAAAACCCCCATAACCTAAACACCGTTTATTTTCATAACAAAAGCTAACTAAACACTCTCTGTGGGATCGACCTAGACTTACTACTAGCTATTGTTTTAGGTTTAGTTAGTTTGTGTAGTGTCAACACACGCTGTATCAATTTTGATGCCATTGTCAAGGAGTATAGTTTTTTAATTTTTATTCATAATTTTAATTGTGTTTTATATATATTTGTTCATAATTAGTCTTTACATTTATTTCTTGATCTTTTGGAGTGATCATACAAACTTTAGTTATGGATGGGATAATCAACAAAATTCCTTCCTTGATAATCTGTAAGACACACAATAATTCTTGAATAGACCAAAAGCTTCTTATTACGACTCAGGTCCATCTCTAGAATAATTAGTTAATGATGTCGCTTCTAACACTTTACAATTTCAACAAGAGGAAAGGCAATTTTGGCATGATATAAAGTTTAGTGTCCAAACTTTGGAGTGGCAACGAAACTCAGGTACATCTTTAGAAGATTTAGTTATGTCTCTTTCTATTAATACTGTGGAATTTTAGCAAGATATAGTTCTTAGAATCCATAACCTAGCAACCCAGGCGGATCAGATGATGGAAGCTCTTGACCACCTAACATCACAAAGCGATGAAACACAACCATCTCAACTCGAGGTGAATGTAAGGGACATTAGTACAGAGACCTTACAGAGTAAAGAGGAACTTAAGAATCTTGAGAATACTACTCAAGAAATTGCTTGTAAAGAAGAAGTTGGGAAGGAGCAGCTCGAAGGAGAAAAGGATACATTATTCAACTCGAAGGTGAGTAGTCAGTTTATAATTATTTTTAAGACTAAACCTTCAACTTTTCCTAGCAAGTTGGAGAGATTAAACGAGGAAGAAAAGGGTGAAGAGATATTTGAGATGTTTCCAAAGTGCATGGACTAAGTAGAGATTAAGAATTTGAAGATAGGGAAGATGCCGAATATGAGAGATCGTCAACTTAAGCCTTGTCCTGAACAACCTCATGTGGAGAAAGCACAAAACGTGACACTTGAATATCATAATTTTGTCACATGAGAAGAAAAGTATGGAGTCGAACTAGTGATAATAAACAAAGGCAATACTCGGAAGGCGACCCAAAGGAATTTTTATTTCCTTTCCTTTACGTTTTCGCATTTGTTTCTTATTAGCATGTGTATTTTTAAGTTTGTTTGTCTTACATGTTTTTAAGTTTTCAAACAAAAAAAGAGAGACAAACAAACAAAAAATTTCTCTTTTTCTATTGCTTCTAGGATTATATGGTAATAATTAGAGAGTGAATTAATTAGAAGAATCTAGGAAAATTTAACATATACTTTTACTCTTGTGACTGGTCAATATTCATTATATTTAAAAGAGTGGTACTAATGGTAGACACGAGCTAGCGGGATTTTAAGCCTTTATAGACTAACACATCTATTCCAGTCTCATTGTCTTTTGTTTATATGTGACCTTTATGATACATATATCCTAAATTTGGTTTGATTTTATATTAAAGAACACATATCTATCACATACATTAATATGGAAATGATATAGGCATTCTTTGTTTCATAAGCTACATTAGCCAAATAGCCTACCTATTGATATGATTTTTCCTTTGTTAAGCCCCCTTAAGCTTTAATTACCTTTTCATTTATGCTATCCACATTACATGCTTTAAACCTAACCAAATGTCCTACCCAAGCCTTAAACCTAATGGAGAATTTTTTTATTATTGATGATTGTGGATGTACAAGAGTATAAGTGTGGGGGTGTACATATATGTGGGGTAGTTATAATCATTAAAATGTCATTTTATGTCTTGTCAATGGATTTTAAGGTTGATGTAACTTCTTTCAATTTTTAAATAAATAAGAAAAAAAGAAAAACATGTTTAAATAAAAGTATCTAGGAGGAAATGCAATTGTTTTGAAAATTTATTCATGATTAGTTTCTCCTCTTAAAGTTGTATTAAATGGTTGATTTAAGTATGTTATATATGAGGTAAATATTGTTTTGGAAGGCTCACTCTTTATAGTTTCAATGTATTGTTTATCATCAATCTCTATAAGTGATCCCTTATAATTAACTATGCTTTATGTTGTTTATGGTGTGAGAGCTTGAATTTGAGCTATGAAATATAGGTTTTGCATTCATCATAATTGATGTACATAATTGTGAGTGAGTGTTGTTTTTTTGCGCTTGATGGTATATTGAGTGTTTTTCTCATTTCACTATCTTTAATAGCTTTCATGCTACATTATCCAATTACATCTCATCTTTACCTTTTCCCACATTACAACCTTGAAAAATCCCTTGATTCAGATTATACATGTGAATATTAGTGGTGGAGAAATTAAATGATATACAAAGTTGTGAAATGTCATGCTATAAATGGTATTTCAGTATACCTATGGATCCATTTTATTTAAACAAATTTTTTCAATTCTTCCTCTAGATTGCTTAGTTTCTAAAGGTGATGATTATTGATCGATCATGAGTAGAATCATTTAAAGTTAAAATTTTTTCTATATTTTTTAAAGTTATTCCTTTTTTCTTATGATCATCTGTTCTTAGTAAATATGGAAAATGAGTAAGCATTTTGGGTTTGTGACTTTGATTTAATTTTTTCCCAAGGATGATCAAAGGCTAAGTGTGGGGGAAATTGATATGTGTTTAATTGATTATACATTTATTTCATAACACTTTGTGATTAATGCTATGAAATGCTTAAGACATTCACTTTAGTTCATATTTAGGTTTAGGTACAATTTAGAAGCAAAAGAGCTAAAGTGAGTCCAAACCACAATATTTGAGTTGTGTTCTTGAGATTCACACTCCCTTATCTTCATAGATCCTGAAGGAGAAGGATTAGATCAAAAAGGGAAAAGAAAATGAAAAAAATATGAAGTATATATATAGTGTATTGCAGCTCACAACCATGCATGAAATTGTCATAGCTGTGAGACATCCCTCGCGGCCATGACAAATGTGTCATGGGCGTGACACTCATCTCACACCCGTGAGACATGTTACATAAGTGTGACACTCCTTGTTATGCCCATACAAAGGAGGCTTATGGATTTGAGCCTCATTTAGGGCACTCACGGCCGTAAGCAATATAGTCATGTTTGTGACATTTACTCCTAGACTTGAACCGTAGTTTTAATATAAGTAGACATGTTAAGATGATAGAAACTTATAAAAGGTTGGATGAATTGTTTGGGAAATAAGAGGGCGACAGAAGCTTGCATTTTAGGAGACCCATGGAGGGCTAATCCTCCTTGCTCCGGTTTATAGCAAATGTTAAAGCCAAAGACATATTTTGGGCATCTCTTCATGTGTATTGTTTTCTTTCTCTCTTAGGAATTGATTATGCTATCTTATATTTATTGTTTGGGTATTGTTTAAAGATAATCTTAATACGTTCATTGGATTGTTTTATTACAAATCTATTGCTATAATCTTCAATATGATTCATAATTGTTATGTTGAAATCTGTTTGTGGTGATGAATGATATCGAATCATTAGGGCTACAATCCATAATTGTGGTGTTTTTTATTGGTGTTGAATCATTAGAGATAACGTAACCTAGGTTAAATGACCCGAGCATTTATGCTTGTTACCTTGATTAATTTGTTTTCCTAACTCGTAATGCAGCTATCCAATTAAATCTAAAGAGTTTATCATAGATTGTTCGATAGCTAGGATTAATTAACAAACTTCTCTTAATTAAACAAGACCTAAGGGGAAATCAGGGTTAATAAAGTTTACCGTTAGCCTACGATTAATAGTTGATAGGAAAGGAATGAGAATAACAATTCTATATAGTATCTTTAATTAAGTGTAGGTCGATATTGAACCGATGACCCGGTCCTTAGTGTATTCATCACTTTTCTCATTTTTTATGTTGTTTGATTTAATTTGCTTTTGTTAGTTTAGTTTTATTTTATTTTCTTATTTGAAATCCAAAACCCTCCGTAACTTAAACACCGTTTATTTCCATAACAAAAGCTAACCAAACACTCTCTGTGGGATTGATTTAGACTTACCACTAGCTATATTTTTAGGTTTAGTTATTTAGCGTAGTGTTATGATGCACTACGTCATTAAGTCCAGTCAACTTGTTAGCATCCATGATGCTCCTCAACGTCAAGTTGGTACTCAGATCTTGATTCGATAATTGGCATAAAAGGAGCAAGTATTAGCTTATGCCCAAATCAAATAAAATAAAGACTTTAATAAAAATTTGATTACTCCCACTATTTATTTAGAACAATAGTCCTCACTATTAAATCGAAAAATTATCAAATAATTTCCTATTAAGCTAGGATTCTATTAAAAAATAATAGATGTTGAGTTTGCACAATAAACCAATTAAATTTAAATCAGGTAGATAATAATTTCATCAGTCACATCTAATGTGACTCTTAAATTCATTAGGTGACAACAGTTTGTCAAAATATATCACATATATTATTCCTAACCCTGCCTCTAAATTTATATGATCATAAGTTTGTCCATCTAAATCATACAAATTTAGTTAAATATGACCCACTAATTTAAGATAAAATATATTCAGGTTAAGGTGGCCTTAAGTTTACTTAACAAGCCAAACAATAAAAAGAACTATGGTTTTATTGCTATCGAACATGAATTTTGGGCTAACAAATTTTCTTTGATCAATTCTTAAATAAGGAAAGGTAACTATCATGTTCCTAACATGCATTTAATATTTAATTGAGAAATTTAAAGTTTTAAAATTTTGACCTCATAAAAATAATATAATCTTATTATATTTATAATTTCAAACATAATCTAATTATGAAAGAAATTAATTAAAACATTTGCTTAATTCTAATTATTTATTTGATAACTAGTTTAATTTAATAATTCAAATTTTTAAAAATTAAACTAAATTGTAAAAATATTGCTAATAAAAACTATCCTTTGAAAACGATTTTAAAAAATTATAATATCAAGGAATTTAATCTTCATTAGATTAATTTAATTGAAATTAATGCTTTAAAAACGTTAAAAATCAAGTAAAAAAATGAAAAGTTTGATTGGAGAGTGCAGCCTGTGCGGCGTGTGCACCACGGTCAATAGAAATGTTGACTAAGTGCGTGCAGACACTTTCCTAGATTTTAAGCACGTGTCTTACACGAGTCCATTGTCTTCTATTTATAAGTTTTGTCTCGTCCGCCTCTGCCTGTCTTCTTGCTGCGTTTGGTTAGCGTCTGCAGCATGTAAAGACGGGACTAGACGGAACAGGACAGGATAGGACATGACAAGAATTGAAGACAGGGAGATGTTTGGTTGCAGTGGACAGAACAGAGATTATTGTCCTCGTCCTGAGTACAGAAATATGTTTGGTTGCTAAGGACAGAACAAAAAATAGTGTCAATGACATAAATGCCCCTGTAGTGTAATAAGACTTGTTAATGTAATTCAATGTTATTATTATTATTATTATTGTTATTAATATTATTATTACTGTTGTTATGATTATTATAATTAATGATATTATAATTATTATAATTATTATGTTTAATAATAATAATAATAATACGTAACTATATTAATAATAATAGCAATAATAAAAATAATATTAATAATGTTAAAAAAATAATACTAGTAGTAATAATAATATTATTAATATTAATATTATATTAATATTAATATTAATATCAATAATAATATTATTAAACATAATAATAATAATAAACATAATAATTATAATTATAAGAATAGTAATAATAATAATAATTCTTATAATAATATTAATACATAATAATAATAATAATAGCAATAATAAAAATAATATTCATAATATTAACAAAAATAATCATAGTATTAAAATTAATACAATAATAATAATAATATTAATATTAATATTAATACGTAACTATATTAATAATAATAGCAATAATAAAAATAATATTAATAATGTTAACAAAAATAATACT
>JAOTIZ010000003.1:5896985-5910136 GCA_027123425.1 Erythroxylum panamense
ATTAACCTCAATTATACTCCAATTAATCAATACTAAGCCCAATTAAATCAAACTAAGCCATAAACACCTAATTATCATAATTCATGCTTAATGGCATCATAAATAAAAATTCGGGGTCTAACATCGAAGTATGTAGCATTTTCAATGCTTAATTTCTACTTAGGTTTAAATAATTTAAATTTTTACAATTTTTATTCAATATTAATGAAATAATATTTTAAATCAATATTATCCATATAATAGTATGACTATATTGTATAAAGTCATTAGTAAATTTGACATATAAGTATTTATCCTTTTATGAATTATCATTACATCAAATACATTATATGTACAAGATTTAAAAATTTAGTGCCATAAACGTCCTTTCATTGATGGTTGATTTGTTCATCCTTTAACCTAACAAGTTTCACAATTTGCATATGGTTTATAATAAATCGACATATATTTTTGTGTATAGAACTTTATGATTTCCATTATGATGATTTAACCAATATGTTAGAAAAGGATACTTTTAGTTATTTAATTTCGTATTCTTACCACTTATGTGAAGTGCAATACTCTCTTGATCCAACACATACAAACTATTTATATGAACTTGGATCATCTACTTTTTACTCAACAATCTATGTGTCATTATGCCTTAAATATTGTAGTAATATTGAATCCAAATTTAGTAGTAAATACTCAAAAGCATGGAGTAGAAATATATATGATCTCTATCAGGTCTTATATTGTCAAGAACGTTTTACAACTATCTTCCTCTAATGAAAATTATTATTATAATATAACAAATTCTTTCAATTATAGTCTTTATTTATACTTTTAATGGGCTAAATTGAGTGGAATGATTCCATCAAGGTACTTTACCTTTTAGCTCCATTATATACAACTATTTGCAATGTACTATCATGTTGTTTGAATCTATCTTAAATGTTGCCATTAAAGTTTGTAAGACAATAGTAAAATATAAAATGTCATCATATTTTTTCATCTATATGACATTGACATATCGCTTAAACTTTTTCATCAAATTCCTCAATAAGGATTAATAGCAATATGATATAATGGACACATAACTATATTTTATCCTTCTGAGAACTCTTTTAAACCAAACATATGTCTAAGAAATTTGATTCTCTAATTCTTAGTATAAGTTATAATAGAGTAAGGTAATTTTTACTTGGAACAAAATAAATGTAAAGAAATAAGTAATAGGCTATATACTATAACAACCAATTAAGATTAAGATTTTAATTATGTATTTGTCTTCTCATACTTTTTAATGCAAAATAATAGCTCTCACTACTATTATGAAAATATTTCTCTTATCTTTATAGTAGGATAGATTTAATTTAAATTTAGTTGACCTTGAGTTTCTTAACAAGTTAACTAAAATTTAATTAGGTAGACAACATCCTTATCAATCACATCTCATATGACTCTTAAATACATTTGGTGATAACTCTTACTAAAATATTTCTTATTTATTATCCCTAACCTTGCCTTTAAGTTCATATGATCATAAGTTACTCATCCAAATCATATAAATTTAATTAAATAAGATTTTTAATTTAATATAGAACTTATTTAGTAAAAGGTCCTTGAGTCATTTATCAAGCATTAAAATAAATAGAACTTTGTTTTCATGCTTATATAATAAAAGGTAACAATCACATTCTCAACATTTGAAAAATGGAACGAAAGGGGACTTATTGATTAGCAAGATTGTTTTAAGAAACCTAATTTATATAATATGGAATGAAAGAAACTAAAGGTTATACCAAGAACTGATGGCAACCAAGATTTGATTTTGACACGAGTTGATCAACCTCATAATAATGCAAATCTTAGTTCACCAAATTTAGAGGTAATGAGGTCCTAGTACATTGGTGCTTGTAGGTTAGCAATTAAAGAAATTCTTATTTTTCCCTACTTGATGTAAAACCTTAATCTGGGATATTATTCTCTTAGTGTTCAAAGAGTAGCTAATTGGAATGGTTCTCTTAGTGTTTAAAAGATGGAAACTTTGACTTATTTAAACCATTGTTACTGGTTGTCTAGTGATAACAACTATTATACTTTTCTTCATCCTTTTTTGGAATCTTTAATGAGATTATTTCTTTTATAAAAAATTCATGTTCTTAACATATATTTGATATTTTAACAAGATTTAATTTTGTTGGTCTCATCAAACACGCATTACATATAAAATGGCATACATTTAAATATGCAATTCCTTATGCAAATATAATCAATTACAAGCATGAAAAATTGTTTAATTCTAATTACTAATATAGTCTTCAAAATCTAAAATAATATTTTTAACTCTTTAGATAATTAAACAACATTAACTAAATAAATCAAATTCATGTTCCAAAATCACATTCAATTTGATTTGAAAAAAATTTCAAATTCAATTGGATTTGAAATTCCAACTATCTTAACTTCTTTAATAATTTAATTTAAAATGATTTTCAATAATTCTTACTTATGTTTTGGAAGCAATTTCTTATTCACCATAGAGTAGAGTTATACTTGAAGTAATCCTAGATGTGTAATAACAATATACTTCTTTTGCCTACCCCGTTTCAACTTCCTATTCTTTTTTATGGTATTCCTTGTTGCTAGCCTTGCTTGGTAAGCTTTAATTGTTAGGTTCAGGCTTGTATCCTATTTCTTATCAATCAATTTGCTTAATTTTTCAAAAATTAGAAAATTACTTTAAAAAAATTAATAAGATAATCCAATCTAATTAAAAATTACTTTCCAATCAAATTAGAATGAACTTTTCCTTGAGTGAAAATTTATTTTCTAATATTAAAGGAGATGAATTTTAAAATTCAACAAAATATTTTAAGAAAACCCATTATATTATATATTTATAGATTAATTTCTCAATTATTTAGAAAGAAATTCTTTAATAAATTAGAAAACTCTTTTCTACATTTAACTAAAATAGATCAAATGAAATTAATGAATGAAAAAATTTGTAAATCAAGAAAAGTTTTTCTAATTAATTAATAAACTTATTATTAGTCATTAATGGCAATGAGGAGGAGGGGGTGAATTGTGTGTTGATAAATTTTAAAATAAAAATTACTAACTTAGTATGTTAATAATCACAATTTATAAAGGGTGAAAATGTGAAATGAAATAATGAATTTCAATAATACATTTAAGTAGTAAAGTAAAAAGAGAAAGGGAAGAGAAATGCAAAACAATTTATCGTGGTTCAACAAACAATCTTTACCTATGTCTACTCCTAAGACTTTTTAGATTTTTACTATAACTCTTCTTTTAAGGTGAAAAAAAACCTTTGTATAATCTTTACTTGGCAAAGAGGAACTTCAATACCATTTAGAACACCTAGGAACATAATAGGAAAAAAAACTCCAATGGATGCTTACAACTCAAAATATCTCACTTTACTACTCTAATAATTCAAAAGAGACTTACATAAACTTAAGAAAATGATGCTAAAATGCTTGATAAATGTTAGAAATGTGTTTATAAGATACCCAAATGCCTTTCTCTATAAGAACCAATGAGAAAATATGTGTTTATAAGGTTTTAGGACCTTTACTAGCTATTGAAGCTAAAAACTAGTCGTTATAATAGCTAGTTAGAAATCATTGGTCATCCAGTGTACCATATTAGTTGACACTAATATGCATCAATAGTTGACTAGTGTGCATTAAATGCACTAATTCAATAGTTGTTAAAACACTGATTAACCACTTGGACATATTGGTTGATTAGTATGTCTTGGATTAACCACACCATTATATTGATCCACCAATGTGTTAACAAAATCACCTATTAAATTTTTAACTTACATTGGTCAACCATTAGCTTGTATCAGTCAATCAATTCCCATAAAACATGAATTTGATCTTAATTTTTTTGTTTCAATAGGTGTTTGATGTGTTTGTGAGTGTTGGGAAGCAGGAAAGTGAAGCAAAGAAATCTTAGATGTATGCAAGCATGTAACAATCGTGACACCCTTATAACTGTGATAGGAAAAGAGCAAGTTATATGTATGGAGTTTTTGTCAAAATCGTACAAGCTTGCAGGTCACGATTGTGACGTTTCTAGTTCATAAGAATTTTTATGTTTTGAGGTGTCAAAGCTATTTTTGGAATTGAATTAAATTGGGAAACCCTAGAAATAACCATAAAATCCTTAATAACTATAAAAGAACAAGAAAAACAATGAAAAGAGGTGGCAAACACCAAATCAAAAGAATATCAAGAGGAGACATCAAGAGAGCTTTAGAGAATACCAAATTTCCAAATTCTAACCAATTTTTATTCCTTTTCCCTTTTTTATTTCATTTCTTGAATGTTTATTTGGATTTATAAAATGTTTAACATGATTATGGGTTTTAATTCCATATTAGGGATTATTCTTAAATTGTTTTGTTAAAATTTATTCTTGTTGAGTTCATCTATGAATGTTTATAATAACTGTTATGCTTATACTTGATAATAAATTAAGAGAGTGAATTAAGTTACATGTGTTAAGGTGCGCAACAAGAGTTGGTATCTTAATAGCATACTTATTAGATTAATTAACAATTGAAGAGAGATCTTAATTATGAAATTAATTAACCTTGGTATTGCTTCAAATTAATCGAATAGTTAGGAGTAGTTTTGTGAATCAAGAGATTATAATTCTATAAGTATTAGATTGAATTAAGGTTACCTTATTAGATCTCGAGAGAGGGTTATAAGATATTTAGGATTGAGCATAAATTAAATTAAATCATAAAGGGTAAACAAAACAAGGATAGAATAATTCCTAATTCTCAAACTTTGAACAAACTTATTTTATTGGCAGCTCAATTCTTTCCGTGTTTCGTTTTATTATGTCTTTTAATTTCAATTATTTATTTTAATTTAAATCAATCTTTAGCACCATAAATCAAATCAATCTTTGATTTAACAAATTGTTACCCCTTCTTATGTGATTTTAGTTGCATAAACACAAGAATCACTTAAAGTTCAAGCAAGGTTGAAGAAACTTCAACCTTAGACACATAAAGAAAGAAAGAGAAATTTGAAGAGATGAAAAACAATAAGTGATAGAAAGAATGACGAAAAAGGAATAAATCATAGAGAGTAGTCAAGGATTCTTATGGACTTCATGAGGCCAAGGTTCATTGCTACCTAATAAGGAATCACTTAAAAACCAGTGGAGACGAATACATTCAAGATCAAACTAGCAATATTAAACCTGTTGTAGACTAATGCACAATTTTATAGGTTGGCCAATGAAGATCTCAATGCCCTTCTAGCAAATTTCTTAAAAAATTTTGACACCTTTTGTATAATCAGTTGTCAGAAGATGATGTTAGGATAAGGCACTTTCCCTTTACACTTAGTGATAGAGCCAAAGCATGGTTGAATTCACTCAACTCAACAAACGTCATAATGTGGGAGCAGTCAGTGTGAGCATTTTTTGATAAGCACTTTCCTCTGACTAAGACAATAGGGCTCACAAAGGAAATTACTAATTTTTAGCAAAAAGAGGGGGAGTCTCTATATGAAGCATGGGAGTGGTATAAGGAGTTAAAAAGGAAATGTCTGCATCATAACTTGTAGAAATTCCTATTGTAAACTTTTTACAATGTAGTTAATCCACTCGTGTGGGGTACCAGTTATGCAGTCACCAGATGATCATTGATGAGAAAAATAATTGAGGAAGCGAAAGTTTTGTTAGAGGAGGTGGTGAATAATAGTTGTCTTTAGACTTCAGATTAAAGTAGATAGTAGTCAACCTTTTGGGATCAGTAGGTATTCATTACTATAGATTAAAGGAAAACAATGTAGGCTGAAGTTGCCAACCTAACTAAGCAACTAAATAGTCTGAAATGCACTTTTTCACTCCATTTAAAGCAATTCATCATAGATGCGAGTTATGTGGGCAAGAGAGCCATATCGTAGCTAATTGTTTCTTAGTGCAAAACAACAACATGGAGCAATTCAACTACACGAGAGCACAATTTGGTCAAGGAGGTGACAACCCTTATTCAGACACATACAATACTGGGTGAAAGAATTGCCCTAATTTCTCTTTTTCTGATAATGTAGGGAATCAATTAAAAAATCAAGGCCCACTAGGATTTTAGTAAGACAAGTTTCTTTCGTTGGAATAGAAGATGGTCAAGTTAATAGACGTGCTAAATTACAAGTTCATAAGCCAAAATGAGACCTAGAAGAGACTGGAAGTGAAATTCAATCAAATAGCAAAGAATCATGCCTCTTCCATTAACAATATGGGGGTTAATTGGGCTAACCTACCAATGCATTATCTATGAGAAGTGTGGGGAGTCTCCCAAGTAATACAAAAGCAAATCCAATGGAGCAATTTAAGGTTATCATACATAAAAGTGGAAAGGAGCTAAAAGAACAAGCATAATAATAAGTTAAACCCAAGTTTTTACAAGACCATAAGGAGAAGAAAAAAGATGAAGATAAGAATAAGGATTAATCGATTTAAAGATTGTTTGGTGTGGTGGAGGACATCATTATCAAAGTAAACAAATTTATCATTCTTGTGGACTCCATGAAATTAGACTTGGAAGAGGATAAGAATTGCCCACTCATTCTTAGAAGGCCATTCATTAATATTGGGAAATCCCTTATTGATGTTCATGAAGGCAAATAGATTGTTCGAATTAGTGATGATCACATTAAGTTTAACGTGAATAAAGTCTTGAAGAATTTGAAAGAAAGTAGCTCTTGTATAAAGATAGACATCATGGATGAATGTCTCAAAGAGCAATAGGAGAGCTATAATAAAGAAGTGAGTTTTGAGGAAGTTAAAACTAAAGAAGAAGGAGAGAACGAGGAGTAGGGTGTTCTAGCACATTAAGACATTTTAGTGAGAATAAAAGCACTCATACCACCCTCTATTGTAAAGCCATCAACTCTTAAGTTGAAGCTTTTACCTACACACCTTAGGTATACATTCCTAGGTGAGGTCTAAACTTTCCCCATCATTATCTCAAGCCAGATGGATGGGGAATAAGAGAGTAAGGTGGTTAAGATCATTAAGAAGCATATCAAAGCCATGGGATGACAAATATTCGACTCATGCATAGGATTAACCTTGAAGAATGAACCAAAGCAGAGAGTGAAAGAAAACAAAGATTAAATCCTCATATGAATGAAGTAGTCAAGAAGGAGGTAGTAAAGTTATTAGATGCATATATCATCAACCTAATTTTAGATAGTGAATGGGTCAACTTGGTACAATGTGTACCTAAAAAAGGAGGTATGATAATGATGGAGAGTGAGTGGCGATATGATTTCTACTCAAATAGTTAGGGTTGGAGAGTGTGTATTGATTATCAGAAGCTCAATAAGGTGACTAAAAAGGATATTTTCCTTTTTTATTTATGGATCAAATAATCGAAAGACTGGTTGGCCATGCATTATGTTGTTTCTTGGACAAATATTTAGGCTATAATTTGATTTTTATCCATTCAAAAGATCAAAAAAGACTACTTTTACTTGTCCTCATAGAACTTTTTCCTATAGATGGATGGCATTTAGGTTATACAATGCTCGAGCAACATTTCAAAGGTGTAGGATGTCTATTTTTGTAGATACAATAAAGGACATAATGGAGATTTTATGGACAATTTTTTAGTCTTTGGATATTTTTTTAAGTATTGCTTGACAAATTTAAACAGAGTTCTTCAAAGATGTGAAGAGTCACACTTAATTCTAAACTGGGAGAAATGTCACTTTATGGAGCACAAGGGAGTAATATTGGCACACAAGATATTATGTTAAGGTATTGAAGTTGTAACATCCACTACCATAGGGTATATACCAGAACATCCTGAGGATATTCTAGTACATAACCTATAACAATGGCATATTAGAGTAGTAACTACAATCCCTTAATTATGGCATCATCATAAATACATAAATGTCACCATATTTTAAAAATGAATCCTCATTTCATTTCATAAAAAACTACATATATACATTGTAGCTTCTCAGTAACTTCCAAATATGTACAATGATCCAAACCCAATACAAAACATGCTACATGAAAGAGGAATAAATTAAAAACTCTAACTAAATCCTTCAGTTTCAGCTGATCGACTTTTGTGTCATTTTTCTTCACAAAAGTACAAGAATTATGCTTGTAGAGTCTCTCTATCGCTAATGTCCTCTCTTGTTCCTGAAATATCAACGTTGCAATTTTGATGGGTTTTGCAAACTCAATGATGTAACCATCCTCGTTGGTTCACTCAATTCATATCACATATCAACATATATCACTCAATTCATATCATATATCAACACATATAAACATATACTTCACATCTTTTCATTTACCATATAGCATCACGTATCCCATTTTTGTTCAAATACATGACCGCATTATATTTTAGTTAGTCAAACACATGTATAAAGTGTATATGCAAATGCTTGTGAGACTCACATTCAATTTTTACGTTGTTATGTCTGAGTGCCTAAACTGTCCCATATCTATTGTAGATACGAGGCTCACTAAGACTGTCTTGTATCTATTGTGGATACCGGGCTCATTGAACAAAAATGAGCCTTTGGCTCTTAATCACAATCTAAATTTAAAGCTCATTTTTGGTGGCTATTCATGTCACAACTCTCATTATCTGATTATGCATTCATGCAATGGAATGCATCACTCATATTCAATCAGTCATTCACAATTTAAATCATAATTATCATCAGACCTTAGTCTGGCATTCAATAATCATGTTGAGTAAACACATAGTCAGTCCAAATTTACATTCAAGGAGCACTACAAACACCACAATCCCAATCATATTTTTCATCGGACCTTCGATGTCTGGAATTAGCACAATCTAATTGACGATCATAAACAATTCAGAACATAATTTAAATAACCAAATAATTAAGTGAGACCATCTAGGATACTCACTAATCACTTCAGAAAGCTATTGCCTTGAAGTTTCAATAATGTCTGAATGATGGCACTCTAAATGCTCCTCTATATCATGCAAAACACATTTACATATATCACAATTTTGCACAACTATATAAGTATTCATTTATGCACATCTATGTATATGAAATATATACAATGCATGTTCAATGACAATCCCCATTATCTTATCATTATTCTTGTCACAATATCATTCATATATCAAAACTCACATAAGTTAATTTGTACTAAGGGTTTGGACCACAATAAAACAATTTGAAAATAATTTCATAACCCAATTGATCATTCCAGATTTTTTTTAAAAAAATACTTTCGGGTCCACTCTGCATGATCGTTATGATAAGGAAAATGGAGTAATTTGGTAACATTTCCTGCTAGAAAATTTCTCTCCTATGTCGTAAGTTTCTAACGACACTAAGATCATACAATTTGGATCTTTATTCTATGAGTTATGCTCAAAATACTAAAAACTGAGTACATTTGAAATTTTGGTTAGTGTATGATCCTGCACTCAAAGTTGTACAACTCATATCTCTCAATTATAATATCTAAAAGTTACAAACTTTATACCAATTGAAAGATAAGAGAATAAGATATAACTTTTGTGAAGAAAATTTGTCTGATTCTGCCTACATCAACACAGTTTATTTGATAACAACAAGATATAATTTCTATTAAGTGTAGTGCTACAGCCTAAGCCAAGACTCATTTTAAGCTAAATTTCAGGACCCTTAAGAACAGAATGCAAATTCAATTTCTTCCTAAAAATTGTATCCAAATTTCTCTAGTTCAATTTAAATCAAGAATCATCCTATTTGGAAATCTACAGATCAAAATATAGCTAAAATACCTCAGTCTAACATATTCCAGCACAATCAATCGTTAACATCATATGGAATTTATCCTAATTCATCATCATCAATTCTATATTATAACATGCTATAAACACTAATCTTTTACTTACTTGTTTAGTTCTAATCCTAGCTCAAAGTCACTTTAAATCAGTGCTCCAAACATGCAGAATCATCACACATTTAAGGTGGAACTTGAAAGGATTTCAACTAGGAAAATAAGGCAACTATATTTTGATTCTCTACTTAACTTTGTGAGGCTAAAGCATGGATTATTGGTGCAAAAATTATACATGAAATAAACAAACATAGGGAGGCACAAGAAAGAGTGTTTCAGTGGTGTGTGAGAGGAAGGAAGAAGAGAAATGACTGTAGCTAGAGCTGCTCCTGTTGAAACTTACACCTAAGGTGTTAAGTTTCATCTAATGGAATGGCCATAAGTGTTATGGCAAGTTAAGCACTTATCAAGCATAGGTGCTGCCAAATGTCTCCAATTAACTAGGTCACTTGTTCATTAATCAACTATGCCATTTGTCATCCACTTACCAGCCCATTTTCCACACAATGATTGATCCATTTGTCAATTTGTTACTAGTCCATTTGTGACCAATTTAACTATGCCAATTGTCACTCCATTATAGGCTAAATCATTCAAATTTTTCATACATCAATTTATCCTACCACTTGGCATTTGTCTTAGTCCAAAAGTACATTTTAATCCATCAATTTCCCAATCTATAACATTAAATTCCAAATTTCCTAATTGAAATCCAATCATACCAAAATTCAAGACATATCAAAACAGAATTCACATTTATAGATCAATTTTACCTAAAAAATGTCAATGAATGCATGTGCAATCATATTATTGTTCACAATCAATATTTACATATATGTGTATGCCATATTATGCATAAGCACGAAACGCCCTTTCTAATTTCTCATTTACCTCTCTTGTACACTATTATAGCCTTATCATGAGTAACAGGATGTTACGCCCTTGTTTGAAAAATTTCTTAATGTGTGAAGATGAAGTTTATTTGTTAAGACGAATGAGTAAGTGCAATAGAAGAATAATTAAATCTGACAAGTTGAATCTAAGCTTAAGACTTGGTTAAATCTTCCTGAAAGACATAAAACCATAAAGAACAAATGCTCAAAGTTAAGTGAAAGGTTTATTGTAGTTTTTTTAGTCTGCAAAGTACATATAGTGGTAGAAAGACACTCGTAATAGGTACGAATTGACTATGAGAAGAAATTCTCACTTATTATCAGGTTTACATCATTTTAACTAATTTTTTCTTTAGTGGATAATGGATCCTGATTTAATCAAATGCATATAAAGAATGTGTTCTTAAATGGAGAACTGGATCAAGCAATTTATATGTAACAACCAATAGCAATGCTTCATAAAGACCAAAAGTAAAAAGTTCATATTATTAAAGTCAATCTATAGCCAAAAGATCCAACATTACATATGTAAGTTTGTTGTTATACGTGGAAAAAATATTTTGATATATAACAAAAACAATGAACTTTCTAGTAAATAAATAAATAAGCTATCAACCATGTTTAAAATGAAAAATATGGGTGAGCCTATATGCATCTTTGGGGGTCACTAAGAATCATTCAAGAAGATCATTGTCACTTCTATAAGCTACATGCATATTAAGTAGATAGTTGAACAATGCAAATATCTAAGACTATAAGTTGGTTTTTCCTATAGTCAATGGTGATGCCTATTTAATAGGCAATATCCTCAACTGTTATAAGAAGAGGATGAGATAAATGTGGTTTCTTATTGTAAATTGGTAGTCTTATATACACTATAATTTAAATGAATCTGGATATATGTTTATTGTTAGGATAACTAGTAAATATTGACTGAAGCTTAAATAAATGCATTAAGAAGCAATAAAGACAACATTCATACATACTAGAGACCCTAAGTATCAATGTGAACCAAACAAAGATACCAAGTATAATTATATCAATAACATAATAAAGAAATAGGAATGAATATGGAGTATATTTCTACGAGACAGTTGATTATAAACCATATAACTAAGTTGAATCTTAGAGATAAGTTTTATATACATGTTATGTTATTAGAAGTCCTTTATGTTCTTAGCATAATTTTGTAAGTATTTAACTTGTATTTGAGTGTTTTTATATGCTTTGGTACTTAGTGTAGCTATTACTTACTGTAGTAATTTTGAGTTGGAATGATTCACGGTACCATGTTTCCAAATACAAGGACAATGTAGGAACCAATACGTTAAGTGAAAAACGATAAAATAAACGTACTCGCTAACTTTTCTAAATGTTATTAATATCCTTTATTTTTTTGTAGAAAAGTAAATAATTATAATATTAAAAATTCTAATTAGGAAATCAAGGTGAATATTCATAAGCTTACTCTTTCTCCTTTATTTAAATGATGCAATATTTGACCTTGTGGAACCTAATTGTTTAGGACTTCTAATTAGACATTTACCAATACTGGATGTAGATAATTTATTTTTACTGTCCTTTCTTTTCGTTTGATTGCATTTTACATGTATAATTCGTAATTAATAATTAAAAATTTAAAATAGTATTCAAGATGAGTGTAAATAAAAAATTATATAATTACCTTAACAATTTCAAGTTGCCTCAAAGGTTAATCTTTATTTTTGCATACTCTTTCTTTATGAACAACTTCCTAACAATGTTGTCATCTGATAATTGCTCCTACCTTGCTAAATATGTTTGAATTCCATGATTCTTCACCGTTATCCCTTCTTCTAGCCTTTCTAGGCCGTTTAGGCCTCTTATTGATCAAAGGAGGTAATATGAGCTACAAATTTTTAGTCTTTGGTCAAAAATTTTCACCACTAATGAGTCCTATAGAATATTTATAACTCTTTAAATAATAATCATGTTTGTAGTATCAGTCCACTATAACATATAATTCATTGCATGTTTAACGGAATTCTTGTTAATCCTTAAATTCTAAAATGATGGTTTGTTGATTCTAGAGAAAAACTGAATTGCTTGTAAAATGCATGACTTCGAACTTCAAACTCCCATTAGGCTTAGTAATATAGTTCCTTGTATCTTATTATGAAAACTCTTTCTTCTTCATTATCCTTATATATATATATATATCGTTTAGCAAGAGGTTAGTATTGCTCCCTTTTTATTACTAGGGGGTTTTGTTGGACCCCAAAATTTTTCTACTTGATGATATTAAGCATGAATTGTGATAATTATGTGTTTATGCCTTAGTTTGATTTAAATTGGAAGTATTAGTGGTTAATTGAGATTAAGTTGAGATTAAATGTG
>JAOTIZ010000003.1:5987297-5998044 GCA_027123425.1 Erythroxylum panamense
GGGGTTGGGTGGGGCTGGGGTGTGGAGGTTCTGTGGGTTTGTCGTGGGGGTTGGGGAGACCAGAGGAACTGGGTCCTGGGAGTTGGGGGTTCGGACCCGAATGGAGGAAGATACTAGCCTAGAGGCCAAGGCCTGGCGTGGGGTCGAAGCCCGGCCCGCTGGAGTCTGCTTATTATGCGGTCGCGCTGGACGATGGAATGGTCGAGAAGCCAGCGGTGAAGTGATGCGCGCTGTGAAGGGGTGAGACGCGACAGGCGTGGGGGCGACGCTGGGTCCGTCTGCGAGCAGCTGGAAGCGTGAGCCTGGCAACGTGGCGCTGGAGGAAGGCCTGGAGGGGTCTTGTCGTGTGATCGTTGGAGCTGATGGTGTACGGCGACCCCTGCGTTGGACTTGGAGCCAGGGGCCGTACACCGTCTGGGAAGTATCCGAAGAGGATGTTGCCGGAAGTGTGGCGGAAGAAGAAGCATGGGAGGAGTCTGTTGTGGGTGGAGTCGGGGTCGGAGAAGGGCCGAGGGGCCGTGTAGGACAAACGGCGGTGCTGTGACCCACTCGGCCACAGGTGAAGCAGATTTGGGGAAGGCCCTCATAGGCCACCTTGATCTATTCGCCGTCTAATTCCACGATGGATCGGAGGGGTTGGCTGAGGTCGATGTCGATCGCCACTCTAGCAAAGCGGCCTCGGTGAGAGTGTTGAGTGTTCGTGTCAATTTTGATGGTATGCCCGACAAGGTTGCCCAGAGCGTGGAGAACAGAGGGTGATATCGAGCCACCGAGAGCTCGGGAAATCGCCCAGGCGATAATATGGGACACTTGGCCGGAGGAGGGGCGGAAAGTTGGACGCCATGGTTGAACCGAAAGAGCGTGTCCCAGGAGAAACCAGGGCCCCTGAGTAAGGGCATAGTCATAGTTCTCGGCGTCGAGAAAGTTGATTAGAAAGAAATCGTTGTCCAGATCAACGATCTTCATCGGGCCCGAAAGTTTTCACATGGAGGTAAGACGCGTCTTCAGCGTTGTGTAGCCAATTTTTCTGCCCATGAGTTTAACGATGATGGCTTGTTCCCATTGTTGATTGAGGCGAGTTTGAAATGTTTGAGATAGTTCGATGCCAGGTCCGAAGGTCCCAGGAACGATGGTTATGTCACCATCTTCAATGTCAATGGGGCTTTCTGTGGGCCAAGCTGAGGATGTGGAATCAGAGGAGGTTTGGCCGGTGACTGCAGCACTGTAACTGGGGGCAGCGGTTGGAGGTGACGGTAAGAGGGGAGGCGGATCTTCCTCCCTTTCCCGAATTCTGACTTTCTTTGCGGTGCGGTCGGCTTGATCCGACTGAATGTCGGTCTGCTGGGGGTTAAGTGTTTGCATCTGGGGAAGTCTCAAGACTTTTGGGATTTTGTTGAATCCGGTGACACAGAAACAGAAATCGGCGGTAAGTTCTCAGTTTCGGTGCGTCGTAATTTCGTCAACTCATGTAAGATTTGATCACAGAGAACTCTTGAAGACTAACTAGGCTAAACACGTAAGTTGCACCAGACAAGAAACATCGAGGCTAGTCACCAAAATCTCAATTGGAATTGTTGGATTTGAAAATTTTAGGAGACCAACGTCAATCAAATATCAGGAGCAACGGAAAAATAAAATCTTACAGTTTTAGATTGAATCCCAATAACTGAATAATTTAAAAAATTAAACTAAAATCATAAAATATAAAATTATACCTGATTCAATATTTTTGTTGTAATCCTTTCAAAAATTTTCTAAGTATCAACCATAAGTTATTTATGCGTCTAGCTTCTAATAGTATCTACATAGCAGATAAAAGACACTCAACTCTTAAGGAGAATTAGCAAGAGTGATAGCTTCCTTATGCTTATTCTTATTTATAGAAAAAGCATTAAGGTTCATAATTTTTATTAAAATTAAACACATCAATTATAATTAAAATTAATCTAATTGTAATTAACTTAATTATAATAAAATCAAATATCTCATATTTGATCCCTAAAATTTTTTAAACTTCGTAATTAAGTTCAATTTAATTGAAAGTAAATTTTCTCTTTTAAACTGTGCTTTATGTGTGACATATTAGGTTCTTAATATATTGGTAACAATTATAATTATAATTATAATTATATAAATTAAAACTCTTTTTTAATTATTTAATTAAACAATTCATAAACATAACTCAATATTGACATATAGTAACATGTCATGACCACCTAAATATCAGGAATATTAAAGTAGTTTGACTTAACTTGTCCATACATAATTATGAAGTACAATTTAATCCTCTTGTTATTCATTTTTCCAATTTGATAAAGTATAGATATAGTGTTTACTCTTTTGAATCCAATCATGTTTATTCTTGCTCGATTTATAATTAATATTTGAAAACATCTTTTCAAATGTCAATTCATTATATCTAGAGAATTCCTTAAACTAGTACTAATCAAGTATACTAGAACATTCTCTCTAATTACTTTAAAGTGATAAATAAATTATTGATTTATTCAACTATCTCCATATGGTTTATACTGTATCCAATAATACATAAGTAATATTCCATTTAGGATCCTCATATTCGGGTCAGTTCAGTGAACTTATTCTCTAAGATGCACTCACATAATAGTTTAACTATCTTCGTACTTTAATTTATGAGATCAATTACTTTCTTTATAAGAAAGAAACATAATGTATGCTAATTTTACCGTTTCATCAATATCTCATCTTGATGAAACTAGAACTAGGAACAACTGGAGATTAATACATAAATACAAATTGAATTTCATAATTATGATATTATCGTAATTTAAACTATATAGTAATTATTCAAGGGATTTTACCTTTAGTATTAAAATATCAAATATAACTAACATAATAATTAGAGATAAAGAATACCATTATTAATTAAATAATAATGTCGTACATAAAATTGAAACCAATTGATTGGCTATAAGGGTATAAACTAACAATCTCTCATTTGTACTAAAGTCAATCACCTACATATCTAATATTATATCCTTCCATATGTCGATCATGTCTCTTATGAGACAATGATTTAGTGAGAGGATCTGTAAGATTCTCTTCACTGGGAACTCACACCATTGTTATATTTTTTTGCTCCACTATCTCCTTGATCAAATAAAACTCCTAAGTACATGTTTTGATTGTCAATGAGAACTTGGTTCCTTTGCTTGTGTAATGACCTCGTTGTCTTAGTATAATATTATAGGATCAATAATGTTAGGAACCACTCTAAGTTTAGTGCTGAACTTCTTGATTCAAACTGTTTCCTTTATCGCCTCTGGTACTGAAATGTACTATGCTTCGATCATAGAATTTGCAATGGTTGGCTATTTGGAACTCTTCCAACTTACTACACCACCCTTTAGAGTGAAGATGTACCTTGACTATGATCTACTGTCATCTAGATCTGACTGAAAACTAGCATTTGATTGAACTCTCAATTTAGCTCTTCTATAGACTAGGAAAACATCTTTAGTTCTTCTTAAGTACTTTAAGATATTTTTCACAGAGTCCAGTGACATTCACTTAGATTGGTTTGAAACTTACTTGTTATGCTTAAAGCATAAGAGACATATGGTCTAGTACATAACATTGTATAAATGATTGATCTAATTGCCAAATCTTATAGAACAAAATCCATTTTATATATCTCTCTCTCATTGTCCCTTAAGACATATGCTCTGTGAGAGAGAAATCTCATATGATGTAGGCAAGAATCCCCTATTGAAATTCTCCATACTAAACCTCTTAAGCACTTTGTATATGTACATGGATTGAAATAACCCAGTTAAACTCTTTGATCTATCCCTATAAATCTTTATTCCCAGAATATAGGCTACTTCTCCCATATTCTTCATAGAGAAGTTTTTGGATAACCAAATATTTATAGATTGGAGCATTGGTATATTGCTTCCAATTAGCAATATGTCATCCATATATAGTACTAGAAAAATGACTGCACTCCTACTAACCTTCTTATAAACATATGGTTTATCCATATTTTTTATAAAGTTAAACTCTTTAATTGTGTCGTCAAAATGAATATTCCAACTATATGACCCTTGTTTAAGTCCATAAATAGACTTTTGCAACTTGTATACTTGATTAGGAAATATCTTGAATTCAAAACCCTCGTGTCTTATACACATCCTTTGTAAAAGCAGAAAAAATTATGGGATTATCTTTCATCAGAAGTCTCCACTTTGCTAAGATCATAAAACCCTAGCTAAAATTGTTTTGAACGAAGAAGACAACCTAAACAATGTTATTAACTAAGTGATTATGTGTCCCCTACTCTAGAATGATGATGTGGCACTAACTATATTTTGATGACATAGCATATTTGTTTAAGGAGTGTATGTCATCCTCGTCAATGCCATGTGTTCATCCTTCCATTGCCACTTTATCACTTTTTTTATAAGCAACATCATCTTATTCATTTGTCATGTCACTTTCTCATTTTTCCTTGTGTCAGCATCATCTTCTCTCTTTGTTCAATTTAGTTTGGTATAACAAGGGTTGACTAATATTTTGAATGCCTGATTCAGTCTCTTTTCTTCCAATTTCTTTGCAAACTAGACTCATTTCAAAGGTTTTTTGACATTCTAAATCCAATTTTAAAGTTAGAATTATTAAATTCCCTTTTATAAATAGGTTTTTCTCCCTTTTTTGTCTTCATTCACTATAAATGCTTCCAAACTTCCTCAATGCATCCCTAACCCTATCAATATCATCTTTAATAGTTACAACTATGATTTGTGGGATGAGGAAATGTGCATTTTTTTCAAAAGGAGGCTTCTTTTGGCATATTATTACTAGAGGAATACTTAAACTAACTCAAAAGAAAGATAAAACACAATAATGCATTCACAGAACGATTGGTCAGATGGAATGAATCATCAAAATTTAACTCAATTTTAGAATACATATGTTAAAGTAATCAAACTTGATTTTTGATGCTTTGAAATAGCCCAGGAGGTATAGAATCTTTTGAAAAATTATTTCTCTATATCTGATATTGTCAACCAATTTCAATTATATAGAAAACTCCATTAAATGAAACAACAACCTAGGTAGACAATATATAGTTATATGTTTAAATTGTAAGAATTTTGGGATCAACTAACACTCAACGATCCTGCCTAGCCTAGTCATGATGCAATTGCCACCTATGCAAATCTTCTTAATTATCAACATATATGACATTTATTGATGACTCTTAAGGATGAGTTCTATACTATTCGTAACTCTCTTCTTCCTTAAAGATCTATATCCAATCTCAACATTGTATTTAAGGAACTCATCTCAAAGGAAAGCTACTTTAATACACTCCACAGAAAAATATGTCCCACCTACTAACGATGTTCTTGCAATTCATACCTCTCCTCAAATTTCTCATATATTGAGTAAGAATTTCTATAAGGGATCTTACAGTTGTTGCAAAAAGTCTAAGCAACACAACTCATAATGTAGGAAACGATTCAAACAAAATTTTTAACAAGGTAATTCCTCCAACACCTTTTAGCATTTTCCACTGTTGCTGCTGCCACTCAGGGCCCAACAAAGAGCACCTCTTCCAAATTTTTTAAAAGGATCTTCACACCTTTGTTTAATAGCTCTAGTACTACATACTCTAACCAATCTCTAGTACTGTATCCCCCCTGCCTTATCCGTCATATCTCCTAGTATCTTGATTCTACTTGTTGCAATCATATGACCTCTGATTCATCCATTCTTTATTATTTAACAACCCCATTTGTTCCATACATTGTTCATACTATTGATAACTCTACTATGCATGTACAACTTATAGGTATTGTTCACATATCCAAATTACCTTTACCTAAAACCTTTTTTATTCCCAAATCCTTGTTGAATCTTATTTATATTGGACAATTATGTGAAGTTAGTGTTAACTTATCTTTTTCCATTCGTAGTTGCATTATGCAAGATCCATAGATAGGGGAGATCCTTAAAAAAGGATGTAAGGTTGAACATATGTTTAAGCTTCCTTTCCTTAATCTTTCCTCCAACTTTGTTATTGGTACTGTCACTTTTTATACATAACACTCTCACTTAGGTCATCTTTCCACTTTTAGATTAGGATCTTTAATCTCTAATAGTAGTTTAAGCCTTGTTACGACTAAACATTTTGATTGTGTCTCTTATCAACTATTTAAAAGTCACACCTTATCTTTTTCTTTTATTGATTCTATTTCTTTAGCACTTATTAGTCTAATTCACTATGACATTTGGAGCCCTAAACCTCATGAAAATATGGGTGATATGAGATATTATGTGAACTTTGTCAATGATTTTTCTCGTTATAGATGGATTTATCTAATACGACATATATCTGAACTATTCTTCATTTACTCTCACTTTGCTAATATGAGTCAAAGTTAAATTTCTTGCAAGATTAAAATATTTTGCGTTGGTAATGCTATGTCATTTAGAGATCCTGCCTAAACACATCTCAACAAAATGATTGGTTCAAGTGCAAATATAGACATATTCTTGACAATGTCCACAAGCTCCTTATATCCTCTTCCTGTCTTGAAACATTTTGGGTTTGAAGTAAGTATTACTGCTATCTATACTATCGATCACATTTCTTCTTCTATCATAGGTAACATCTGTTCCTATAAGCGCTTATTTTAATCATGCTCAGGTAACATCTCTTCCTATAAGCACTTATTTTAATCATGCTCCTAACTATCAGTCTTTTAAAGTTTTCAAATGTGCGTGTTTTATTCCTTTACATCCTTATGAGCAGACCAAACTAGAACCAAGAGCATGTTTATGCTTTTTTTTGTATAACATAAAGCACAAAAGATATAGATGTTGGGATCCCCTATCTCAAAGACTTTGAAGCTCTCAACATGTAATCTTTTGGGAACATAAAATGTTTTCCAAACTCTTAATATTTCTAGTCAGCAAACCCCTACTATAATTTTTTTAAAGATTGATTCTTCTTCCCTAATTCTTTTTTTTCTTGATCCTACCATATCTTTGTTTCCTGATATTTCTTCTACATGTCCATCTTACAGCTCTAATAGTTCAACACAACCAGTGTCCAATCTTAATGTATCTTCCCTGACCGTAGATCCTCTACTTTTACCAAATAACTCTTCCCTATCCACTCATTTTTCATAATTTACTGAATCTCAACAACTTCCCTTTCGTTCCATTTAAGTAAACCTTCTGTTAGTCTTAAAGACTTCCATGTTTATTCTACTATTATTTCTCTATAAGAACTTTGCACCTATCACGAGGTCAGTTATGACCCTTTATAGCAACAAGCAATGGTGAAAAAACTACTGGCTCTCTCTAATAGCAATACTTAGGAGTTGGTTGTCTTACCTCAAAGTTTGGTATCCCTATTACCACCTACAACTCACAAGATAGGGCTTGGGATATTAATTCTTTGATTATCCATTATGTAGTAAAAGAAGACAAATTAAAGAATACCCTAAACAACCTTGATAGTGTTTGGATCAAAACATAAAGCCAAACAGAAAAACCAATGGCATGGCTCCTATAAATCCTACACTTAAATAACAAGGTCAGGCTAGTGTTGTGAGAGGTTCTACAAATATCATGAGAGTATGGCATTTTGTTTTTCTGGCTAGTGTTGTGAGAGGTTCTACAAATATCATAAGAGTATGGCTTGCTTTTTTTGTAAAAAAAGAACCATAAAAAATAGAATTGTATAAAGTATAAAGTCTAGCAGGAAAAATAGGAACTATTAGGTAACTTTTTGGATTATGTCATTCATGAATCTAATGTTGCTATAGCTATATCAAATTTATGGTGGTTAGATAGTATCAAATAGGAACTATTAGGCCTAGTTGATGTGCCTAATGTGGCAGTTCAATGGAGTCTGACTATAGTTTTCAATATAAACTGGTAGAAAAATATCTTAGCTAAAGCGTCACAGGTATCCGTGAATTGCTTCACCAAAATTGGGAGGTGCCTTTTCAGCACATTTATCGTGAAGGGAATCAGAGTGCGGATCATTTAGCCTCAATCATAACTCTTGTTAGTCCAGGTTTGCATATTTTACAGGAGCCCCCATTGACAGCTTTGGAACTTGTTAGGATATGTTTTTTGGCATTATTTATTAATTGGATATATAAGATATTAATTAGATAATGACTTGGATTCAAAAGTTATACGGATAATCTTCTAGTTGAAAAAGAATCATATCTTGGATTGAAGTCTATTATCATATTGGTAATTGAATTATATTTTGCATGGATTTTGTGGATTTCGGATAGAGAAAAAAACAAAGGGATGTGGTTGTTGTGTGTTTGAAGTACATGTCTCTATCTACAACTGAAGAAAATTTCACAGAAGAAGTATATCTTGCTTGGGAGTCTTGAAATAAAACACATGAAGTGAGTTGAAATTAAATATATGCAGTGGTCGTGATATAGCATCAGTGGCATATGTGTGATGTGTGTACGTTGTTTTTTTTTGGGCTAAGGGAATTAGATATATGCTGAATCTTATGTGAGTGGGTAACATGTGTGGTGAGCATTAGTTGTTCATTGAATAAAAAAAGGCAGCGATTGTGCATGTCTCTATAAAATAGCTGAAGTGAATTCTATGAGTGAGTTATATATCAATGGAGCAGGGGGCGTTAATGATATACAAAAATATATGCAGCTGAGATGGTGTATGTGTTTTGGGTTGGACGTACATGTGGGCATAAGTTGGAGTTGTGTGAGTCACCTTGCTTTTGGACAACTCTTGTGCCCTACTTTCATTGTTATTGTGACGACTTCCAGATTTATTTCAGTGTAGCTGAACTATGGGGGAAGTTGTTCTTTTTTTTAATCTCAAGTATATTATCGTTCAGTTCTTAGTTGATTAAGTACTTGAGTTATTTTTATTATCTTTTAATTAAAAAGAGTGTTGAGAAAATCCTCTGTTGAGGTTAGTATGAGGCGGTCGTACTATTGGGTGTGAAATTCTTTCACAGAAAGTGAGATTGAGTGATAGTGTCAAGGATTGAGTGGGTCGGCTCAGTAAAGCCTTGGGTAAAACTATTATACTTCGGTGAAAGTGATTAAGCTGGGTGAGGACCCCGTAGACGTAGGCAAGGTGTGCTGAACTGCGTTACCAAATTTTTAGTATTCTTATTATTTTGGTCTTGTTTGTTTTTATTTTATTGGTCTTAAAGAAGTTCGCGAAAAATTTGTGAAATAATTAACACTTTTGGTTTTTCAATTGGTATCAGAGCAAAGTCACCGATTCAGAACTTGGTAGCAAGTTTGTGCAGATCCTAGTTTTGCGAACATAGCTACAAGAGAGGCACTACAAGTGGAAACTGGGAAAAGTGTTAATGATGCAGAAGATGAAACAAAGACTTGGTACTACTCACACGAAATTTTGGTAAAACGCTGAAAAGAATGAAAAAGGACAAATCTAACTTTAGACAATTTGGCAGAAATTCATCGAGTAATAATTCAAGACAACAAGTCAAAACACAAAAGGGTGAACGGAAGGTAAGGAGAATCTAATGTCATGAATGTCAAGGTTTCGGACACATTAAATCTGAATGTGCTAATACTTTGAAGAAGGGAAAAGGAAAGTCTTTCACAAGCACCTAGATTGAGAATGATTCCAGGAGTGAATATGGTAGCAAAAAAGAAATAACGAATAGTGCTGCGTTTGTTGCCTTACATAGCAAAAGTCTAGTTACTTGCTTAACAGTAATTGAGAAGGAAGTAACTGAAGTCGAAAAAGAGGGAAGATCGAAAAATTTTGGAAACCAATCATCTCAAGACCTATTATCAGATTATGACAGTGATGGAAGTAGCCTAGATGATAAAAAAGGGAATAGTTACGGGAATTACAAGGCTATATATGAAAAGTGAGTGAAAACGTGTAAAAAATGAAAGATTGAAGGAAGAGAATCTTTCTATGAAGAACACCATATAAGAGTTAGAAAAGAAGTTGATGTTGACGTCAGATGAGCTTGGTGAAGCTAAAATGAAGTTGGTAAGTACTGAAAAGGGATTGAGAATATTGAATGGAGGCACGAAAAAAAATAGATAAGTTGATAGAAACTGGTAAGGTTAAAGGGGATCTTCAAGGTATTGGCTATAAGGGTGAGTTCTCTAAAATGAATGAAGACAAAAATAATATGTCCAAATCTGTCCAAGAAGAAGAAACATTGAGAAAGAATCGAAGATTTATACCTATATGTCATTTTTGTGGAGCCATTGAACATATAAGGCCAATATGTTATCAATTACTACAAATGATATTTCAAAGGGGTAATTAAAAATCTAAACACTCTCCATTAAATTTCTAGTAGCATCTCATGGCATCGAAGCTTGGATTAGAAAGCGTCAAGTACAAGCACAAAAATATAGTGAAGGAAAAATCAGAAAATGCCCAGATTTGCAGTTAGTTATTGTTAAGAAAGTAACTGCAGAAATTGATCTGCAGTTAGTTATTGCAGATTAAGTAATTGCAGAAACTGAAGAACTTTCAGTTACTTCAAATGATGAACCAACCAAAATAATGGCAGCAGATTTGAACCAAGATTCTTCATCTCGAATTCGAAGAAATCATCCAGCAGAAAATGTTATTGGAGATGTGAGCGAAAGAAGAAAAACAAGAGAAAGAAAGATGGTTGATTATCAAGAACTTACAGGAAACTTGTGTTATACATCTTCATTCGAGCCAAAGAAAAACACCAGGTTTGAGA
>JAOTIZ010000003.1:6118068-6131494 GCA_027123425.1 Erythroxylum panamense
AGGGCAAAATTTTATTTTTAATGGGGGCAAAATTTTAATAGGAGTAAAATTTTATTTTTTTATTGGGGCAAAACTTAAAATAACATTTTTTTATAAAGGATTTGTTGGAGGCAGTGGGGGCAAGTGCCCCCACTTGTCCCCATTGTAGATTCGCCCCTGCATACGGTACTCTAGACATCTCCTTCCTCTTCGCTTCACTGTTAGGGGCTTTCCTTGAGGATAACTTAAAATTAACAGAAAGAGGAGTAGATATTGACTTACAATCTTTCATATTGAAACATCGCAATATTTTCTTCACGTAATTCTTCTGCGAAAGCTAAATCTTCCTGTTATTTATATCTCGATAAATTTGCATCTTTAGAATCTTGTTTCCTGTTCCTAAATTCTTCATTTCAAACTCCCCAACTAACTGAGGCTTCAAATCTTGAATACAATTTTTTTTGGGGCTTATAACCAACGTGTCGACAATATACAACAATAATACAATGAAATCATTATTACTAAACCTCTTAAAATATGCATAAAGATCTGCACTAAATTTGTTGAATCCACAACTCATTATGAAGGAATCAAATCTTTTGTACTAACATCTTGGCACCTGTTTTAAACTGTACAAAGATTTGTTCAATCTACAAACTAAGTTCTCTTTCCCTAGTTCTTCAAAACCTTCTGATTGATGCACGTAAACTTCTTCTTCAAGATCTTTGTGAAGAAACACAACTTTTATATCTAACTATTCTAAATATAGATCAAATGTAGCACACATAGCTAAAATAATCAGAATTGTATTAAGCTGAACTACAGGTGAAAAAATTTCTGTAAAGTCAGTACCTTCTTTCTGAGCATATCTTTTTACCACCAACCTTGCACAATATCGCTCCTCCTGATCATCATTGTTACATTTGATCTTGTACACCCATTTGTTACCAATGGGCTTTCTCCATTGTGGTAGTGGCATAAGCTTCCTTGTCTTACTCTTATGAAGAGCTTCTATTTCTTCCTCCATTGCTACTATCCAATGTGATGCATCTAAACTATTTGTTGCTTCTCGGAATCTTGATGGCTATCCATTTTCTGTTAGGAGACAATATGCAACATTGCCTTCCATAATATAACTAGACTGCCAGGTTGGGGTTCTCCTTTCACAGTTTGATTGTCAAACTTCTTTATTTTCATATTTAACCGGTTTTTGCTCCTCGTGATCTAACATAGCTTCAATAACATCTTTCTATTCAGTTTTCCTTTCTTCCTGAATCATTAAAGCTTTAGAATTTTCTTCATACATTCTATTTTGATCTTTCTCTTGTAGTTTTATCTTTTACAAATATGACATCTCTGCTAATGACAAGCTTGTGGGCAGTGGGATCCCATAGTGAATACCCCTTGACTCCATCATCATACCCCATAAATCTACATTTTCTAGATTTTGGATCTAGTTTTGTGTTATCTTGGATATTATACATCACGAACACAAGACTTCCAAATGTGTATAATTGAGAATAGTTTGTTGGTTTATCAATCCACATCTCCATCGGCATCTTCAGGTCAATTGATCTTGTTTGTGATCAATTAATCACATAATAGGCGATCTTCATTACTTCTGCCCAAAAAGACTTTGTCATACTTGCAGTTCTCAATATGACTCTAGTTCTTTCAATCAGAGTTCTATTTATTTGGTCTATCACTTCATTTTGTTGAGGAGTGATAGGCACTGTGAATTGAAATTTGATGCCTTCTCGATTGTAAAAATCAATGAACTCATCACTAGTATATTCTTTATCATTATCAGTCCTGAGGCACTTGATTTTCTTCCCCGTCTCTAACTCAATTTATGCTTTAAATGTTGAGAAGGTTGGAAATAAATCTCCCTTTCTCTTGATAGGATAAACCCAACACATTCTGGAGTAATCATCAATAAAGTTCACAAAGTACCTTGCTTTACCTAGAGACATAGTTGGTGCTTGCTATGCATCAAAGTGAATGAATTTTAGAATATCTTTCTTCTAGAATTCGATGCATTAAATTTCAGTTTATGCTGCTTACTTATAATCCAGTGCTTATAGAAGGGTAATGATACCTTTGTGAAAATAGGAAGTAGTTTCTGCTTAGTAAGAATCTTCAATCCTTGTTTTGACATGTGATCAAGTTTACGGTGCTACAATTTTGTTGCATTTTTCGGAACTTACAGATGCAACTGATGCATTTGCTTCTATATAAATCTCTCCCATAAGCTTGTATATATTTGCAACTATCCTTTCTGCCTTCATTACTACAATTGCTCCTTTGATCACCTTCATAACTTCATTTTGAATAGAGGTCTTGCACCTAATTTCATCTAATTATCCTAAAGATAAAAAATTCTTCTTCAAGCTCTTCACAAGGCGCACATTTTGAATAATGTGAACTGTACTATCATACATCTTCAACTTGATGGTGCCAATTCCATCAATCTCCAAGGCATGGTCATTTTCCAGGTACACAGATCCTACTGAGATAGATTTATAAGTGTGAAACTAATCTCTACAAGGAGTCATATGCCACATTGCTCCTGAATCCATTATCCAAGCATCAGTGAGATCTACTATATCCTTGAACACTGTTATTACTTCACTGTTTAAGATTTCTCCATTGGCAACACATCCCTAAGAAGTTGATGCTTTAAAGGTCTTGTCTCCACCCTTCCTGAATCGATATTCACTTTTAAGGTATCCTCTTTTGTCATGGTTGTAACACTTGAGATTTTTCTTATTTCCAGTTTTGACCTTCCTTGTTTGTGACTCCCAATAGAATCATGCTTAATTGATTGTTTTCTTGTCATCAATAAGGCTTCTGCTTGATGCGAACTTGTTAACCTTTCTTCCTTGTTGATGCGTCTGCTTTCTTCTTCAAGGACCAAAGTAGCAACATCATCAAATACCAAAGTATTAGTGAGGATACTAATGGTTAAACTAATGATGAGTTGGTTATATGAATTTGGAAGATTTCGAAGTAGAATCTGCGCATGTTCAGTTGGATTTACATTATGTCCTAACTTTAAAAGTTGAGTGGTCAGAGTATTGATATGCTCTGTTACTGAAGTAGATTTAGATATTAGGAGTACGTAGAGTCTCCTCTTTAAAAACATTTTGTTGTGAAGAGACTTAGCTTCATATAACTTTGTGAGATGAACTATTTTCTTTTCCTTTAAACCTTGCAAAATATCATCCGATAAACAAAGATGTAAATCTGATATGGCCAAGGCATCTATTTGTTTCCATTTGACGTCATCTGTGAAATCAGTCAGCCTAGCACTGACGACGTCCAAGCAGTTATCTTTTACTAATATTGCCTTCATCTTTAATTTCCATAACGAGAACTTTGTCCCGTCAAACTTTGTAATATCGAATTTGGTTGACGTTACTTCTATCACAAGAATTGACTCCCACTCTCTCACGTGAAAAAGGGAAACCACTTCAAATTACCTCAACTTAATATATAATAAAACTGTAGTGCACCAAGAAAGTTCTCAAGAAAGGCTGGAGGGTCACAAATAGTCCCACTTAAAACTCAATCTCCTTAGACAAAGCTTTTCTTAAACATGCACTCAATCACCTCAAATAGTAGCAAAAATGCCTAAAAAATGACAACAAGAACCCAAGAACAAAACACCATCCTTAACTCTCAAGAATACCAAAGAAAAACTCGTTTTTTAATGTGAAAGATCAGACTATGCTGTAACCACAGAGCATACTTAAGCAACACGATACCACTGATAGGAGATGGACTCCACTCGAATAGAGCAATCAAACCAATAAAAAAGATTGAGATAAAAAAAGGGACATACAAAATTTATCGCGGAAATTAACAAAAATAGGAAAAAACCACAGGCAAAAAGTTAAAAACTTTCTACAATAGAAAACAAAGATTACAAGAGGAAGATCTTATAATCTATACCAAGAATTAACATACAAGTTTATGAAAAAGAGATTTTGGGATATATAACACCTTAAGCATATGCCTCCTTATATAGGCTTAACAGGACTTCTAATATCAGCCACTTCCAAGGTAGAATAGAAAACCAACAATTTGTTTATAGAGCAATTTATGTCCATTTATTTATAGAGGTCCTTAGAGTAAGGAGTAATGATAATATAGCAAAGTCTTTAATTTTGTAATTTCTAAAGTACTAAAAAAAGATCAATTTCAGATTTGATTTTTAAAATGCAATCTTATATTTATTGTAAATTTCTTACTAAAGTCATCTGTTTACATGAACCAGAGGTTCTTTCCATCGGATTTTGGAGTGGAAGAGGACAGAGTTAGTCCCTTGCCACCTTTTGAAGCGTTCCTTGAGAAGAAAAGAAAGATCAGAAGAGCCATAAAAGCAGCTGGAATTCCTTATACTTTTGTTTCTGCTAACTGCTATGGCGCATACTTTGTCAATTTCTTACTTCATCCACACGACCAACTTGATCATGTTACTGTCTACGGGACCGGAGAAGCTAAGAGTAATCACAAACGTCCATATCCAGTAACTATTTCCTGAAATTCTCTGTTCATTTTACGTGCATGGGGTCCTCATATATGTACTATGTTTTCAGCGGTGCTAAATTATGAAGAAGACATTGCCATGTACACCATCAAATTGGCTGATGACGCCAGAGCCCAGAACAAAATAGTTATCTACCGGATGGAGAAGAACATTATATCTCAGCTTGAACTGATCTCTCTTTGGGAGAAGAAGACTGGTCGAACTTTCAAAAGGGTTCATGTCCCAGAAGACGATATTGTCAATCTCTCTAAGTGTAAGGCTTGCAGAAAATAATGCAACAACTTATCCCTATAATTAATCAAACCTATAAAATTCATGTTAATTGTTTTGTGCAGCTCTGCCACATCCAGACAACATACCGGTGTCCATCATTCACAGCTTGTTCATAAAAGGTGACACGATGAACTTTGAACTAGGAAATCATGAAGTGGAGGCTTCGGAACTATATACAGACTACAAATACGCAACAATCGATCAACTTCTTGATGTTTTTCTCGTCAATCCTCCACTACCGGCCATTGCTGCTTTTGAATGATTGTCAACTTTTGTTTCTTTAACTGTGTTGCAATCCAGAATTGCATTTAATAGGTTTGAATGATCGAATGGGAAATGATAGTAAATGTAATAAAACGTTCACTAAATGGTACATGTATATGTATGAATGAGGAAAGATTTGGGGCATGGCGCCTGTAATGGGTGTAAGCTCTCACTTCATTATGGAATTATGCAGGATCTTCAACATATATAATTCTCTCATATAAAGTAGTCGTACCTTGATCCATAAAATCATTTGATGTTGGTACGAAAATCAGACTCTTCTGTTTTCTTAATAATGCTCTTCTATGTTTGTATTCTTTCTCCTCACTTTCTCACTTATGTATTTTCCCCTTATATGATGGTTATCGACAGAAGCAACTTAATAGGCAAGAATATGACCAAAAGAGGTGACGCTTATAAGTAGTTTTTGAGAAAACTATCTCTTAACTATCACACCCATCATGTCGATATTGAGCTTTATAAACGTTTATTACAAGAGACATTAATAATTTAGCATTCTCCCACTTGGCTCATGTAACATTGCCATCTTCGTAAGTCATTGAAATTTAATGAGCATTGAATAAATCATTCATCATAATCAATAATTAGAACTAACGTGAGTCATGGCAGATGTATGTGATTTAAACAACACATTCCCTTCTATGTACTACAAAGTTAATTAATCTTCTCTATGAAATGATCAATAAATGGGAAGCACATATTGATAAAAAATAATGTCTATTCAAGACAAAATTGTTATCAACATTCCATTTAATTCAGTGTACACATTCGAAAAATAGGTAAATCAAAAACAAATTCATTAATGAGATCAAAATGTCAATTACATTAAAACATAAACGTCATCATAATATGCATTAATGTCAGCAATAATGCCCATACTGTCAATATGCCCCATAAATATTTTAGGCGTCAATCCCTTAGTCAAAGGGTTAGTAATCATAAGATTAGTACTAATATACTCAATTGACACTCTACTTTTTTGAACCTCTTCTTTAACGGCAAAATATTTCAATTCTATATGTTTAGCACCTTTGGAATACTTGTCGCTTTTAGAAAAGAAAACTATTGTGGAATTATTACAATAAATTTTTACCTTGCAATACTGTTGACTATTCCAAGTCCTGAAATAAAGTTTCGCAACCATTTAGCTTGAACCATAGCCTCAAAGCATGTCACAAATTCAGCTTTCATGGTGGATGCAACAATTGACTGCTTCACACTCTTCCATGATATTGCTCCTCCCGCTAAAAGATATACATAGCCAAATGTAGATTTTCTAGTATCCACACAATTAACGAAATCTGAATCTGAATATCCAATTACTTCAAGATGATCAGACCTCCTATAAGTAATCATGTGATCATTTGTCCCTTGCAAATATCCTAAGACTTTCTTTGCAGGTTTCAAATGATCCAATCTTGGGTTAGTTTGGTATCTACCAAGCATACCAGCTGCAAAGCTAATGTCTGACCTTGTACATGCTTGAGTATACATCAAACTCGCAACAACAGATGCATAAGGAATTCCTTTCATCTATTTTTGTTTCATATCATTCTTTGGAAATTGCATGAGACTAAATTTGTCTCCTGAATTGGAACTGGAGACGCTGAACATTTATCCATTCTGAATCTCTCTAAAACTTTATTAATATATGTGTTCTGAAACAAGCCTAATAGTTCTTGTGATCTATTATGATCACACAGTTTGCTTTTCTCATATCTTTCATTTCAAAGTTGCTAGAGAGAAAATTCTTAGTCTCACTTAATAGACCAAGATTACTAGTTACGAGCAAGAAGTAATCAACATGCAGAATCAAAAAGATAAACTTACCCCCACTGACCTTCAGATATATACATCGATCAACAATGTTTTCTTTAAAACCAAAGGAAACAACAGTATCATTAAACTTAAGCTATCATTGGCGGGAGGCTTGCTTGAGTTTGTACTTTGTCTTTTTTAGTTTACACACCATACCGGGAGGCTTGCTTGAGTTCGTACATTGTCTTTTTTAGTTTACACACCATATGTTCTTTCCCTTCAACTGAAAAACCCATTGGTTGATCCATATATACATTTTCCTCTAAATTTCATTTAGAAAGGCAGTTTTCACCTTCATATGTTATAACTCTAAATTATAATGGGCCACTAGTGCCATGATAATTATGAGAGAATCTTTCTTGGAAATTGATGAGAATGTTTTCTTATAGTCAATGCCATCTTTTTTAGTAAAACCCTTAGCAAGAAGTCTAGCCTTATAACGTTCAAGATTGCCATGAGAGTCACACTTCGTCTTAAAAGCCTATTTACACCCTACTCTCTTGCACCTTTCAGGCAATTCTACAAAGTCCTAAACACCATTATGTTCCATGGATTTAAGCTCATCTTTCATTGCATCTAACCATTTATTAGCATTAGCACTATTGATGGCTTGTGAAAATGAAACTGGATCATAATTAATTCCTAAGTCATCTTCCAACTCTTATAGATAGGCCACATAATCATTCGGAATAGCAAATCTCCTTTCTTTTTGGGATCTTCTTAATGCTATTTATTGTGGTTCTTACATTACTTGTTTATGTTGAATGTCAGGAGCATGTATTTGTTGTTCTTTATGAATGTTATGAGGTGCAACAATTTGAGGAACAACAATTTGAGTAGTGGGAACACAAGTCAAAAGGACTTGTATTCTAACTTCCTTAATTTTCAGATTTTGCGAAACATCACTCCCACTAATTTCACCATTCTCAATAAACCTAGCAATTTCAATTTCAACAATTCTTGTTCTATGGTTAGGATAATAAAATCTATACCTTTTAGATTTTTCTGAATAACCAATGAAATATCCACTGATTGTTCTTGCATCCAGTTTCTTTTCTTATGGATTATAAATCCTTATTTCTACCTAGCAACCCCAAACATGCAAGTGCCTTAAACTAGGTTTCCAATCAATCCATAGTTCAAAAGTTGTCTTTGGAATTGCCTTACTAGGAGCCCTTTAATAAATACATGGTAGATTTTAAGGCATCCATCTACAATGATAAGGGTAAAGATGCATTACTTAGTATACTTCTAACCATGTTCATTAAGTTTCGATTATGCTTTTCTGATACACCATTTTGTTGTGGTATACCCGACATTGTATATTGAGCACATATGCGATGCTTTTCTAGGAATTTAGCAAAGGGACTAGGGTATTGATTAGTTTCATCATATCTTCCGTAATACTCACCACCTCTATTAGACCTAACGATTTTCAATTTTTTGTCTAGTTGCCTTTTAACTTCAGTTATATAAATTTTTGAGGCATTCATTGCTTAAGATTTCCCATGCAATAAATAGACATATCTATAACTTGGATAATCATCAATAAAGGTGATAAAGTATTTTTCTTTACTTTAATATCAAAAGATCCACATATATCATTGTGTACAATTTCAAGAAGCTGAGTGCTTCTCGTGACACCTTTCTTTATGTATTTTGTTTGCTTTCCTTTAATACAATCCACACAAATATTGAGATCAGTAAAATCTAAAATTTGAAGAATCTCATTCTTTACTAATCTTTCCATTTAAATATGACCCAAATGCTTATGTCACAAGTAAGTAGAGCAGTCATTCACCAAACTACGTTTAATTCCAACTTTATGATGCCGGGTCATAAGAGTTTCAACATATAAATTATCAAGATTCGATTTATATAAACCATCACAAAGCATACCATATCCAAACATACTGGTATGCTTAAACAAACTAAAACATCCATTACCAAACTTAAAAGAGTATTAAGTAACGTTAAGTTCAGATAAAGAAATCAAATTCCTAGAAATACTAGGTATATAAAGAGTTTCAAATAAATCTAAATGATGCCCAGTATTCATGATTAAACGGTAAGTCCTAATTGCTTCCACTGAAACCTTTACTCTATTCCCCATAAAGACAAACTTCTCATTTGAGTTTGTGGTTTGGATTGTAAGAAATCTTTGTATAATTTTAGAAACATGAGTTGTACATCCAGAATCAATCCAGCAAGTATTACATGGAACTTCAGTTAAATTTGATTCAAAACATACATAAGCCTTAAGCTTATCTATCTTTTCAAACTAAGTCTTATGTCATGGACAGTCCTTCTGGAAGTGTCCAGATTTTTCACAGAAATGACATTTGTTATTGTTTGCCTTCTTCTGGATCTTAACAGAGGACTCTTTGATCTTCAGTGGTCCTTTCCCCTTTTCATGTTTCTTACTAGCTCCTTGATATTTCACAAAATAGATGGAATGATTTCCTTGATTCTTAAGTCTTGTTTTCTTATGAGCCAACATACTCTGCAATTCATGCACATTCCATTTGTCTTTCATGGTATTATAGCTCATTTGGAATGGACCATATTCAGAATTTAAAGAGTTAAAAATGAATTGTATAAGGAAATTTTCATCCACTTCCATTCCCAAAAACTTAAGTCTTACTGCAATATTTGTCATTTTAATGATGTGTTCATGCACAGTACGAGAATCATCAAATTTCATGGTAGTCAAAGTACCCATTAATGTCCTGGCAAGAGACTTATCAGGTGTTTAGGAGTGCTCTTCCACAAAACTCATAAATTCTTTAGCACTTTTAATTTTGGGAAGAGTTGACTTGATGTTATTTGCTATACTCATTCGCATAAACATCAAGCTCAGTCTGTTTGATTATTTCCCAAGCTTTATAATGAGCATTTTCTTCATTACTGCTAGTATCAGTAATAGCAGTAAGCTTCTTACCTTAAAGTGCCAAATCAAGATCCAATATACAAAGGTGAAATTGGACTTGTTCACTCCAGTCAGGAAAATTTAGCCCATTAAATATTGGTACAGATGAAGCTTGTAAACATAAAGACATAAGGACAGAAACTGCAATAAATACAAGCCTAACATTAATGCTTTGAGTCATAAACTAATATATTGTATAGATTTAGATGAAAGATTAAGTTAACAATTACTGTACATTAATGTTCTCCTTTGGGTGATACATTAATGCATAAAATAATCATAATGATGCCAATAATATTTAACATTATTAGGTAATGATGCATACAATTCTTAGAAATATTTATTATCTTAGGTAAATAAATAAAACTAATAGTGTATTTACATTACCAAACAATCATATTAATTAATTATAAGAACAACCAATTAACCTTTGAGTAATTCATAAATTTCTTATAATAATGAATTTCAATCTACTCATAGATAAGCATCATTTATAGCATCAATTTTATGAGTAAGTGATTGAAAAATTCTAGTTAATTTAGAACCAATTATCCTAAAGATTTGATTACTTTGGTGATTCACAAATCTAAAATAATATTGTTCCAGATTTGATAAATGCGTAAAATATTAAATATTCAATCATCACGTCATAAATATACAGCCAATCGTTATTATTAACGTACACGCATACAAAATACTGTACACAATTAGTATTAATCTTGATAACAGTGATGCTATCAAAATCCAGAAACAAGCTAACACGCATACACTTCATCCTCTCTTTTTTTTAACTATTCATGTTATCATGCATATATTGTACTATTGATAATCATAATTAATTCTATAATTCACGTACACTAACATAACTATTCATGCATGCATAATTACGCTGTTCACATGCCTTCATCTTGCATTGTTTAATACTATTAACACTGTTCGTAGACTGATCAACATTATCAAAAACATAACTATTCACGCATGCATAATTACACCGTTCACATTCATTCATCTTTTATTGTTTAACACTATTAACATTGTTCACAAACTGTTCATTATTATCAAAAATATAATTGTTCATGCATGTATAATTACATTGTTCATGTTCATTCATCTTTTATAGGTTAATACTATTAACATTATTCACAAACTGTTTATTATTATCAAAAACATAACTGGCGACATAATAGCGATGACGCACTGTTACACCAGCCACACACATGGCTAATGCGATAGTCATGGACGTTGTCATAAAATGATCAATAAAGACATAACATTAAAAAAATTATAAGAACATACATATTATTTTGTTGAACAGTTTATAAAAATTTAAATTTTAAATATTTAATTTTATAAAAATTAAGTTTATAACTCTAATAAAAATATGTGATATATAATAATAAACAACAACAACAACAATAATAATAATAATAGACAGAGTCGATAATTTTTAGGTAATTAGAGAAGACGACTTAGAAGAGATTATGGAAGATCTACACATGAATCATAACTTTCTCTTTTTAAAGTAAAAAACCTAGCTAAGGGCTACCAATTGTTAAGATGATAAATGAGTTTGAGGGCATAATTATCTTTAAGTAAACTTTTTATTAGCTAATAAGTTAAATGTTACTCTCAAGTAACTTTTCAAAAAATAATTGATTAGGTTAAATCAATCAATCTAATCAACTCCTCAATAAATAAATATATTAGCTCTTTGACATAATCAAATAGTTAATACTTTTTAATCAACTGAAATATACCAAAAATATACCTTAAACGTTATTTACCAAACACCCCCTGTATTCCTCAAAGAACAAGACACCGAATAGAAAATGATGGAAGTCTTATCATTAAAGCATCAGCTTTTTACCAAGCAGAAGCAGAAACAGAGGCTAGAGCTTCACTGCCAATGGAAGTCTCACCAACCAGCAACGGGCGCATCACCATCTCCCCACTGACTGTTCTTGCCTCCACTGCCCTGCTCTCGAAACCACTTTACATGTTCTCTGAGACTGCCCCCTGGCCCGCGCTGTCTGGCGCCAATTCCCCCAGTACCTTCTTTCCCCCGCTTTCCTTCTTCCTAGCACCCCTGACTGGCTTGCCACTAATCTTCATCACCGCACGTCCTTTACCGGCCTGGCCTGGCCATTACTCTTCGGGCTCACTTGCTGGTACCTATGGACCTGGCGCAATAAATCCATCTTTGAGACCGACTTTATTCGGCCAGCGTCCCCCATTCATGCCATCCTGGCTTATGGCCTTCAGCTCGTGCAGGCTTCGCACTGGCAACACCGTGCTTGTTTGGGGCCCTCACCCCGCAGAGAACGACTCGTAGGCTGGATTAAACCGCTCAATGACTGGATAAAACTGAATACGGACGGAGCTAGTCACCCTCAGTCGTCCGATGCATCCGCCGGCGGCCTACTACGTGACTATACCGGCGCCTGGGTCGGAGGTTTTGTTCAGAACATCGGTCGATGTTCGCCTCTTACCACAGAACTTTGGGGTATTCTCTCTGGATTGCAGCTTACTTGGGACCTCGGGTACCGGCGGGTGGAGCTCAAGATCGACTCCCTTGCGGCGGCAGCCGTCATATCATCTCACCATGATTAATCTTTGTCCCCTGAACCTCTAGTCAAAAAGATTAATGAGCTGTTAGCGCGGAATTGGGTGGTGCGGCCTCGTCACATTTTCCGGGAGGGTAATCGCTGCGCGGATTGGCTAGCTCATTCAGCAAATTCCTATGCCTTCGGTGTGACCATTCTCATTTCTACACCTACAGGGTGCCTCCCATTCCTCCTCGAAGATATGGCCGGGATTTGTTTCCCGAGATTTATGATGCAATTGTTTTGGTTTCTTTCCCTTGTTACCAAAAAAAAAAGTATAGAAGAATGAACAAGCTAAAAGGGAGGATAAGAAGTTGATCATTGGTGAGAAACTAAGCTAAAAAACCATGGTGATGGTGAAGAAATTCTAAGGAGAAGTCTTAATCTCCCTCATAACTCATATCCTATTTTGACTCCTCAATGATCAATTTTAATTTTCTTCTATGATGTATTATTTACTTGTTTGTCATAACTTGTAATAAAAAATAAATTTCACAAACTATCATGTTTAATATTGTAATAAATGCATTTTAAAATGAAAAACAAACCAATCTATCTAAAGGTAACTTTGAAAAAAACTAATATTGATGAGTTGACTATAAATTTAAGGAAATAAAGGTGAAATTTAAAAATTTTCTAGTTTTTAAATGAAAATGCACTTAAATTAAAAGTTTAGTTATTAAGACCGGTGTGATCATAATAATTTGAACCAAAGAGTTACTATTTTGTCCTAGTAATATAAATAAGAGAGTTAGCTTGTGATCTATTATAAACAATTATGAAAGAGACATTTTTTTATTACATTAGTTATTTACAAATTATAGTACGGATCTTATTTTCCATATTTACTAAAATTCTACCTTAGTAGTTAATAATTAGAAGACTGTTATAAAAGATAGAAATAATATGGTGTACCACTAATTGTAGATGCATCATTTCATAGTTAGTGTACATATGGATTGGTTTGGTTTTACCTAACACAAGAAT
>JAOTIZ010000003.1:6135863-6147815 GCA_027123425.1 Erythroxylum panamense
GTGATCTCAGGTATTGGGATGAAGAGGATGAGGTGATGCGGTTTGGTAGGTGGGAGGAAGAAGTAAAAGGTAGAGGGGGAAGAGATAAAGGTAAAGAAATATGAGAGGAGGAAGGTAAGGTGAAGGATGACAAATTGACATAGGTAAATTTTTGTAAGGAAAGAGATGTTCAAGGAAGTGGAAATGATTGGAAAATTTGAAGCTTAAAATGACATCGCTTTGTCGTGCCCAATTGTCAAGTCTAGATGGGATCAAAGCACCAATAACCTTTATATTTTGAGGCATAACCAAGAAAAGCAAATTGTACAGACTTTCTTGTAAGTTTAACTATACAAGTAGAGCCCAAATAAGGAAAACAAACACAACTGAAGACTCAAAGATGAGTAAGGTCAGGATAAGTATAGTAGAGGAGTTCATGAGAAGATTTGTGATGAAGAACATGAATGGGTAAGAGATTGATAAGATAAATGGCAGTAATGAATGCTTTGTACCAAATAAAATTGGGGAAAGACGCATGAAGAAGAAGGGTGAGACCAGTTTCAGTTATGTGATGAATTTTTCATTCAGTAAGACAATTTTGTTAGGGTGTATAGGGAACAAAGATGCGAAGAGTGATTCTATTTGAAAGAAGATAGTGAGCAAAGACACCTTTTGTGATTCAAGAGCTCCATCGCGTTGAAAGATTTGTATGGTAGTGGAAAATAGATTTTTAACGGTGGTTTTAAAGGATTGAAAATGAAACAAGACGTGATTTTTGTGGGTTAAAGGAAAAATCTAAATAAAACGACTAAAATCATCCACAAAGATAATGAAATGTTGATATCCATAGTGGGAAGGAGACGGGGAGGGACCCTAAATATCACAATGAATTAGTTGAATGTTTGATAGGAACGCGAGAAGATAGAGGAAAGAAAAGACGAACATTTTTTTACTTGAAGACGATAAGTACATGGATTAAGAACATTTTAAAATTTCAAAACATAATCTAATCTAGATAATGTGGAGTGACATGGATAACCAAGGCAATGATGCCATAAGTTTATTGTAGTGGAGGCAACTGTGAAAACAACTGGATTTGTGAAGTACATTGGAATCTTCATTAGGTTGAGGGTGTTATGAGTTTGAGCTTCGAGAAGCAATATCTAAGATTTGAGATCCTTCACAACATAACTAGATGGATTAAATTCAGTGACATATGAATTATCAGTGACAAATTTGGATATAGATAAAGGATTAGTAGTAATGTGAGAAACAATCAATTTATCACAAAGATGGAAGATTACGAGAAAAAGTGGTGAGATACCGGTGCATGAAATAGGAAGAGCCTGTCTATTACTGACAATGACTTTATTGGATCCTTCATATAATAGATTCTACGATATGAAAATATGGAATCATATGAGCAGTGGCACCAATATTGAGTAACTATTCAATAACAATATTGATATTGTAGAAAGATGGATCATGATTTAGTTGGGTATTTATGACAGAGAAGGTTGTGGTAATATTATTTGTAGTATGGTGAAATCGAATGGAGTTGTTGTGAGATTCGGGATATTGAAAACGACAGTGAGCAATAATGTGTCCTTATTTCAGCAAATTTGACATTAGTTAGGTGACTTATTATTATGAAAATTAGGCTTAGGATAAGAGGGGTTATATTAAGTTTGAGCTCGAAATTGGGCTGGAGTGCGCATGGAGGGGTTATGTGGGGTTTCACTAAACTGTACGGCCCCGAAAGTTGGTGCATTAAAGGGCCTATTAAACATACCACTAGGTTGGTTAGCCCGTAGGTAGGAAAGTCCATAACCATTAGCGTTAGAAATAAATTCAGACGCATTAGGGTGAGGCTCTGGCTGTCTCCCACGTCGTGCCCTGCCGTCATCTCTGCCATGTGAGCCATAGGTAGAGTTGGTGGTGCTGGAGAAGGCAGCGAATGTGGAGTCCAATAGAGGTGGCGCATTGAAGGAGAGCAACTGCTGTTCATGGAGTAAAAGTTTAGCTTTGAGTTTTGCAAAGGTGATGCTGTGGTGCAATTTTCTATTGTCATGATGAAGGACTCAAAGTCTACAGGTAGTCCGTTTAAGGCGAAGAGAACAAACAAGATCATCATCAGAGATAAAGAGTCTCCAATTGCAGCTAGTTCGACCAGTGGTGGACATGATGTTGAGGTTTTTCGATGGTGCTAGAACCCTTTTTGAGAGAGTGAAGTTGCCAGCGGAGGAGAGAATGTTGTGACACGGATTGTACCATGAAGCGATCTTCAAGTCCTACCTAAAGGTTGCGAGCTGTGTTGTGACGAGTGCAAGTTCGACAGTTGAGCTGGAGAGTAATCCGGTGAGAAAGTAGTAAACTAGCTGATCAATCTTCTTCCATTTGATGTAATCAATGGATTGAGGATCCACGTATTCTCCTGGAGGTGAAATGGTCTCGTCAACATATCCAAGAAGGTCTGAGGTAACGAGTATAGCTTGGGGTTGGTTTCTCCTTACCAAGTAGTTCGCCTTCTACAGGCTGATGAGAGTAGCAGCAAACAAGACAATCACATTGAACACTGATGGTAGAATCAGCAACCACCACCAAAGTTAAACAGGCAACAAGCTCCAAAATTGTCCAAGTATCAACCTAAGGAATTTGCTATCAGATCCATCATGAAGAAATGTATAATTATTGATCATGAGCATGACAAAAATGGAGAACAAAGTCACAGTTCTTTCACTTCACTTCACACATAAATACTGTACCATGTATCATGAGGATCATAAAGTTTACAAAAGAAGTGATAGAACACACCGTTTACTTATTAATACTGAATTCTAGTCCATGCAAATGACAACTATGGCGACTTCATTATCACACCATCACCTTTGGATTTAATTTTGCGATCCCTAATCAGTAGTGAGGCAAGTATGTGTCTCATGTTGCACGTATGAAAAGGTATCCAGGCAACAGATTAAGAATTTAAGTAGGAAATGATAACTTCGAAACTAAATACAGCTAGAACAAGGTCATATCCTATCAACCTGAGAAAATGTCTACTGTATCTGTAGCATCCATCCTATCACAAACTTGCTTTTTTGGTTCCAAGTTAGAATTTGGACGGTGTCTTTTGGCACAGAAGGAATCGACGAGCAAAAGAAAAGAGCTTTGTCCGTAAAATTGATATTATTCTTGATTACTGATGCTTGTTCAATAGAATTGGTGCTTTTCATTTTCTTTCTGAAGCATCAAATAGGAAGACAGAGTATCGTTTCAACCAAATAAGGTGACGCTAACCATTAGTAAATAAGGTTACTGTATCTCCCTTAGGTCTGCATTTTCACGTACAGAGATGGGAACATGATCCTGAAAAACAGGGAAGAACAAGAACAAGAGGCAAAAAGAGGCAAAGAAGGAGTAAACAAAGACTTGGAAGTAACTGAACCAAAAGAGTGAAAGTTTATTGTTCTAGCCAGTAATCATAGTTCCAATTCCTTCCTCGGTCATAATCTCATGAAGCAAAGAATGCTGAACCCTCCCATCAGTGATACTAGCTGTCCTCACACCTTGAGCAAGTGATCTCACACAGCAATTAACTTTTGGTATCATCCCCCCTGCAACCTTCTTTTCCCCTATCATTCTCTTTATTCCCTTTATATCTATCTCCTTCACCAAACTCTTTGGATCATTCCTATCCTCCAAAATCCCCGCCACGTCTGTCAGCAATATCAACTTCTCCGCCCCCAACGCCGCCGCTATTTCTCCGGCCACTGTGTCGGCATTTATGTTATAAGACTGACCCGTCTCATCTGCAGCCACCGATGCAATAACTGGAATGTGCCCATTGTCCACAAGTGGCTGGAGAATGGTGGAATTGACTCTAGAAACTTCACCAACAAACCCCAATTTTGCGGAATTCGGGGATGGTCGTGCTACCAGAAGCTGCCCGTCCATGCCGGAGAGGCCGACGGCGGTGGCGCCTGCTTTGTTGATGCGGGAAACCAAGTCCTTATTGACCTTTCCCACCAATACCATGGACACAATCTCCATTGTCTTAGCATCAGTGACACGGAGCCCATCTTCGAACACAGGCTCGATCTGCAGGAGCTTGAGCCAGTGGTTGATCTCTGGCCCACCGCCGTGGACAAGAACAGGGCGGAGACCGACGCAGGAGAGGAGCACGAGGTCGCTCACCACCGATGCTCTGAGCTCCGGCTGCTTCATGGCGGCGCCGCCGTACTTGACAACAATAGTCTTTCCTCTGAATTTCTGGATGTAAGGAAGCGATTCTGATAAAACATCGACTCGGACCTCAGGAATCGACTGCTGGGGAACGACAGAATCCTGGGTAGAGACGGACGATGGCTGGGAAGTCACCGAATGGTGGGTGTTGGTTGATGATGAAGCTTTGATGGTTAAAGATCGAATCTTTGGTGGAAAACGATGGAAAGGATAGGAAAGAGTTGATGTTTTGAGATTGGGAATGAGAGTTTGAGCTTTCTTTGAAGAAGTTGGACACGTCCGAGAACATAAATTCAGGCCCTTCGCCGCCGCCATCCGCTTAAGCCTGAGTTCACTTCGCTTTACTTGAGCTCCTGGCTTTCTCTAAGAGTCGCTGAAACACAACACATAACGACGCTTGCATATAGGAAAGGCAACTCTGCAAGTGGAGAGAGCTTTCGTTCGGACATTTATGACCGTTGGATTAAAATCCAGAGATTCTGACCATCCAATCCTACTTGCACGTGGGATTGCGGCCATTTTAGATAACATGACCTAAATTTCTCCTTTTTCTCTCATAAGTCATATCTAAAGTATAAATTCACAATAAATTTAACTATTTTGAATAAAAACGAATTAAATTAATAAACATAAAATAAAATGAACATATATTACAGAGATTAATTAAGTATAGATGCATAAATTTGCAATTTGGTGTCTAAAAATTCTACATTTTAACGTTTATGAAATGATTGATGTTGATGTTGTTTTAATCCGTACTTTTAATTTTAAATAAACTTTTTAAGTTCGAAATGTTGTTTTTAAGAAAAATATGAAAATTCATTTCAAAACTAAAATCGTATATATAAAATATGTTAACATTTTTGAAAATTTTAGAATTTAAAGGTTATGCATAAGTTTACCACGTGCATCAATTTTAGAAATTATGATTTGATCCTTAATAATTATTAAGATGAATTATAAAATAAATTTCAACTTTCACTTTCTAAGATCCAAATATTTTTAAAAAATTAATTTTTATGATTTTTTAATTTTAAATATTCATAAACAATTCGTTTGTCAAAATTTTTTATGAATATTTAACCATTTAATAATATGAGCTCTCTATTTATTTGTTACTCAAAACTTAAAATTTACAATTCAATTCTAAGAGTGACAAGTAGTTGGATTAGAACTTATTAGTTGAATTGTACATTGTATTCCTGAAATTTGTTTGCGTTTAAGGTCCACCGGTCCAGTCTATTAGGAGTTTTGGTCCTCATACTCCTCATATTCCAAACTTGAGCTTACTGGAATAAAGTTAGGAATTGAAGCATGCATGGATATTTACAGAGTATCCATATCCCTGGAAAACAAAACTACAGTTTTGACTCGAAGTACAGTTTTCCAGTTCCAATCATTGTCCAACCAACTTGTACTATGTTGCAAAGCAATTATTTTACAACCTCTAGTCATTAGTTACAATAGTATTTCAACAGACAGAGCAAATACCGCATGTTCTAGCTTATGGTACTAAGAAAGCACATACCTCAGTCAGAAATAGCTTGAGCTGCTTCCCAGGAGACAAGGCTATTGACATGAGGTAGATACGAACCAATTCTTGGGAAGCACTTGTGATCCATCTCAATCTTTCTCATGATTTCAACTTTAAAGTCGTAAGCATAGAATGAGCCATCTTCTTCCCTCCTGAAAATTACATCTCCACTGATTCTTAAACATAAAAGGGGAACCAAGTCAATTATGCTACCTCTTGTGATACTGTATTGCTTTGTCCAGACAGCTTCACTTAGATTCCAGATGTCAATGCTCAAGCCTTCATGAGTGACAAAGCATAAAGAACCACCCATCTCAATAATCCTGTCATGAGTTCTACAGCTCTTTGGAAGCTGTGTAGTTTGAAATTTTTCAGTGTCCACACCAATGGAGACTATATAATCACTGCGATCAATATGAGGAATCCAGTGTAAACCCCCAAGTGCAGAAACAGGTGAGTATCCCAACCAACCAAAGAGCCCAAAAGAAGGTCCATTTACCTCTCTCCAAATTCTTGTTCCAAGACAAAGTATCTCACAATTGACATATCCTAACTCATCACGAAACAAGTGAACTACTTTGTATTGTTTAGAAGTATCACTTTGTGCAAAACCATAAGACTGCCTTTCGTGAGGGTACAAGGTACCGAGAGGTAATGCAGTCAGTTTCCTTGTCACAGGATTCATCACTACCAGTCCTCCTCTCTTCAGTTTGTTATCAAGCAAAATTAGACCATTGCATGTGGCTCTAATAATGCCCAGGCAGCTCAGTTTATACTCACCTAACTTGCTCTTTCCCTCTCCAAATTCCAGATACTGCATGGAAAATCTTGACCGGCGATTCGTAACAGGTTGCCAGATAATAGGAGCAGGTTGGGATTGAAGAAAACTTTGTTCAACAGAAAAGGTATTAGGGTGCTCTTGAGGCATTACTGTGGAAGAAAATTGGTGAATTATTTCATTTGGAACTATTTTTTGAAAGATTAGAACAGATTCTGAGCTTCGAAGGTGGGTATCAATGAAGAGGTCATTGTTGATAATATTATACCATGGCTTACAAACAAACCTTGCATGTTGAAGGGATTCTAGAGGAAGCCTAAGAAGGATATTTGACACGCAGTCTTTGTGAAAGTAAGGTATTTGTCGCTGCTTGTGGTAATCCTCCTCCTTTTTGTGTAAAGCTCTCTCTTCTACTGATTTTAGTAAACCCACATCCTTCTTTCCAACTGATTTGGCCATTGTATCTTTCAGAAACTCTGATATAAAGTGCATTAAATTATAAAATCAAGTAGATAAACTATATAAATGTCATGAGAGCAAAGAAAGACGTGTGAATGCACACGCACATACACAGGGGCACAGAACCAATCAAGCCAGTCAATTAATACAACCAAAGCACAGAAAAGATCTAGCAGAGGGCATTGGCATCAGAAAAATAGCATTGAACTGGACAGGAAGAGGGGTCATAATCCTCCTTGGACCCTCAAAAAAAAAAAAAAAAAGCAGAAGAACCAAATTGGATGTTAAAGAATGATACCTCCACAAATTCACAGAGTAACCAAAAATGTGGGACTTCTTAGTTTAATCCTAAGAAGATTGGAAATGAAAGTACCATTCTGCAGCTACTTCTTATACATGTAATATCCACAGATTCGCTAGGTATGCCCATGATTGGGACGGATGTAAAGGTAGCCGATAGTCTGCATGACCTCCTAAAACTTGGCCCAGTTGTCAAAATTGGATTCACAGAAGATAGTATGAACTTATTGAGCATTTATAAGTTTCGTACCAGCAGCCTGTTCTGCAGGAATTTGTTTAAACTACATGTTGTCTACTAGAGAATGAAGCTTGCTTGGGTGAAGAAAAAGACAACCAGAACTCTTGGCTGTGAAAGAATGGTCTTCAAAAAGATGATTAAACAACACGTATTTCCTTGTAAGAAGCGAGCTCAACAACCAGGTCGTTTTGTTAGAACAAGCGAAGAGGATTAGTCTCCTCATAAGCAACTTCTCTATAAATTTCAACACCTTAAATGTAACAAATTTATATAGACCAATAGCCACCTGCATAAACGCTGTAATTTTTGGAGCAATACTTTTATATATGTTAAAATTAGTAGACATAGAAAAGGAAAATATGTTAAAATCAGTAGATATAGAAAAGGTAAGGTTCCTAATCATGCTAATGCAATGTCAATCAAAGATTTTTGAGATTCAAACATCAAAGAGTAACAATGAACAGAACAACAGCCAAAATATATATAATGTAGAAATGCTGCAAGAATATAATTGAACAGTGCGACACGAGCTTCCTTCACAAGCAGAACATTCATAAATTGTCAATTATGTATATACTAGCCATAGTAAAAATCGATTTTAGTGGGAAACTCGATCCCATGTTCATATCTCAACGACTCAACCAAAGAAATTGTTGCTACAGTTCTAAGAATTCTGGACCAAAGAGAAAGCTAGAAAAGTGAATTCATCAATTGCAGATCATCTTGTATGCTCCGACAGGAATCACAAAGGCCAATCAATTTGCATAACAGCGTCCATTGTCTTAAACATCACTAAACAGCATGAACTATAAGTTTAATGTAAGGAAAAGATATGATTTAGTTGCTGCGATCTTTCAGTAAAGAAAAAGAAAAGTCAGTTTATGTTGAATTTCAACCGACTCCTTCTAAACGTGCAACATCGTTAACCAAATCGATCAACCCGAAACAAGAAAAACGAAAAAGATTAAAAATTGAAGTAACCCATCTTTCAAGAAACCAATTGCAACATACGATCAACACCCTTTTGACGTTTCAGTCAGCGAAATAAAAAAGAAAACGAAAGTCAAACAAGGAGAAAGCAGAAAACACTGAAACAGCATACAAAGAAAGGAAAAGAACTAGAGAACTTCTGCGGGCGTACCTGCCAGTTTAGGCTCTGCCAAATGACTACGACCGAAGACTTGAGGAAATTCTATGGTTAAATTCTATGGTTTTAGTCTCTCTAGTGATCAAACTGACTAGACGACAACAATACAAATGTCCCCACTTGGCAACAATGCGCCGTGGCCTCCAAGGACATATTTCTAACAACTTTCCTCACAGTCTTGAAATGGTGTAAGTGCGTCCTAATTTGACAAAAAGAAGAGCAGACTCTATGTTGACTTACCAGATCACTGACTGTTCCATGGATGCCTTTACTTTCCTCCTCATCATTTTCCACATCGCAAGTATTTTTCTCATCCCATTAATTTATATGCAAATTTTGATTATCACCGTTCATTTGTTTGTTAAATAATGCTGTCTCACCAAATCATAACTTTTGATTCATTCACTAATAACATAATACCTTAAATAAGATGAAGTAATTTTAGACTTTAAGGACCTGTTTGGTTGCCATAGAATCTTGGCCAGGAAAGTAATCTTTTTCCTGAAATTTAGTAAAATTATGATTTACCATTAAAATATGTGTATTTGTCATGATTTTGTAACTTTAGACTATACAGAGCATAAGAATAATACGGATGGAGATATGATTATTTAGAGGTACCTTGTCAGTATGGATATCAACATTACTCGTTTCGACTCCTTTAAAATGCATGTTCCTCCTCATCAGATCGATCTCAATCTCAACCTCCATCTATCATTGTTTCAAAACCTGGAGAATGTTTTTCATGATGCAAGAGGGATGCATCATTTCATATTCTTACAATTAATTTCCCCCTACAAATTTGATACAACGACTTGAACCGGCAACACAGCTTCTACAGCTCGCGCTACATATTCAAGGAGAGAATGAGGAAGCACAAAACGAAAAGATGATCACAGGGTACTCCAAGATCGATCCGAACTGCAGGAGAACAAGATTAGTCGATTTCTTGGATCAGACATCTCCACGTCACTCACCCGTCTCCTTCCAAACTCTTGGACCTGATCATCAGTCCCAAGATATGAAGCAGGTTAATATATGCAGCAGAGACAGAGACACGCAAGTCCACGAGTCATTTTTAGAGCATGAACATGATCAGAATCAGAAGGATGAAGATGAAGAAACGGTTTTGCACCGTAGCCAATCTAGTTCATCAGTTGACCATGGGACTGTGGTGACGAGGTCATATTCAATGCGAGTTGACAACCAAAACTCAACACTTCGGAGCAGAGTAAGGAGGGCATTTTCGTTTAGATCGTCAGCTTGTGTTTCAGATGATTATCGCAGGATTGCGGAACAATATAATAATATATCTGACGAAGAGAATTTGTTGTCACCACAAGCAGGATATGAAAAGAAGAAGGCAGGAAATATCTTCGAAGCTTGCAGACGCTTCTTTGGGTTTTAATTAAAGTCTAATCTTATTACATGTCGTGTAATGACAGCTGTTCCGACTGAAATGTTCTTTGCTTCAATGTCCCATGTTATGTACATTCACATGTAATTACAGACTGATCGCTGGCTGTTTTCTGCTAGTGATTTCTTAATCAATGGCACCTTCCGATGATTTTAGGAGTCTACTTCAGAACCTGGATCACTTGGTTGACTATAAACAACCATTTGAAGCTCAATACTTTGGATTTTGTTCTGCACGAGAAGCCTAGGTGATTTTCTTTATTGGAAACAAAAATCAAATTGGAAAATTTGAATAAATTAAGTTGTTTTAGTAGTAAATAGAAGATATTTACAAATCTCCTGTGCCATTATTATAGAAGAATCGTTATTGTAGGATATTTTGACAATCAGACTAAAAAAATTGAATAATTAAGTTGTTTTGGTAATAAATGAAAAATACTAACAAACCATTAGCATCATGGGCATAGAAGAATCATTATTGTTTATGACTAGAAACTAATGGAAGTGGAAACATTAGAAGCTAGTGAGCAATTCATTCACACAAAACTTACATTGAAAATGGAGAATTCTATATCTTTGGCTACCTTTGTTTATGGTTTTAAATAGTGCTTTTCAAAAATATGATTTGTGGAATTCACTGAGAAGATTAAAGGGTGAGCCAGAGGACCATGAATTATAAGTGGCGATTTCAATATCATTATTTATAGGCCAGAAGTTGAAAGGAATTGTAATTTGCTCAATTACAATTCGGATTTGTTTGATTGTACCAAGGATTTGGAACTATTTGATTTAAAATTCAAAGGTCATAAATTCACATGGAGCAACAAACAAAACTCTAGGTGGTTCATTCAAAATAAATTGGATAAGGCCTTGGTAAATATTAATTGGTTAATAACTTTTCCATAAAGCAAAGCCATCTTTTTGGACCCAGGATTTTTGGATCATACTCCTATTAAGGCGGATAACTATTTTAAAAAGGTTAGTATTAAGCATCCCTTTAGATTTAATAACTTCCTTACTACTATAGAGGGTTTTCAAGAAGTCATTTCTAAGGGTTTGGAGTTTGAGGTCTATGATACAAAACAATTTATTTGTATGCAAAAACTCAAGGCGATTAAGCAAGAGTTGAAGAGGTTAAATGTAAGTAGGGGAAAAAACAACAAAAATAAGATAGAAGATATTAGAATTTGACTCTAATTCATCTAGAAATTACCAGCAGATAATCCGACTGATGAGAATCTTGCTAATGAAGAGAAGGAAGCTCTTAAGTACTATATGCAAGTAGTGGATAATCATTGTTCATTGTTAAGACAAAGATCCATAATTAATTAGATTAAGGATGGGGATAGATACAACAAGTTTTTCTTCAATATAGTGTCAACAAGAAGAAATATTAACGGGATCACATCCATTAAAGTTGAATAAAGGGAGTTAATATATGAGCAATCATTAAAGTTGAATAAGGGGAGTTAATGTAGCATCCCCTTACCGTAGGGTACACATCGGGACGCCCGTAGGTCGCTCCGACACGTAACCCACGATAAAGTTACACTACCGAGCAAACCAACTAAAATCCACATGGCATCAAAATAAATATCACTAAAAATTGAAACCAAATTTACTTTCATTTCATATCACAGTCCTGTCCAAAAGCATCATCTAAACAATATATAAAGAAACTGATAACTCCTAACTAGGTCATCCCAAAAGATCCCAGCTGACCCACCTCTGCGCCATAACTTCTCTTGCCGCAACGATCTACAAGGCAGAGAAAACTCTAACACTCTGGAGCTAGGAGTCTACTATCGCTGTCCTGAAAAATATTGCAATGTTGGGTGAGTTTGCGAACTCAGCGAGAA
>JAOTIZ010000003.1:6170364-6198998 GCA_027123425.1 Erythroxylum panamense
AAAATTAATTTTGTTTAAAATTTATTTAATATATAATTAAATAATAAAATTAACTATACGAAATAATTTTTATTTTTAAAAAATAGAAACTAAAATTTAAAAAATTAAACCAAAAACCTTAATGAAAAGGGTAACATATTTTAAAAAACAGAAATTTTCAAAGTTTTTTCAATTAAGTGATCAACTTTTTACAACTTTAATAACGCAGTTGAATTTAATTTGAAAAATATTTTTGTCTATGACATACGTAAAAACTTAATTGTCAACTTGACAATTATCTTTTTTTACATACACGCCTACATATTAACAAAATTAATAATTAAAAACGAGTTACTAAAATTATAAAAAGTTGATTAGTGAAATTTTTAAATGCTTGAATACTATATTGAAAAATCTCAAAAAAATCACACTTTAAAATCTAGTATCCCTAATATTTTACAATCTATTAACCCTAGTAATAAAATAGAAGTCAAAACAAACAATTATATAAAAGTGAAAACAAACAATTTTAAGATTCTCATTTTTGGGATTTAGAAGTGAGTGTATATGATCCAGAAGTTTGCAACCTTTGCATTGGCACAGGAATCTTCTAATCCATGGAGAACAATGAAGTGATCCCTCCTCATACTACAATAGGGTCTAAGAATTGATCCTCAATGGTGCTAGAAGATTAGCATAAAATTTCTCATCTTTCTGTGGATGCTTAAAGAAGCTAAACAGTTCAGAACATTGTTTCTAGCTCCCATCAAAATTGTTGGTAGTAGAACAAATAAGTTGTTGTCAAGTCTTCTACACAAGTAATCATTTCTATGACAATCAACTAGCTACGACCAGTAATATACAACTCCAATTCCGAAGTCAGTAGTCTATGTACAACATCCCCATTTTTGATTACACATTTACATTACTACACTTATGACAAGTCTCTAGGACCCTGCCTATATTGTCTTCACGAGTCAGAAAGGGGCTAAAGTCCCATCCAATGTTTAGAACAGCCGGCTTCTAATATCCAGTCACACTCTATAAGAATCTTCATTCCAGAGCATTTGAACAGGTAAAGCCATGTTGATATGCAGCTGCAGAAGCATAGTAGTCCGGAATAGAATTGGAAACTTCCATCAAGACTCAAGTTGTCTTCATAAACTTTCTGGCCTTTCTGGAAAAGCTTTTGGACGTCATTCTGTCAGAGAATGTCAAAGGGAGTTCCTCCTCCAGTGTATCTCTTTGATCAGACCACCTTCTGGCATTACTCTCATGTTTTAAATTGTTGTCATTGAAGTTCTCAGGTGAGCACCCTTCCTCAGGAATATCCCTGTATAAGTGTTTCAAAATAAAGAGAGCAGTGTCGTAATCCCTCCAGTAATTTCTGTAAATGAAGATTTAGAGAGGTCAGTCATACACTATCTCAATCCAGCTAAGTAACTGACACATAAAGGAGCAATTTGACACTGATAACAACAAGTATTCAAAACATTCTCTGAAAGAACGCAAGCATTATAGAAAGGTTATGGAGGATGAAGTAAACGTTGGTATTTACTAGGTGGAAACTTCAATGAAAATTCATTTATTCAGGTTGGATCCACAAAGACACCAGGTTGGAGGATTAGATTAACCTTTATCTAATATAAGCATGCACCAGACTAACTGTACAAGCTCTTAGAAAGAAGTAAATGATCACTTGACCGTATCACATGAAGTGAACCATGTTCAATCTCATCATAGATAGGATCAACAAGATCAACAGTAATTCACACGGAAACTGAGTTCAATTACATCACAACAAAGGGACACAAAAAGGCAAGTACAATTCTGTATCACTACTGTTGCATCATTTTTGCCATAACTCGTTAGATAACAGCAGCCCGATCCTACAGGTTATGTGATTCCAATCTTAAGATAGAAGCAATTTCTTCAGCCGTTGCTCATCTTTGGCCAAAGTCAGTATCATGTTGCCTTCCATCAGAACCAGAAATGTTTTTTATACTGAAGTCAATCCAAGGGATGGCATGACAAATTAACAAACATGGTAAAATGCGCTGTCAAAAGTTCTCCAGTTGGTGACCATTCATTGCATAAAAAAATAGATAAGCAAACCAATATACATGAGCACATATAATGTCCAAATAAAAGTATGAGGTCTCCAATCAATTAAATATGCATGACAAATCCACAAAGTATGCTAGCAGGCTTAAAAATTTGCAGGCAGCACCATAAATGCTCAATGACGCTAATAGTAGTGCAGATAAAAAAGTACTTACGTATGTGATCCAATAGCTTGTAAATACGGATGTTCAAATGTTTTATCCTGCAAGTTTAAAAGAACACCCATCAAGAGAAGATCAACTACATCGTCCAGCTAATATTTTCCCAAAAGCTGATCAACCAAAAGTAAAACAAACTCTTTGTAATTAAGCTCCATCAATGCCTTTCATTCAGTAGCATTTTTCAGAAACCATCTAACGCCAAAACTCTATCTCATAATCTCTTCTTTCAAGAAACCATTCAACACAAAGGCTTAAGCTTTTGAATCAAACCCAAGAATAAATAATTTATTACCTATTTGCTCCATTACATGAATTGTGGATAATTAACAACAAATGCAAATGCAAATCCACGATAACAAAGGCAGTTTGACCTTAAGATCCCTGGGTACAAAAAAACTCCATATCACATCAAAAAAACCATTTCACCCAAAAGTTCAAGCTTGTAGACGAGGTCCAAAATATTATAGCATGTAGATGAGATCCAAAAATAGATCTTATATTATACATCTTGAATCATATATCAGCTTGTATAACAATAAGCTGGTCAAGATCTAGTTAACAGTAATCAAAAAGTTTATGTATAATCTGCAAATCTATATTGGCTACTCAGAATTTTCAACAGAGTGAATAGGTTATACCATTCACCAATATATATTTACATCTATAATAGGGTACAAATATGAATAATTTACAAATGCAACCTAGACTACAGTATATACATTCCAAAACTCTCCTTTAAACTGGAGCATATGTGTTTCTAAACCCAAAACCTTTTCGTCAAACAAGTTGCTAATACCACCTATATATGGATATCATTTCACTAGATTATATATATACACTATTAATAAATACTACCATTCAGCCTTATGGTTCAACAGCTTCAAATAGTGACAGTCTTTATGCTTTCATAAGAACCAAAGAATATTTCATGATTCATAAATAACGATCCAAGTTGGAATAATCTCTCCAACTCAACCTTCACTTGCACATACTATGTCCAAGGAAACAAACAAATCCCTTCTTCACTATAAACAAATTTTCCGTCCCCATTGCTAAGAATAACTGGAATTAGTAAGAGCTGTCTAGATTCCCATACAGACTTTAAATCAAGTAATGTCTTCCCATGGGGGCTAATTCACCCTTGAAATTATATGTGAACATAAGTTGACCTAAGAGTCAAGTTAAATGGGATTTAGGTAAAGTCCAACCTAAAAATTTGTATAGAAGTATTAAAATCATATACAATCAACTTGAAGCATAGGCATTATATTTATACTAAGTACATTTCAAGATGTTTGAACATGAAACTCAGCCTTCAAAACTACATGTTGGTTTACATAATTAATAAAAAAGCTAATAGAATTAACTGTTAATATTGCAAACTAAAAATTCGATAACAATACAAAATTGTCCTAGTGGTCTAACTAGAACTCAGACTCTTTAAGATTTTGGGTCTACCCACTTCAACCAAACCAGCTTTATTTACCTGTACATAAGTTTAAATATATCCCAATAACTATACATATTTAGAAATTTATAAAAAATGAAGGGTACTTTTCATTAATTGGTTACTCCTTTTCATTTTATTATTTCTTTGTTGGATATAGGGAGGAAAATGTGAAAACCTAGAGAATAGGAAAGCATAAATTACTATCCCCATTGCTCTTATTATGCATCTGTGCACAGTTTATAGCCTGAGTGTTAAAGTATTTTAAGATTTAAAGTAATCATTTTTAATTTATCAGAATCATAACTAATTGTAAAAGCTACAACACGACAATATCATATTGTAAAACAAAACATATCATTACCAAATAAGTTTATTGCTCTTCCATATAATAGTAACCTCATGAACACAAATCTAATAAAATATGCAACTCCTTTGATTTTATGGCTAAATCACATAAATCCTTGTTCATTTTCTAACACACTTCTTTTGTTTCATATTTATAACGCTAAAGTAATCAAGAGGGAAAGGATCCTAATACTCATCTTGTACTGTCCCCGCAAAACAATATAGAAAAGTTATATGGAAAAATATATCACTGGAATATGTGAACTTTACAGTAAAATAATGGTTAAGAATCAAGAAAGTTTGTCAGAAGATAGCACTTAAAATCACATTTCTTACTTTAACAAGCAAAAGAAAATATAAAATACAAAAGGATAAAAGTTGGACACATGACTGCAAAATATCCAGTAAAGGTGGCTTCATCTGTCACTAATTAATCCACATGATGTCAAAAGTGGAAATCAATACTTCACAGGACAATAGTGCGGAAAGGCAACCATAGAAAAATAAATGTGTAAAACAAACAGCTAAAAGATTCTGTATATGTACAACTACGTACTTGAAGCATGTAATCTATGCGCCCTTCCTCACTTCCAGTTAACATCTCCATCATCAATGATCCGTATGTCCTGCCTTCATTTTCTTGGATATTTTCAGCATCTGAGAGCAATTATAAGAATGTTTAAATTTAGTAAATAGATATTCTTTAAAGAGTTACATGCAACATACAATTGAATAAAAGAAGAGAACCAGTAATCATATGGCATGCACAATGGAATAAAATCGAAGAGAGAGAGAGAGCTGAAATTCTCTTACCTAGTGTACTATCCATGCTTCTTGAATGGCAAACAGTAAGCACTTTAACCTGTTTAAATGACAAAGCTTTAGATCCAGGGGATTTCTTGACCATGAAAAAATCAAATGAATCAGCAAAGCAAGGTTTGGTAACTTGAAAAATCCTGCAGAACTAAAACAGATAAACCCAGCATGGGCTCTCAACTGATTACAGACACAATTAGTCCCTTATAAACTAAAAGATGTATGCAAGTTTGTGTTTATTAATGTACATGTACATGTGGCTCAATACATCAACATGCCATGAGTGTGTTATGCAAGAGAAAATTTAAAGCTCGTAAATTGAGAATAAAAATTGGATAGTTGACAAAGCAGAATCACAAACAAGTTTCTAACAGTTAAGGCACGTACTTAAACAAACCCAGGTAATGTTTTATACCCACATATTATGGGTTTCATTAACAAGGAGATGAGAAATGTACAAGAGAATTTATGCAGAAACCTTAGTAGAGGCATCACCTTTACTGAATTAAAATTTTTCATCATAGCTTGGGAACGAGCTGCTAATTCTTCAGTAAATTCCTACAGAGTTGTGTAAAAATATCAATATGAAGAAAGATAATTTACCATTTTTCTCTTTCAGAAGTGGCGGTGAGATCTAAAAGTGAGTTACATAATTGAAAAGCTTTACCTGGAATCCAATATGCAGCCTCCTACCACCTCTGTGGTAAGGAACAATAACTGGACGCTTATCGATGTATTCTTTACAAACAAGAGGTTCCACTCTGAAAATGGAAAACACTTTGTATGTTGTGTTTCAGATAAAGTAGACGACTAAATGATAAAGTAGATGACTAAATAGAAAAGAAAAACAAATGCAGTCAGATTTTTCATTTGTCAAAATTAGTTCTTTCAATTTGTCAGAGGTAACAGAGGCAGTGCTGTCCAATCCACCCAAGCATTACATGTCCACTATGTTGTATATGCAAAAAGAACATATATGTTCATTTGCAAGGTCGATGTTTATATCATGTGCAAAAAGAATGTAGGATTTCCCAGTTTGTAATTAAAAGGTGTGCTGAAAAGTTTGACCAGTTAATTCTGAAGAGCAAAGGCGAACCTGTAGGCCACAGGATCATATGGATGAAAAATGTTGAACATCTGACGACAACATGGCATCTCTTCAGTGATATTTTCCTCTTCCCAATAGTCCTTCCCTCTACCTGAAGTTGAAACAAAAGGCAGCATTTAAAAATTTTAGTCTAGAGATTTCCACGGAAGAGAATAACCACTCTCCCGCATAAGAAGATGATTGAAAGGCATGAGCTTCACTCAACAGCTTAAACTTTTGAATATAATGGCTTCTTAATATAGTTTCAAACCCTTTTATAATCAAGAGATCACAAATTCAGGTCTTACCCTAATCCGTCAAAAAGAATTCTCATTTCAATACACAAGACTTGAAGGCTACTGATATGTTTCATGATTTAACCAAGGCTATTTCCCCTGTAATTACGCTATTAAAAGCTAATACATGATCCAATGAGTAGCATCCAATAGCAGGATGGGTCGATAATTTTAATTTGGAGACAAATGAGAGGGGTCAAATTGAATTTTGTAGACAAACTCGGAACTGAAATTTAGTACAAAATACAAAAGCCCCCACTGGTCCAATAGCTTGAAATTTCATGTGAAATATTTTTCAAAATGATGAGAAGAAAAATCCCATATACTTGTAATAATTAGAATGTGTAATTGCCACAAAAGTTTAGTTAAATATATATGTAAATAAACAAAAACTCAAAAATTGACAAGCATCGATGATTTTTGCATTTTTCCACTTCCTATTCAATTTTATGGAGTACATAAAACTTAAACTTTTCTTAAACTACAGTCTCAGTACAATTAAAACATGACACTAAAGACATTTCCATTAGCATTAAGAGGTTATCAATCTCTGATTATATAAGTACAATAAATTACAATTGGATTTAAAGAAATGAAAGTAAAGTAACAGCACTGGAATAAAAAGGGTATGACAAGTGGACTGATATTAAACACTTTCCACTATAATCATTACAGAATTTGTTGAAAGGACTCGGTTTGTTATCTAAATCAAGCAGTTAGATGGAGACTAAAAATTGAGTTATCGCAACAGAGTTTCACTATCTCGTCTCACCTAATCCTAAATGAAATGTAAACACTGTCCAGTCTCTCCTGCTTCACACTGTCCCATTTAATGATGTTGGTTATATTCTACTGCACACACCAAAAATGCACCCCAACTTCCCAAGTACTCTGATTAATAAACCAGAGGAAGGATATTTACATCCATTACCAAAAACTAAATGGAGCACCTCAAAGCTTAAAGAAAAAGGGAATATATTAAGATTGCTGTTTGCAGTATTACCAATCCCAAGTCGAATGTTACGAAGAGCAAGGAAGACTCCAAGAGGTGATCCAACAGCATAGAATGTGTCAACCTAATACAAGAATTCAAGTCAGTCTAAGGGCCTGCTTTATCAGATACCATTAGAAGCAATTGAATGACGACCAAAAGATTATAGTTTCTAGCAAAAACTTCACACTTCTCTGGAAAAGAGGGTTGAATGAAAAACTTCATCACATGCAGAAAATGAACATTGAAAAAAGGAGCTACTATTTGCGAATATAAAGGTGAAACTTGAAAGAAAATCAAAACAAAAAGGAATAATTGCATACATTAAATTCAAGCTTCGTGTACTTAATATAAGGAGTATAGCTCTTTGGTGCATTATGATCAGGCGGCATCTTCTCAGATGTATGTTCTTCTGGTATGCTCACTCCTGCCTTCCCATTTTCTGCTTCACAAAGTAAGATCAGAAGTTCTTGGACACTTAGCTTCATCATGAAACAGAAGGCAAATCATGTATCAAGACATCAGTAACTACCTCGACACAATCCACCAATTGCATCCCTACCACTACAGTAGGACTCTAGTTCTTGTATCCTAGCCCTCAGGATTTCAATCTGAAACACAACGGGCGTGAATAGTGTAAGCAAGAATGTAATATGTTGGGACCCTTTGTATATAGTGTTTTCTAAAATAAAGCTATGTCGTTGTATATAAACTGGATCTAGAGTTGCAAAATTTTTTGAACCATATCGCTGCTTTGGAAAACACCAATCCATAGGGTTTCTTGGCATATTTAACCACAATACATCTGGAATCCTTTTAAATAAATAACAAATGTTAACATGAAAACAAACCTCTTCTCCTAGAGATGTAATTAGCTTGTCCTTTCCATTGATATCCTTGCAGTCTTCCACTTCCCTTTTCTCCAAACCAGTAATGTTATCCCTTTTCTCAGATGTGGCATCATTGGAAACATTAATTTCTTCACGGACATCATCCTCAATGCGTCCTTGCTCTGTATTCTCAGGCATGATAGTCATCATATTTGAATCTGATGCTACAGGACTCACGGAAGCAGATGTGTTTCCAAGACCATCTTCATTTACCACAGTTGATTGTGCACTCCCTTCATCAATAAAATTTGATCTGTCTGTCGATTTGTTGTCTTCCACGCAATTGATTGAAGAGTCATATGTTAAAATTTGGTTATTCACGTACAAAGAAGACTCAGCATTTTTTGTAGATTCTTTGTGGATTGAATCCATTGGAAATGGTGAGGACAGATCCCCCTGATGGCAAAGGATGTCATACGAAAGGACACTCCCAAGAGAATGACCATATATAGAGACCTGAAAGTCTCAAAAATTACTGTGAATATTCAATGGAAAGAACAGTAAAAATAAACAAAGAAAAAAAAGTAATGCATATGAAGCACATACCTTGCCATCATAACCAGGATTTCGCTTCAAAAACTTCAAATACAAGCAGTTTAATTGATTTGATACCTGCACCAGGTGAAGCAGGATTAAATTTTTATTACTTTAAGCATGCTTCTGAGCTCAATATTAGGGATCCATTCCCATCCCTGTGACAAGTAATTCTTGAAAAGAAAATGATCAATGAGACAGAGATATATATAAATGTAAACAGTAAATCACAAGATAAAATCTTCACGATAAATGACAAGATACAAGCCTCATAGAAGAATTAATAAAATGGCAGAACCATAGATAAAGCAGAAGCCCTCCCTTATGCTGAAGTTCAGTATTAATAATAAGGAATAACATGAACTGAATTCAGAACAGTCAAATCATAAAGGTTCTAACACTACATCAACAGTTGCAATCGAAAGCTGAACTTACAAGTGAGGTCCAAAGATTTACTCTTAGATTTTATATTTACAAGATATACTACATGATGCTTAAAATCTCCTAGGAACTGTAATTGCTCTGAAAAAGGAAGTGAACACTACTACTGGTGAGGAACTATGAAACAGCAGATGGAAAAAAGATAAGGAAATCAAATGGTAAGGTTTATATCAATATGTTTACACACACACACACACACACACACATTAGAAGATGAAACAGAGGGCAGAGAGCACAGAATAATGGATCTATATTCCCTGCATTGTTCATACAGCCGATTTTGATAAACAAAAGCAAAGCATTATGAGACAAGGTTTGTAAATGGAGATAGTGTACCGAGTCAATAATACTTTGACAGTAGATAGGGCTCATGTAGTATAAGACGTCATGAACCGTAGCACTCAGCATGATCCGCAAGCCTCTTACACCATCTAAAGTACACTTGTCCACAGCGGTTTCACCACTAAGTTTCAAACCCTTCCTCCACTGAAATAAAAAATCTGATAGAGAATTCAATATAAAATATATATATATAAGGCACTAATACTGCCTACTGCAAGAAGAAAGAACAAAATTATGGGAAGTATAAAAGCTTCAGACTATGTGGTGGGAGATATCCAAAAGATATGCAAGTTTCACAAGCAACCAATCCCAAAACAACTTAAGAATTAAGAAGCTCATGAAACAAGTACATGAATTGTAAGGTTCCAGATATACCAATTATGACATCTACAATAAGAAGAGTTGCTTCACACTTCGCAATGACATACAAGTCAGGGAAATAGGAATCATATCTTTTATAAATCAAAAATTTTGTGAATGATCAATGTTATAGCTTCATGATACTATAACGCTAAAAAGGACAAAGTTCCTACAGAAAACTGTTTCCTTCATCTCACAACAACAGCTCTCTTAGTGATTTGTATAATTCGTAGCTCATATCAGCATCCAAAGTCATCATCAATATATGAAGAACCTATGAAATCATTCCGTAAAACTGAAACTAAGGCCTTATTTACCTGGCATGGAATGAAAAGCACACGTTGTGCAGATCGTTGTTGTGAAGTAAGATGTCTTTCAGCAAGATTTGAAGTGATATGGCGAAAATCTCCAACATCATCAACTAAATTAGATTTCTCCAACCTTTGACCAATACCATGAACCATAAAAACCACATGTCGAACAGGAACCTGGACCACAAAGAAAAATGGCGATAATTAACAATGGCGATTTTAAGTCACACTTCTAAAATTTGAAAGAGAGCTACATGGAGTGGGGATTTATTGCGAGGATAAACCTAACAGATGATGTCTATATTCTGATTGTAAACCTCATGGAAGCCAAGTATTAGTCACATTCATATATTGAAACGGAAACAATGCAAAAAAATGAAAATTGCAAACAAAAAGAACCTGTGAGCAGTAGTCATCCATCTCCTCCTCCTTCTGCTGTCGCAATTCATCCTGCATTTATAACAAGAAATTAAAAAAGAAGTTATGTTGTTGATTAGAAAAATTAGAAGCTTCCAGGCACAAAAGATGTAACCTTAGTGTTACTGGGAATTAACTGACTATTCAAATTTGGTTATCATAACAAAGCCAGTACTTGACAAAGTTTCCCAGGCAAGAAACTTGAATGAACATGTTCATATTCTGGTGGACGTTGATGATAAACTTTTGTTAGCAAAATCATGCTAAGTTGGCTATCATAGTGGTTTGCTATTGCCTGCTGGTTATTGAGTACTTGAAAGAGATGGCATAGAGTATCGTAAGTGTGGTAAAATGGTTGTTCAAAAATATTTTTTCGTTCCAGAGTTTTTGAAGTATGGAAAGAGTGTTTCCATCATCTGTTACAACTTTAGAAACTATTTACAAAAGACATCAAAAAATAAAACACCCAATTCTAGAAACAAAATCAATATTTAAACTATTGCATCTGTGGTTCATTGGTAGAGAAGATTAAAGGCCTTCTCCTCCAGTAGGTTCAAATATTGGTGGAGCCTTTATGCTATCTGACGAATAAAATGCATATTTAATTAACATTAATCTATCAAATCACATAAAAAGAGGGGAGGGCAACCTAGGAGCAAAATACCTGCACTTCTACATTCACACATAGAGATATAGCAAAGGATTAACTACCTTATGAATGCATAAAAAGCACTTATTCACAAACTTTCCATCACATAGGATGAAGGGTCAAACCATACGTAGTTCAAAACTAATAATAAATCATAAAGGCGGGAAAAATATTGAGCCCAAAAGTTGAAATTGTGCACGTAGTGCTGCATTATAACAAACGAAAACAAACCTGTGTTGGTTTTGTTGATTGTGAAGCAGAATATCCACGTCTTAACTTTACCCCAGCTCCACTTAAATTAATCACTCCAGAAAAACTCAAAGTATCAGCATTAAGCCAAGCTTCCCAGGTATGATCTTCTCCAGTAAAAAGTGCATGAAGTCCCTACACACAGCCAAGATGCAACATGCTTCAATTCGTTCAACTAATTATAGAATAAATATAAAGAACTCAGCTCATGAACGAACGCATACAGGAGTAGAGCCTTGCAAGTCAACTCGAGCTGCAAAGAGTCCTGATGGTTGAAATGTCCGGCGATGCCAAACCTGGAGAAAAGTCCAGAATTAAGGAAAGAAGAAAGCTCCCATGACAGAAAGTCAAAATACCTAAACAGTCATCACAAAGTCTACAAAATTATTGGTGAATGAAAACTAATTTGCTCTTCAAATAATACAATTGCAAATACTAGATGCTGGTTCTGCTGAAACCTGTCTGCGAAATGCAATCTCCAACTGCTCAGCAACATCCTCACGCACTGGCAACCAATCAAGCCCCCCCTTACGAGCAAACCAATGACCTCTTAAAACACGTCGATTTTCTCCATGCCAATAGACAGGAAAACAATGCCTCCTTACTAGATCTACCTTCAAAATGAAATTATATAAGTTTCAGAAAAAATTGAAGCATCGTTCTGATTGAAAAACAAGAGGTGTTTCATCAAGAGAAAGAAACTAATACATATCCAGCAAGTAGAAAAAGATAAATTGGGGAAAGAGAGAATACTTCATAAAGTCCTCCCTTTACAGGCACACCAACTCGCTCTTCTTCCTCTTCATATAATTGAGATGGCTCAACACACTCTTGAGCATTTTTTCCTTTATCCAAAGGTCGCCCTTTTGGACCTTCACTACATTCTGCATACTCTCTCCACCAAGTAGAGAGCAACTCTTCCTCTTTCTGAAATTCAACATGCAACAATTGAAATAAAAAAATTAAAGATGAACAAGAACAACTTTAATTGACAAAGCAAACTAATCATAACCCCCAATCTTTTGAGCATGATGTTTTCCCTATTCACAGCATCGATTTCACAATCTAGCTTCTAGGCTCATCATCCAACAGATGCTTAGTTGCAAATAAATTGATTAAAACTTGATTTAACAAATTCAATATATCCTACATTAAGAGATGCATGAGTAAAGGGAATGCTTAAACTTTTAACCAAAATGATATTTCTCAATAACCTGCAAGAAAGCTGCCTCTATTGCAAGAGAATCTCTCATACCAAAACGAAAATATTCACCCTTTCCCACTACCTCAGTGCGAGGGATTGAGGCAGCTAACTCTGCAGAAACAAAAAAACAACAATGTGAAATATTTATTCTATCCTTTCCTTCACAAACTACAATTGAAGCTCTTTCATACTCCATTTGGAAAGGTGGACATGTCACAAAATCATTAAGTTTCATTGGGAAATGGTGAACCATCTCATCCTGCATAATTGATATATTGAAACCAACCAAATTCATAAGTGATTCAAAAGCTAACACAGAGTTCACAAATCAAGCTCATTAAAATCTTTCAGGCAAGATGTTATATCTGAACATGCTAGCATATTATGTTACTTCAATTTTCTTCCTTCACAGAAGCAATCACATAAACCGAATGAAAATTCTAGCTGCTTTGGCTGCTATACACATGATTATTAGAGTGTGCCAATTATCAACTGATCAATGGTAGGTAGAGAGAAGAAAACCCAACAGAGCAACGTCATCAATATGTTGATTGATTAGCAATGTCAAAGATTAAGTCACCTTTCTCTGCCAACGGCACCTTGCAGAAGTACCACCGAATGTCACTACCATCTGATGGACTGCTAGTCTGTGCAAGATACTTCTGACGGCCCTTACATTGTTCTATTGCATCCACCAATCTTGCAATGTTATTCGGAGTATTCTTCAGCAAGTCGGGCGATGTTTCCTCTGAAACCACCTGATTTGCCTCGGAATGTGCCATCCAAAAGTATGCCAAACGCCAAATGGGTAATACTACGTGTGACCCAGGCTAAATACCCAACTACTTAAATATCAATGCTCGGGACTTGTTGTGAACAGGAATGGAAGATGGTGCTCGAATTAAAAAACAGAAACAAGTTCTCTTGTCCTTCAAAGTTGGCAAAAAACAGGAGACTCTCCCAGAATGGAGACAATGGAACCTGAAATCCCCACATAAAGAGTAAGATAACTCCAACGGAACAAGATATAAGCCATTAACACTCATAAAAACTAACAAGGGACACGAGATATATAGATGGTGAAGTTCAAAAAAGATAATATACAATCATCCCACTCTCTTTCAATCAAATTTAACTCCTTCATTCATAATCCGCTTAGTAACTCACAAGAATTCAACAATTGAGCCTAGTCAAAAGATAAATTAAGCAATGACATTTAAGAATAGTAGAAAAATACCAATTTTCAGAAATCCAACTAACTTCCGAAACAAACCCTCCTTGTCTGGTTGCATGCGGTCTCCCCTACCACCGTAATGGAGTTGGTGTTGGGAGAATCAAAACCCAATTTTTTAATTAAAATGCACAAGCGAAGTTAGAAAAACCCAGAAGGTCGTAACCGTGGCAAGGAGTTTGGTGACGGTGATGCGAGGAAGAAGAAGAAAGCAGAGTCCACGGTTACGCTTTATTGGGAATTTGGTTTCCTAACCAACAAGCAATCAAACCAAAGAAAGGAAGAAAGGTAGATGAGACAGGGGGGGTTTGAATGTCAGGTTCACAACAAGAACATGAAAATGAAAAATGGCCGATTAAAAAAATCAATATTATAATTATTTGAATTAAAAATTAAAATGATTTAATATATAAAATTGTAACAATTAAATTAAGGATTTTTTAAGTATAATATATTATATATAGTTCTATAGAAATTAAGAACACGTTTGGTACTAATATGGGTTTAACTTGAATGGAATTGGAGACATTTTGATTGATCGTAGACTTCGATTCAACATCTTTCGTTGTACGTTTTGCTTCTATAAAACCCTAGCATCAAAGTTTCAACATTTCTGGGAGTCTGAATCGTCCATAGTCGGCGAGTGGATTCCAAGAGAATGATGGAGCAAAGTTGTCGGCGATTGCCTTCATGGATGCAGCTGAGTACACCTGTTGCAGCAGTTGTATCTGATGATGCAGCTGCTAATAAGAAACGGAAGAAGAGGACGACGATTGATTCTTCTGCTCAAAAGCCTGAGGAGCTCTCAACGAGTTCATTTTCTCTGAGAAAGTGCGGGTCTAAAAGTGATCGAATTTCAAGAGAGTCCAATCGTGAGAAAAAGAGGAAGTCCGTGAGAAAGGAGGTTGGCGAGAAGAGAAGAAGAAGAGTGAAGAATGACTCCCATGAATCTCCTCTCATGCGCAATAATGATGATGAAGATGATAATGATGATGACAGTGAGGATGAGCTGACTGTCGAAGATCTGGTCAGCATTGCGGAAGAGGTGATTCACTACTTACTATTTTGTTCGGACAGGAATCTAAATACCGAATCTGCAACGTCTTCAAATTTAGTAATCTTAATCTCTTGATTTTGATCCATAAAACTCAACAAGACCTCACCTTTTCTCACTACAAATGCCACCAATTGCAGTATGTGAAAGCCCACGAGAACTCAAAGCAACAACAGCATTTTTTAGTAAATAAGGAGCAGGAATTACAAAGTGGACATCCCCCCTCATCCTTCTGTGAGCAATCTGTATCTGTCCCTGATGGCAAACATAAATCACCAGCAGTAGAATTGCATGATTCAGTTGATAATTTGAGGAACGAACAAAGCAGCCTTACTAGTTCAAGCAAGCCAGGTGATCCTGCACAGGACATGCTGGATCTGTTGTTAGGTCCTTTGCTTAAGAAACCACCAATGGAGAGAAAGGAGGAACTCATTGTGGAAAATATTGCTTTTACTGAGTGTGTGAAAATGGAAAGTCAGAATGATAGTGGAGAAGAAATTGCTCGTCCGGTGAAGAAGAAAAGCAGTCTCAAAGACAAGGTATCCCACTACTTGATTGAATAATGTATCTACATTTCCCAATATAGGAAATTAGTTGCAGCCAGCTCCGTTTGTCATCCGACCATTAGATTGCATTTTATTTTTGGAAGAAACTCTCCGGGATACTTTTAGGATGTATATTTTCAGGACTTGAGATAGTGTGCACATGTTGTGCAAAACACTTCTTGGGCATGCACATACTGCAGTTATGTTCATATTTCTGTGTATAATTATTTTAAAATGGCTAGGTTACCCAATCCTTTGTTTTGTGTTTATTTACTTTGTTGAAAAAGTTCTTTCACTTAGTATTTTCAACTTCAGTGTATCATCTTGAATGGCATTTCCACATCATACCAAAAGACAGAAAAGGAATCACTTTGAAAAAACTACAAATTTCAGTTAGACTACATATTTGCTAATCACTGTGGTCAATAGTAAGGCCCTATTACAAGCTTCAATAGTGTTTTCATTATTACACACATTTAACTTATATAGCCTTTGAAGTATTATGTTCCACGGTCAATCCCTAGCCTAGACAATTGTTCAAGGAGTGATCAAATTAGGGTACTGTTAATTTCTATTCCAAGGTCATTGCTCAATTAGACGAGGAAGCTTGTCTCTTTCTCTTATGTTTATTTTAAGGCTTCCAAAAACTATCAGTAGAGTTCTCTTTTCCCATTATTGTTATTCCACAGTAATTGTTGTAAACTTGCAAGTGCAACCAGTTCTTTTCACAGTTTCAACTTGATTTAATTAAGGCCTTGTTTAAATTTTCGTCCGACAAATTTTTTTTTTCCAAGGATGATTGTACCTGGATAGTTATCATCCAGTTTTGTTGTGATGTGGTGTTAGAATATTCCAGGGATAAAAGTCGAATCCTCATAACAGCTACTTGTGCCACAACAAGTGTTAATTCTCTTTCCATATTCACAAGAGCATCAAGGGTATTCTTGAAGAATTTTATATCTACATTCGAGTATATATATACCTGTATGATGGGGTGAGTAGCTTCTGGGGCCTGGTATATTATTGAATGAAGGCGTAAAAGTTTTGTCGTGTGCTTTATCTGGTTAAGATATGCCAGAGAGCTTCATATATTATTCGAGAACCAATGCAAATCTCTTGCAACAATAGAACGTGCTGAGTAAGCAAACATGCTGATGTGACCTAACTTGCTGGGTCATTCTTTACCAGATGCCATGTTTAAATAGGCGTGTTAAACAACTACATCTTTTGTGGTGGTTGAACTATTGTATACTGACTTCAGTGTGTATGCTGATGCAGCAGAGAACAGTCTATTGAACTAGACGGAAGTTTTGAAGAAATAAGAGAGAAAAGAATAATATGGGAGAGTGAAAATCGTGAGGAGAGGATAAAGAAGAAAATTGTTGTAAACCAGTAACTCAAATTCAGTTCACGTTGAATTACAATTTTCATAACACTTAGCCAGTTCGCCTAAGTATGGGCACGAGGAACTATGAATTAGTCAAGATTGTACAAGTAACTTTGTGATCTTCTAGTTCCAAGTCATTGATAAGACCCCAATTATTTATTGTTTGTAGCTATGGGAAATTATTATGTATCATCAAGACGTTCTGTTTTTTGTATTTGTACTTCTTTAGGGAAGTTATTGAAACCATAACAGCACCGGAATTGGCAGTCCTGCATGATATTAGGATATGTAGAGCAAGTGGTTTAAGCAGAGATGATGACCTTGGGTTGACACAAGTAGAAGGCTTGGGAAACTTCTTAACGTCTCGGGTCTATTTCTGCAGATGATTTGCGTTTGAGGTACTTGCGAAGTGCTTCTTGGGGATTGACTTTGTAAAGGTTCGAATAATTGGCAGACATACCTGGAAAAGACTAGAGCTGTTCATTATGTCGATTGTAGTGGCTCATATCATTAACTAGAAGACGAATTCAGGTGATTGATAACAGTTTTGAACTCTGTTAGAACATATTGAACTGAGTCAAGAGTTAAAAATTCACCCTCTCCAAGGTGATGATTAGATCCTTTAAACTGCCGTAAAGTTAAAGAAAACAGTTCCATACTTTTTTGTGCTTGTGGATATTTTGGATATGGGATTGTAATGATTTTACTTTTCAGTGAGAATTCAATGGATTTGCTTAGACAAAACGGCTTTGAAGCGTAGAATCTATTGCAGGAGTGGTTTAATTGAATGTCAATGTGAGATGCAAAGGAAACTCAGGGAAAGGAAGCGCTGGTGGCTTAACTAAAATCCAGGACATGGAAAATCTTGTTGATTTCTCAGTGAATTAGAGCACGAAAAAAGCATAATGTATAATTATGCTTAGAAAGTTGGCTACCAAATGATGACCTGAGTCTGACTCGATGCATACTGGCCATTAAAAAGATGCATAGATGTAGTGGAATCAGGGGCGTTACTATCAAATGATCAGAAGATGCAGAAGCCTAATGGGAATGCTTGACAAAGTCCCTGTTAAACGTTTCTGTTGGGAAGAAAAATTTTCTACTTGTTGGATCACCTCATATGTCAGAAACATGGGGTATTATATCGAGGAACCTCCAAATGGAGTGAATTACAGTCTTACTGATGTAAGTGGAGTTGCTCAGCCTATGGAATGTACAGAGACTTAGAGCTCCCTCTTTTACATTACAAAAAAAGTAGAAAGGTTTTTTTTTTATTGTAAGTGGGAATTTGTTATTAGTCAGAAGTGATGCCATTTCTTTTCTGAACGGTACAGGTTGTTGCTGTTATTGATTTCGATATATTTTTTTGTAAACTTGAACAAAAAGTTCTGTTTCAGATGAGTTGTTTCTGTCTGTGCATACAATTCCCTTGTGGTTTTCTGGATCTGGATTCATGATCCAACTATTTTGTCTCTGTGTCATTTGTCATTTTTCTGTAAATGAAACAGCATATATTCCATTTTATTATTCAATTGCTTTCTTAGTTTGGATAATGTTTTTCACCATTTAAATGAGTACTTACCTAATACCTGTCATACTGATAAACAGTTTAAAACTACAAGAGGGCATTTTACTGAATTCAACTAGGCATCACTACAATGAAGTCATGGATAGACGATGGAAAATTATATTAGGGGCTAAGAGTATACATGACTTCTTCTTTGTCAGTCTTCTCCTTTTCTTCCTGTAATAAATTTTACACAGTGCTCCTACTAAAAGGGAAGAGGAAAACAACAGTCTGTCTTATCTATCAAACATTATCTAGAGCAAACTCTATTATGCCAAAACTCTCTCACACATTTAAGTACAAGGTATATAGTTGAACAATCATGTCATGCACGTCTTTTGGTGTTGTCACTTCTTTGCTTGTTCTGATGTATAGTCAAAAATGAATTAAACCTCATGCCAGCTTGGTTAGCCCGGAGATTTTCTTTTTGTCAGATTGCTGTACTGTTCTTAGCTGGAAAATATATGAGCATCCATTTAGAAGCTCCCAATCTCTTTCTGCTGGGAATTGATGGGTGGTGTTAGTTTGAATCTTGGAAGTCCAACTTTACGTCCTGTTTTCTTGACATCTTCCTGGATTTGGCTCCGGTATTCTCCAAAAGTGAATTTTCTATACACTGAGGGCTCCTGGCAGCTTCCTATTAATGAGTCAAATGAAGGGCATAGAAAATAAGCTATGGAGTATCTTTCCTGTCTTTCGTTAGTCATCACCTTGTGTTGGACGCTCCTGTAAGTGTCATTGCTCCAAGCCTATATATCGACATTATCGCAAAGGAAATGGTTAGGAAACAGCTTTCTTCAGCTTCTTTCCAACATGACAAAACAGATTGGAGTTGGACAAAGATAAAAATGCCAATTTGAGCTTTGAATAAATTAGCGTCAGGCTTGACGTGGTCAGTTGGTATATTCACTATATTGTCATCTTTTTGCTGATCTAGTTTTGTCCTGTTTAATGACTAAGGCAGGCCACATGAATAACATTTTCTTTTCTTAGGAAAGGCCAAGGAAGGTATATATGAGCTACAGTCTTCCATTCTTGATTCCCAAAACATTTTTATATAGGATAAACTCTATCTGAAAGGAGTCGTCTAGTCTATATTCGAAGTCATAGAGTCGAATCACCTCCTCTTTTTTACTGCTTTTTTACTACCTTTTTCTGTTTTCGATTGAAAAGCACAGGTTGGCTCCGTCAGAATTGGAAGAAGAAGTTACTTAATGAAGTGGAATGACATGACTCATAGTCGAGAAAAATGTTATAAATACCTGAAAGAGATCTCCAATGTTGACTATAAGTGCATGCTGATTAGGTTTCACAGCGACCCATTTGGAATCCTTCAGGAGCTGAAGTCCACCGACTTGATCTTGGTAAAGTATGGTAAGAAAATCGCTGTCAGTGTGGGGCACTAACCCAAAGATGTCAGGGGACAATGGACAAGCTGGGTAGCGATTTAAACGAAGGAAACAAGTGCTTTCTTCACACATGTCGTCAAAAACCTGTGGTGAGTGACCTAAATTCTCTGCCAGGACCCCAGCGAGTAACTTGGCAAGCTTTGACATTGCCGCTGCAAATTCCGTCATCACTTCCCTATTGGTTACAGTTGTCATCATCATCATCATCAGATTAGTATTATCTGATTATCTATGTATTAGTGAAAAACCAAAACAACTTTTAAAAGGGTACTTGGATATGATCATTGGGATGCTTTTTGAACAACTACCAATTAAAATTGGAATCATTCCTTGACGTAATTGCTACCTATATTACTAAAAGCCCTAGCCAACCAATCTCATGATTTGAGGAATTAAAGTTATAATCAAATTTGTATCGCATCAAATGTCTTAAAAGTAATTAACTGATCTACTATATGTAAAAAATATATACAAATATTTTAAATTAATTGTATCATGTACTTTATATATTTCGTTTAGAATTGTTTAAAACAACTTCAACAAATATATAACTTTATTTTAAATATAAACAAATATCCAGATTTGTACTTATACCTAGAATCTTAAAATGTTTAATAATATACAGCCTTACTCTTAAATAATAAAGAGACTGTTTCTAAATATGATGATAGCACAAAAAATACTCTTTGATTAAACATAAATAACAACTCCATATGTTTATGATTAATTGTAACAGACATGGAGTGAGAAACATGTCGGAAGTACAACTATTGACCAACTTATAATCAATTGAACCAATTAGGTGCTCGCTGCTTTGTTTGCAGAAGTTCTATGTCCATATGAGCTCTCTTACACTGGTGTACATGCCAACTTCCTATAGATATATATCGACTTGCATTAAGGAAGATGATCAGAAGATGAGGAATAAGATGTAAAACATATTGTCACTGGCACAAAACGAAACTGATGGAGACCAAAAGTAGTAAATATCATGATATGCATAGATAGAGAGAGTGAGAAAGATTACCTTAAAGAGGTAAACTCCCCATAGCAGTCTGGATCAGAGATTTTAGTGAGAGGGATATGGAAAGCCTCAGACCAGGAGAACTGGTTAGGACAAGTGGCAGTTGGTGCACCCCATCTGTAAGAGTTGTTGAGAAGTCCACAACTAGACTTCCTCTCAAAAGGGGTTTGAAACAACTTCATTTGCTCGCTTCTCATCCTCTTCAGCAACTCATGGCTTATCCCATGTTCCACCACCTGGAAGAATCCCCACTCCGAGGAAGCTCTGGCGATGGCCAAAGCACAAGCTTTCTGCTTCCTCTCGTCGTCACTGCTGAGACCACTGAGGTCTATCACTGGAAGTTGGCATCCCTCCAAGGCTGGCCCATTGGTGGGATGATGAATTTCGGCTCCAGAGACTGGGGTGATGGCTCCATAGTGGTGCAAAAGAGGTGGACTTGATGGTGATTCTATCATATTTTTGCTTGTTTTATTAACCATGCTTGTTGGGGGTAAAATATGTGAAGATGGTACTAAGAATCCTTAGTATATATATAGTGAAGTAGGAGTTTTTGATTGGAGCTAAAGAAGAGAGAGTGGACAAACAGCACAAGAAGAAGAGAACAAAGATGAAGGCTACTAAATTGCGACAGTTGGCAGGAGGAGAGCAATTCCCTCTCTGGAAGTATTGGGCTTGGACAGACCTAGTCTAACACAGATACTCATCATCACTATTTCTTATAGATATTCAACAGCCACAGAAAAGAAAAGGAAAAACAGAAAGACCATAGGAAGAAGACGATGTATGTGTAAAAAGAAACGATTGGGAACCAAACCTAATCTCTTTGTTGACTTTTATTCACAACTATTGTTTTTTGGTTCAATGGGATAGGTAGGGGCTGGAGGGAAGCTTTTGCAGTATCATTGACATATGTTTTTTTCCAACACTTTTGGGATTTAACTTTTTTTACCAGTACCAGACCATGATTCATGATACATCCTTTTCCTACCCCACAAGCCCCCCCTTTCTTTCTTTCTTTCTTTCTTTCTTTCAGATTCATTGACCCGAAATGACACTAAAATCACGCCAAACCAAACGTGCCATTTCAACACCTACTGTAGTGTTCAGTGGACTGTAATGAACTGATCTACAATTTTATCTTCCAGGGTCTTAAATTATGGATTGCATTGCACTGTAGCAGATTGCGATTATTGCAGACTATATAGTAAATAGTAAATAGTAATCATCGCAATATTACGTTATCCTTAAAAGGGTTCACCGACGGATTGAAAAAGAACTAAAGGACAGAGAAGGAAAAGGGTTTGGTTTGGTTTGGATTGGCAGGCACATCATGCATGGAGGAACTTTCATGATCATTATCAATTAACATCTGTAATTGTTATCTCCTTCATCAAAGTGCCTTTAATTTAACGACTTTGACTTGTAAGAGCTTTATGATTATATATGCTTCGCTGGTCGTTAGACACAATTGGGATAAAGTCAACAAACAAAAACAATTGCCAGCCATTTCTTAAAACTATGACGATCATTGATATTAACAACTGTATATTAATATGCCTCTCACCAACCCTTTCTTCTGTCTTCCACATCGTTCTTGCTGTTTCTTTGGAACTGCTTAACGTAAGACATATGCATAGCATTAACATGCAACGGTCTGATCTCTGGTACGTAGTACTTCAACCATTGGTATATTTAGATTAGAGTCTGAAACACAGTAAACACTGGCAGTTTAAGACAAGGCACTAACATTGACTACGTGAGTAGTAAACCCAAATACCTTAAATTTGACGAGTGAGATTACAAAGAAACCAATTTCATTCAAAGGCAGCAATAATATTTTAAGTCTCCCTCATTATCTGGGCCATAGTCTAATCATTTAAGTAGATATAAACAAACTGGGGGAAAGGAAAGGGTTATCATTTCATGAGGATCATCACCAAAACAGTCTCAGGTAGTTAGGTACTTAGGTTACTCCATATCATCCACACTCAAATCCATAATAAATAATATTAGAAGTGGCTCCATGTTTCTTGATTCAAACGACCACTTTATATTATTTAATTTCAAGCTTTTAACTTATTAAATAATTTATTATATACACTTTAAAATGTATTCATTAAGCACCTAAAATATTGTCAGGCACTCTCGCTGATAACACGTAGAATAGCTATCGCATAGCGAAACTAAGCTAATTAGCTAGGTCAAATTTGAACATGGAAGTAGGAGGAGAAGAAGAAGAAGAAGGAAGGCATCAAAGAGTGAGGCACATGTTTGAGGGGTCCCATTACCAAATTCAACGACAGTGTTGCCGCCCAGAAGGGTCTATTCTCTATAGTATAGACCAAAATTTGGACACAAACATAGTGTGAAACCAGACCCTGTCTGTCTTCATGTTTTGTGCCGCCCCAAGACAGACCCACACCATCTCATTACATATGTCCCTTGTTTCCTTTCTATTTTAACCATGTCAATCATTGTATTCCTCACTTATCTTTCTATGATATCATATGTATTCATAGTGAAAATGAATGAGAAAAATGTTCTTACCTCCGTGATTAAGGTTATCGTAATTATGAGCTCATTCAATGTGGTGACTCCCTGTACGTACTGAATATTAGGCCGCCTTTTCGAAAAATTGGTTGGGATCAAACTGTAATTTACCTCCCTTACATAATATCAGACCGGAGTGTGGAGGCGCCTAAGATCAGCGTTCCACTCTTGAGTCCAAGGTTATCGTAATTATACTCGCATCATCTATCGCAATCCACGATTTGAACTTTGACTGCTTGTAGTACGATTTCCATTGTGTTATGTGCTAATGTACTGCTCCTAATCAAAGGGAGTACGATCCTAAGAACGAGCAAGCTTTACGTTAATAAATACGGGCGGCGTTTAGCATTGAAAGGAGCGGAACATTGTTTATAGTTTCTTCTTTGGACATGTCACCTAAACCGACATTAAAGATGCTATGTATAATAAATATAACGACCACGCCTGAGCATTGCTTGCATGGCATGCAGGAGATGTTATATAATCAGAAAAAAAAGAATATAACAGAAGCAGGTTATGCTTGGAGCCACATGTTACTGCCCATTCCTGAGAAGAAGATTTTGTTTCTTAGCTAAAAAGAAGAAACGTGTAAGCCATTTTCAGACAAAAAGCAGCTTTTATTACATAATTTTCTACTGATGAACAGTTTGTTCTCTTCCATTATTTTAAGTCTCGCAGGAGAAGCCAAAAAAACCTTGTTTTCTCAGTAGAAAGTGTTGTACTTAATTTAGACCATAGAACAAGAGTCAGAACAAAATATATATGATAAAGGATTGGTTTTTGGTTGTTCTCCTTTGGAAGTTTGTACCACTTGCCAGCAATAATAAAGAAGGGAATTATTTGATGGGGATGAAGTTTTGTAAGATATGTGGATTAAATAACTTCTTTGATCTGGATATGGATGGCTTAAAAGTGTCTTCTCATAATTTGGACCCTTCTAAAACACTTTGTGGGTAACTTTAAAAACATAACTTCTTGTGCACCGAAAAAAACATAAATCATATGTTACACTACAAAATGTATCTCCAATCACTATGGAACAAGTCGAATTATCTTGTACTTAGTATGGTAAATTATTGCTCCCTTAGGTCATAGATTCTAATTACGGAAATAATCTCTTTCTAAAAAATTACAAAGAAAAAGTTGCACATATTGATGACCCTTCTTCGATCCTCACAAAGCGGAAAACTTTGTATACAGAATACGTTGACTTTTTTTAGTTGATGATTAAATATATAATTAACTTACTATTACGTGCTTTTAAATATTTATTCAATGATTTGAATTGTTGTCTCCTTAAATAATTTATGAAATACATAATTAGAAGATTATTACATATCTAATAATAACAATAATAATAATGATCTTTGTGGATAAAAGGATAAATGCTTTAATAATATGATGATAGAAGTTCTCTGAATGGTGAAAATGTTGAACCTCTTTGGAAAAAATATAAATATCCTATAGCTCTCTATCTAAAAGAAAATCCCTAGCATTTTCTTTGGACACAAATGAGGCAAAGGTCCCTTCAAATGTGCATAATTATGATAGATATCATGTTTGCCCTAAATTTTGTTCTCGAGTGCAGATTCAATATGGGAAACCAACAACTCACCCCACCTCTAATTAATAAGAAAAGAAAGAAAAGAATGTGTTTTGACATGCATGAAACAACACTGATTTATCGAGACGAAAGGACAGAATATAACAAAGAAAAGGGTGATGTGTTGAGTGTGTGTAGGGAAGGGAGGGGTTGTCGTGTAATGGGTGAACTGAACAAGGGAATACATGGGGGCGATGCAACCTAACAATACTATTCATCAAACCTCTGCAAATTATTGGCAGAACATATGGCCCATCACGTGCTTCGCCGTCACATTGCATTATTTGTCCAAACATATGTGCTTGTAGACTCTTATAATAATGTGACCCAAAGAATAGAGATAAGATCTTCGGTCTAATATTATTCTGTCTTATTCTGTTTTATAAAATCTCAGCTATTTATTTTACAGGATCTATGTAAGGTCTACGCAAGACTTACATAAAACCTATATAAATAAATAATTAAGATTCATTAGATACAATAAAATATCATAATATTAAACAGAAGATCTGAACTCGAAAGAACATACCGCACGTTGTTTTACGACTCAAGTTTCGCTACTTTCCGTGTTCCTTAGCCTTTGCAGGGTACTTGATAATGGTCTGTTTCTTTAGTTTCATTAAGATCCATTCACTTTAGTTACCTATAAGCGATGCTCAAAGCTCTCTATGAGACTATGCAACATTGTTGAAAGCCAGTTGTCCCCGTCCCCATGGATCTGGGAGAATAACTTGCTAATTTTGAGAAGGTTCAAAAAAAATGTATCTAAAGAATCAAGTCCCATCTTTGCTTTTCAGGCCTATATCGATCAAGGTGGCCGTTCAATAACACCAAAAACTGAGGATAACGTGCTAGAAGAAATATGTATAGATCAAGCACCAAACGTTACAATCCAAGGTGTTAGTCTAATCAGTTTGTACACAAGAAACATACTCAAAAATAAATTTAAGAAAGCTACAATGTGCGTCTGGTTAGACAATCTCTTCCTGGAGCACAGGAATAAGCAGTAGGCATCATTATTATCTGGTGCTTGGGTCGATACCTGGCTTTTAGGTTCAAAAATGGCATCTTTACAAATTTTTCCCCCGTTCCACCCATAACTGTGATGAGCATGTGTAAACATGAAGGAAACAACCTCCTACCAGCTGCTTGGCATTTACAGTAAATTTCTTGTACTTACAGAGACCAGATAAATATGAAATTCACCTCACAAAGTTCACCCCCCATCAGCACCTTGGTTCCTGCTTCATCGATCAATTTAAGAAGACTGTCCAGTCTAAATTCAATAGCAGATCCTAAAAACAGTTGAGAAATGCAAAGAAATCGAATTGGTTAAAAAAATGAAGTTGAGTTTATAAGAAGAAATGTGGATCAAGTGACATAAATGCTAGAAGGGTCAACCTTATTATATCCTAATCTATACTGAATCCTACATTGAAAGAGGACACCTTAACCAAAACCTATTTTAATTCAACTTCTCATAAGGAAAAAAGAAAATTATTAAATACAAGAGACTATGGAAGAAAACAACACACCGAGACAAGGTATTAAAGAAAATACTAAGAGAATAACACCCTAACAGTGAAAATACATGTCAACACTTAAGCTAGTCCTAATATCCATTAGAGGACAGAGCACCTAGAAGCATTGTTTATAAATATGTACAAAAAAAATTGGTTTTGAACTTTAATTGCGCTGTGTATAAAAGAATATATAAGAAAAGTATTCTGACGCAGTACTGTTTTTCAACAGAGCACTTAGGAGTACTGTTTATAAACATGTACCAAAAAAATTGGTTCTGTAACTTTGATTATTGTGTGTAAGAGAATATACAAGAAAAGTATTCCGACCCAGTACTGTTTTTCACTTACCCCTAGCAGTTCCTTGGTTCAAAGCATTTCCAAGTGAAAGAATAGTCTGCATAATTCTCTGCAATTTGGCAAAATTCCTGATCTGATGAGAAGAGAAAACTTAAAAATAAAATTTTATATCATTGCCAAAACAAAAGAAAGAAAAGAAATACACACACACAGACTCTCAAGCACAGATATACGACTTGCCTCTTCAGCAGCGGAGTTCACAACATTCAGGTTATTTCTAAGGTCAGAAACCTAAAAAGAAAACTCAAGGGTTTAAATATTTAATTTCCACAGAACTCATAATAGTTAGCAAAGGCAAATCAGGATGCATGTTCTAACCTGAGAATGAAACTGCATCTTAAATGCAAAAACTCTGAGCTTCGATTCGACTGGTGGAACTACCTTAGTATTTTAAAGTAATTATATGATCCATAAATCACAGGAATTATAAGTGACTGGATGCAAAAGAGTTGTTGAGCTAGTTTCTCAACCACAACCTCCTTCTTTTCATCTATTTTAAATATCACATAGCGGTGCACCTTCTTTCTCTTCAGTTCCAGAACACTCTTTGGTGTGATCAGACACACGTAAGCCGGGTGAAGCATTTGGCTGATTTAATTCATTCGAATGACCAACAGGTGGTATGGCACATTTGAAGCATCAAATCATCAATAAAATCCAATAATTTTCAAGTAATGTCACATGCAAGTTTACAACTGTACATACTCCTATCATACATCTTTTATAATTTAAACGCCACATAAATGAGAAACTTTATTTTGTATTTAACCCAAATCAATAAAAAGTGATGAGGACGCCATAACCATACTAATCCTCCACCTCAGAAGGATTAATATTAGTTAACCCCAAAATACTACCTTTCTCCATGAACACCAAAAAAGGAAGAAGCTTTATTTATTGATGTTTTGGCCCAGATGATGTAAAAAGTAACGAGTAAAAAAAAACCCCACCAATTGAGACAATCCAAAACAAAATCAAGTCACAAGTTTACAATCAAAGAAAACTAAAAATGATAGAAAACAAAAGGATGAAGAGATTTGTACCTGACTAAGTCCCCTAAAGTTGAAAGCCATGGGAAATAAGAGAAGAAATGGAGGTCAGGTGACTTGAGGAAGAGTAGACAGGCGGCTTCAGTTTAAGAAATCTGATATCCAAATGATTTAGGTGAACAGGAAAAAGAAGTCTGCATGTAGCGCACTAAAGGCAAAGTGGGGCCATAAAAAAAGAAATGATCTTTAAGATTTGTAAGATATTGAGAGAAAAATAAATAAATAATGAAGAACCAAGAGACAAGATACTCACAAACACGAAACAAATCAGAAATCCTCATAACAGCCACCTAGAAACCAATCAATCAACCCAACGGAGAGTATTAGTAGCAGATCCTGAGAAAACAGAATAAAAAATAAAGAATCTGCAGAAAAAAAATAACCAAACAAAGGCGAGGAAAGAGCAAGATATTGGAGGCGTACCAAAGAGAAATCTAGCAACGATAAAGCGATAACGAAACCATAGAATTTTCTTCAGGAGAAACAAAAAAGAAACAACCTTTAAGATTTGTAAGATATCGAGAGAAAAATAAATAAATAATAAAGAACCAAGAGACAAGATACTCACAAACACGAAACAAATCAGAAACTTTATTTTGTATTTAACCCAACTCAATAAAAAGTGATGAGGACGCCATAACCATACTAATCCTCCACCTCAGAAGGATTAATATTAGTTAACCCCAAAA
>JAOTIZ010000003.1:6203665-6223282 GCA_027123425.1 Erythroxylum panamense
TCCTACCAGCTGCTTGGCATTTACAGTAAAGTTCTTGTACTTACAGAGACCAGATAAATATGAAATTCACCTCACAAAGTTAACCCCCATCAGCACCTTGGTTCCTGCTTCAGTAGGATCCCAGAAGGCGAGCCAAACATCATTGACTAGAAACACAAAGAAAAGCAATTAGAGAATATCTGCAAGTAATTTTTGCGATATAGACGAAAATAAGAGAGTGAAAGCCTGTCAACAGGGACAATGGTGTTTTCATCTGCCTGAACTCACAACCCAAAGTGGTTCAGTGTCTCTGTGCATATCTTTTACTTTAAATTAATCTAGCTAATATCATTAAAGCACCAGACCAAATTAGAGTCTAATTAAAGCTCATCCTAATATAAACTCGGACAAATCACAAGGACAATACCTGTGTAGTGTTAGGTAATATACTGTTCGCAAGCTCCTCATTGATGCAGACAGGAAGAGGCAGCATTTGACTCATCATGCCAGGCGTGTCTCTCATACTGCAAAGATCATAGTAAAATTTTCACAACATAAGCGACAAATAAGTCAAAATTATAGAGGCAATTGGCAGGACTGGATGAACTTGAAGAAGTTTAGAACATTTACGTACTCATTGAGGATGGTAGTAATATTGTTCCTAGCACAACAAAAGAGGTTGATGTTATCGTGCAACTGTAGGAAAAATGTAATATATTAACATCACACTCAACAATCATGAGTTGTCTTGCATAATAACGGTTCATGTAAGAACAAATGTTCACTGAGAAGTAAAAGGATTTAATTCTGAAAACCTATTAAACCATTAAAAATAGAATTACTTTAGCTACTCATATCAAAGCAAGGGAAACAATTTTCCATTTTCATCCACAAAACATGATTTAACTGAAATATTAGAAAACAGACATTAAGATGCTGCACGACATCAGAAATGATTCTCACCTAAAACGCAATCATACCACAAAATAACAGGTCTTTTCTACTATGCAGAACAAAGTTTTAGAGTACATTTAAATCTGGCCTTTATATGTTTCAAGTATTTCATATTCATATCATGTAGTGACTTCTTTTTCGCTTCCACTCTTTCTAATATTTCTTATTTACCTAGATGAGACATTAAATTCAGGTTTTATAAATGGATAGACATTGGCTCCCACATTTTCAGTCCGTCCTGCATTTCAACTTCTTGTTTCCATCATTTTTTTCAAGGGCATTATTATTTTCTAGATTTCAATGATGGGACTTAATACTGATTCCATTTCTAAGCCAAGTAAACTCTCCTAGAATCATTGAAGGATTCGGCACAAGATGACCGCAATATCACAGCATTAGTTTGGTCGTATGGTTGGAAAATGTCTCATTCTGTTCATTTCACCATTGAGAAATATGCTAACATCACTTCATAAGAATCTGCTAGTACATAAAGTGATGGGATGTTTATAAAATGCTCACCAGGAAAAAAAATACAAATAAAAGCAGCAACACCAAATTTGTTTGCGCATCATGGTTAATTAAATAGAGCTAGATACAATTTAGTAAATAAGCAATGCATGTTCACCTTAAACATAGAAAGGTTAGCTGTAATTTGGCTAAAAGCTTGAGCATTCTGTTCCAGAAGATGCTTAGCTGTAGCACTTATTCCTGAGACCAAGTAAGCAAGCAAAAACACTAGTAAGCACAACCTGCTTTTCAGTCAAAATTCAGAAATTTAAAGAACTTAAGGTAGTATCCAGTCCAGAAAAGTCCAAATGAGTATCGAGTAGCAGAAATAGAGCAAAAATGAAATTTTCTTTTTTGAGATAATCAAACAAAGATGATGAATTTATTGGACAATAAACAATACTGAAGACACACAAACATGGAATTGCCAACAAAGTAACTCTTGTTGACCATCCTCTCAACATATTTCCCTTAAATTTTAGTAGCCTTTTGAAAGATATTCTACACAGAACCTTTTTCTAGTTCTAAAGTCTGCTAGTAATCAGCCAAAAATGGATGTAGTCAGTGAACAAGGCTGACCAGTTAGGAGTAAGGCTGCGTATTACTGGATCTCCCCAGACCCCACGTCTCAGCGGAATTTCTACTAGGTGGTGGTGTCGTTTTCAGTGAACAAGGGTAAAGGATATAATCATAACATGGAGCACACAGTAAATAGTTGTAAAAGGGTAATATATGTTGGAACCAAAGCCCAGAAACTGCAACTTGGCAAAATAAATTTTGGAACTCAGCCACAAAAGTAAATTCTCTATAAATTTCTAGCAAAAACTCACAAATAGTTTATACTTTAGTTTAAAATGTCTTCATCCCAATCTCGTCGCTCTCCAAGCCATACAGCCTTGCTAGAAAAACAGTCCCGATGATATTCAATAGTGTCCCATAATGAAAGACAACCATAACAACTCAGACAAAGAATGGTTGTCCTCAGATAGAACAAAAGTAACCCAGATAAAAATTCTGCTTCTTTGAGATTTGAGGACAGAAAATTAGTTCTTAGTCATTGATAATTGTGATATAACGACTAACAATGAACTTAACAAATCCAGACTAATACCAATCAGAGAAGAAATGGAAACTGCAAACTATGGAAAAGCATTTGATTTTATGATGCATTTATGCTGTATCTCTGTGTGTGTGGGTGTTACGCTAAATTTGCATTCTTCTAAAGCATTGATTCAGCAGTGAGGAACGTATACCCAGAAAGTCCAAAATTAGAGTGCCAGAGAGGGAGATAGAGGTGACTTTTTGAAGGCAGAATGATAGTTACTTAATGCAAAAGAACACATTCAATGATGGAGACCTTGAATGTAAGTTACTTAATAGAGAAACTGACTGAAGTCAATAATGGAGGCATTGAATAAAATGTTCAGGAAATTAAATTTATTACCTTCAAATAAGATTGGTTCTCTCCGGTCCATATGGTGTAACAAAAGAGGATATCCAGCAATGCTCTGTGGCAGAGTAGAAGTCATATTTATCTTCATAGATGATTCCACCAGCTTATCCTGAAGAAGAATAAACTTAAGAATACTGGTTCTTCAATCAACACGACATCCTAAGCACATTGATTGATTCAATGAATTAAAGATATTCACTACTACTACTAGAAAATTATAATTTTAAGAACCCACTTAATCTGTACAAAAAATTCATCCAGCAATACAATCAGAACTCTGTTGCCAAATGTTGCAAAACTACTATAAACTATATGATAGCAGCATGACTCAAGAATCCTTGCGAGATGGACTAAAAACAGAATCATAGTATCAAGATGCTTAATATCAGAGATGTCATATTTTACACACTGAATTGCCCAGCAGATTGTCAGCATCCAAGTTGACTTCAAAACAAACCAAATGATCCTACTGGCCTATCTCATAACATCGCATCCTATGGTTGGTCAACAAACTTTACCTCATAGGCCCATACTGACAAGATGAAGACCATGAAACCCAAAATTACACAATGAAAACATTAAAATTTTGTCTCTATCTGACATATAGTTCAAAATGAAGACTACCGAACCAGACATGCATATAAAGATATCGAGATATTGAATTAAGTGCCGTTTCAATACTAGAAATTTGGGATATTGGGGTAAATCAACAAGCCATGTATCAAGTGCCTGATCTATTGAATACGAGTTAGAAAAGTTTCAAATTTCAGATAAACATGGATGAAAAAGTTTGCTAATTCCATCCCTCCTTCCACCCAGCCCTACACTGCTCATGCCATCTCTTTGTACTTGAATACAAACACAAAACATTTGTTTGTACTAGGATATGGGGTGACATTTTGTAGCCTCCAATAGAACATATCCTAAAAGATGCACAATTCCATGATACCAAGTGTTTGACCCTCCTGTATGCTATAAATTTGATTTAAAGAATTTATTACTATGAAAAATATATGTCGCCTGAACCTGCTCAATATCGGGTCATTTCTTTTTCTGTTCAATCCGACAGTTCTGTCAAAGTCTAACAACATTGCCTCACCAGTTTCTTTGGTAACTTTCTTAAATTCCATGCAACTTTCTTTTTCAATGCATTCAACTATAGTATAAAGAACATACAAAATACAGAAAAAATGATAAAACAGCAAATTTATTTGCCAAAGATTCCTGCATACCTTACGATTACTGACCTTTTTTCCTGCTTGGCATTCCTCTGCTTTCCTTCTCTTTCTCTGCAAGAGTTTTTCATTATTACATCAAAACCTAATAGATTGATAATCATAGATGCTTTCCAGTAATGTGAATGTTAAAGTACTTTGGAATCATGAACTTTCTGTTGGAGACACAAAAATATTACCGATAAATTTAAAATTTGGCGTTGATTAATGCTTTTCTTTTCAATCTGTATAGCAGTTATTGGTCACTACTTTAAGCTCCTCATCAAAAGGTTTCATTTTGAAGCACATTTATTCATGCAGTCACCTATAGTCACAGTTTAGATGTAAGGCATGTAGGTACGTGGGGGTTAGAAGGGGGGAAAGGGATGATCTGAGATAGCAATAAAACAATAATCTAATAACTCGTTGATTTTGGAAAAGAAGATTGAGAAAATTGTAATAGATTATTTACAAAGTATTGAAGTTATGAAATTTTTCAACTCAAAAAAAGAGAACTCAATATGAATCTCATTATCAAAGTTTAAAAATTCAAAAGCAGAAACATTTTGCAGCATAGCACGATAAATTTGAAACCACCTTTATATAAGAAGGATCTAATAGAGTATAGAAAGTATCAAATGTGAGTATCTATGGGAAAAAAATAATAGCCTACCGTCATCCACCTACACCTCAATGCAACATCACGTACAGTTTTGTCACGCAACATGGCTGCAATCTTTACATACTTCATAATACTCGGTTCATCCGCATATCTGAATATTAAAGTATAGATGCATCATAAAAGGACCAAAAGGTAAATTAAGCTGCAAACTCAGAAAGGTAAATGAAATTATGCTAATGCAATATAAAGTTGGAATATACAACATTTCTGTTCGCCACATCTTAATAATCTTGTTCAAAAAGCTTGGACACAGATGCTGCGAACCATTGCACCAAATTATGAGCATGCCAGGGACTTACCAGTAACATTTTCCATAGCCTGGCCTTACAAAACCAAATTTCATGTACTTTTGCATCAACAGACCCATAATTTACTATTTGGATACCAAACAAGTCATCGCAGAGGATAGGGAGCATAAATTTAAGATCCTGTGGAAAAGAAGCAACTCCAGAATTGCAAAATCACTGCCTAAGAAAACTGTCGCTACAACCCCTAAGAACCCATATACTTTGAAGACTGCATGAATACCCACATAGCAATTTTTTTAGTTTCGAATTAAGATCACATTAAAAGAAAACTGGCACCTTTCAGTGATTTCACCGAGCTTGTTACAAAAAAGACTTACAAGGAAAGTAATAATATGTGTTTAAGAGCATACAGAAGGAAAAAACAGAAAGAAGATAACCCCAAAAGAAGCTACCTACTTGAGAAGGCCTTCCTCCAATTTGTACTGTTCCTCAACTGACCACTCAACAGCGAAGCCAGTGTCATGCTTTAACCCAGAAATGGAATCAAGAACAAGAGAAGAAGCACCGGAAGAATTGCTAGTTTGGACCTGAACCAGTCCAGGACTGCTGTTAATCATGCTTGAACTCCCAGGAATCATCATGCTCGCTGAAGAAGTATTAACTGCACTCATTCCAAAGTAATTCCCCATATGAATCATCTCGGAGGTGCTGTTTATTGCGCCAGATTGAAAAGTTATAGCATGTCGATGAAGAGCAGAATTCCAGGTTCCATCTTGATGAAACCCCGTGTTCGATTCTGCAGCCATTTTTCTATTCAAAAGGCCTTACCTTTTATACAACACCATATTCACTCGATAAAACCCATCGACGAAACCAACCAGGAGACTCAAATCAACAGCCTACCCACTTTAGATTAACTCCCAAAAACTCTGTAAACGATACCAAATATCAAAAAGATGAAGCAAACACCGCTTAATTTACAGTCCAAACAAGAGAAAAAAAAATCAGCTAACAACACTAACACACCAATATCTAAAAATCTCACCAAACAGAACCCTAAATTCCCTCAATATATACAAGAAAGAACTTGGGTTTACACTTCTGACAGAATCTATTATTGTCCAACGAAACAAGTCTCCAAAATGGCATAAAAAGAGGGTTTCGGAAAACAGAACTCAGAAGACAAAAAAGAAAAAGAAAAGAACGGACGTGTGGTGGTGAGGGAGATGGAAAGAAAGAGACAGACAAAAAGAGAAAAGAGGAAAGACTGATGTGGGGTTTTACCTTTTTGAGTACTCTACTCTCAGCCGAAGCCCTAATTGGGCTTAGTTCATCTTGCACAAAGCTCTAAACTTTTTCTCTCACTATCTTCCCCTGCTATCTCACCCACAAACTCACTAAACAAAACACACTGTACATGGCTGTCACTACTCTCAGCTCTTACTTTTTGTGGGATGTTTCTCTCTCCAACTCATTCTCTCTCTATCTCTGGACATGCCAGAAAAGCCTCTCTTTTTTTTGAGATTTTCCTGTTTTTCTTCTCCGAAAGTTCATCCATACTAGAGCTAATGGATAAAAGACAGAGCTTTATTCATTAAAATATTACTAATAATTATTAATTTATATACAATTTTGGGGAGTTTTTGATTTTTTATTAATATAATAAAATTTATAAAATATAAAAGTCACAATAAATCATAAATATATATTATTATTATGATTGGGTTGATGTTATCAGATCTTGGAATTCTGCAACAGTGCGAATCCCAATAAGCATTTGATGCCAATTATTGTGGAGTCTCCACATTTTCTTACTTCTTTTCGTTTTGTATGTTATTGGTTCCATCACATTTTGTTGGTTTCCATTTTCAAACTTTCAACTCACACAATGTGCCCTTGTAATTAATGGGTATATTGGAAGGGCCAAGTTGCCAACTGCTGAGCTTATAAGAGTGCCTTTGTAATTAATGGGTATATTGGAAGGGCCAAGTTGCCAACGTAATTAATGGGTATATTGGAAGGGCCAAGTTGCCAACTGCTGAGCTTATAAGAGTTTAATTGGGTCTTACTTTGGTTTAATTGTTTGGTTATTTAATTGTTTGGTTATTGACGAATCATCATCGAAGTGGATTCGTTATAAGTCATTAACATCCTGTCTTCTTTCAATATAGTGTTAGCTGAGAATAATCTTTTAATAGCAGGTACCCGTGGGTTAATTTCAACGAGATTGGGAGGTATAAATTCAGCATGTACATCGCGAAGGAACTAGTGTGCCAATAATCTGACCGCTCTCATAGTCCTAACCAACCCAGACATGTTTTTTTTTAAGAGTCTCCGATGTTAATCATAGAATTCATTCATCGAGACAAGCAAGGAGCTTTGTACCGCAGAGCACTGCGTTAGTTAGATAGTATTTTGAAATTTTGGTTTTTTCCTTTGTAAAAAAAATTGAGCCTTCCAATACACATTCACTACATTTTGCCTATGTTTCTAAACTTTGTTTAGTTGATTCTCAATTTTTTTTATAAGTCTATATGTAATTGTTGAACATTCATTTAAAAATAATAATTATAATTTTTTAAATTATAGACTGAGTGAGAATTAAGAATATAATAAATAGTTAATTTACTAATTAAACAATTAGTTATGCTTAAATAATGTTTGTTTTTAATGAATTAAAGGTGTAATACATCATATGAAATAATAATAAGCTATAAACAAGAACTATTATATGAATATGATAAAACTATCATTCCATTAATACACTTAGCTAGATACCTTATGTAACATGTAATTATTGTAAGCCAATTAATGTAATATTAATATCCATTATATCAAAAATTTTATTATATTTTCAAACATCTCTTAGTCTTAAATCATCAAATAGTTTTAGTTACCTAATATAACTTGCCTTAAAAAAATTGTCTTAGGAAAATATGTAATTGAAGTAAGATGATTAAGATAATAAGATATGATTAAGACTACTAAAACACTTTGAGGTTTTTAATTAACAATTTTGATTAAATTACAATTGCACCTTTTATCGTCTTATATCTATTGGTAAGGACCTATTTTCTTAAAACTATAGTATATTTTGATTGTCATTAACTGAATTGAGGACTTTAATAGTATTGAATTTGGAGTGAAAACCTAAAGAAAAGCATTGGTGACAAAAATTAAATTAACAATATAAGAGTTTAACGCGTGACATCCTTATAATCAAGGACTTAACATACATATTTATATTGTTGAAAAGACAATGTTGTAATAAAAAATCAGTAATAAATATTGGAATTAGATAGGTATTTCAAGGTCTAACAATATCATTTTACGAATAAAAAGAATTCTATTTACTTATTTATACGAAGAGCTCTTCTCTTTAAGAGTAATTTTTATTTTTTACTTTCTATTATTTTTCTTATTTTCGTTTTCTTTTCTTATCCCTTTTATTTATCTTCCTTTTTATCCATCTCATGTTTATACATTTTTATACTTGAAATAAGTTGCCCAATTCCATATTATTTTGACATCTTTGTTTAAGGTGAGTTGTCTCGCTTTACATAAATAATTATCACATCTTGAAGTTATAATTGACTCACTTTGTTAGATTAGCAGTATCATTTTTTATCATTTGTATTTTGAGTTGTTTCTCACCACCTAAACTATTACTTCATTCATAGATATACTTATTAGTAGTGAATTGCTTCACTTTATGGGACGATTGTTTTATCTTGATGATATAATTACCTCACCTACTAAAATTAGTCGCATCATTCGTAGACATTTTGTTTAGGTTAATTGTCTAACTCCAAAAAGGCAATTGTCTCACTTTTAAAGGATAGTTGTTTCACTTACCTAAACTAGTTGTATCACTCTAAGGTGTCTAATACAATACAAATGAGATAAAGAGAGGAAATTAAGCAAAGAGAGACAAACACAAAGAAAGAAAGGGAGGGAAATAAAGGAGAGAATGATAGAAAGAGAGGAAGAGATGGAGCAAATAAAGAAGAAATAGGTATTGAAAATTGTTACATTCGTTAATACTCATGTTATTCCTAAATGGCACTCAAGAGGGAGTAAATTGAGTATATTCAAGATTTTAATTAAAGAATACTAAGTTGTAAAACAAATGTCTACAAATTGTCATCATAGGCATTAGTTATTCAGTGTGTAAATGTTTTGCTTTACAAAAGTGTTTTTGGTGTTGGAAGCATTCTTATGGCTATATCCAATTTCATGCCTATTGTTAGAACTCTTTTAGGCTCCTAACATATTTTCTAGTTTCTCATTTCATTTAGTGAACTTGTACAATAATTCTTTGAGATAATAAACTTCCTTCTTCAACTCTTCATTCTTATACTTCAAAGTACCTAAGCTAAGATTATCCACTATGGCTAAACCTTTAGAACGTTTGATGTTGTGCAATTTTCTGTTTATCTTCTCATTTTCACTCATGCATAGATATGTATTCTTTTATAGTTTTTTTAGTTTGGAAGATAACTTTTTCTTTTTCATGCTTATAATTTCAAGATTCTCGACAAGTTTAGCATATGTTAAATCATTGTCACTATTATTATTGCATGATTTAGAGTTGTGAGTACTTCATTATCATCTTTTGTCATAAAGCACATGTGAGCTACATCTCCTTCTTAATGCCACTTTTAGAGTCACTTGTATCATCCCAAGAGGAAGCTTTGAATGCCTTCTTTTTTCCCTTTTCCTTCTTATCACTTCTTTTATGTTTGTCATTCTCTCTGAGAAAAGAACATTGAGACTTCATGTGTTCAAGTTTCTTACATTCAAAGCAAATAATTTTATTTGATTTGCGTTTTAAATCCACTTTACCACCTTTGTAGTCCTTTCTCTTTGATGAGTTCTTCTTCAAGAATTTCTACAATTTTCTAGTGATTAAGGCAATATCTTCTTCATCACTTTGATCAGATGACGTATCTTCCCCTTCATTTGATTCTTGCTTTGAGACTTTGAATTCTAATTTCTTTCTCTATAGAAGCATCATTTCTTATTGCGTCTTTTGGAGCCTTATTTCATATGGAAGAAGAGATCCAAGGAGCTCCTCGAATGGTAGAGTTGTTAGATCTTTTATATTCTTATATGGTCGTCACTTTAGCTTCCCATGTTTTCGGCAATTTCCTTACTATTTCAACGTTAGTGTAGGTCTTTCCAAGACCCTTGAGAGCGTCGAAAATATCAATAAATCTATAATACGTGCTAGAAATTCTTTCATTATGATTTGTTTAGAACAATTCATATTAGTCTGCATTTCTTAAGTTGCTTTGTTTCTTCATAAGTAACTTATAATGTATGAAAATTTTCGTGAGCTATTTCACACATAAAAACTTTATTACGTTCATTTCTTACTAATGCACAAATCAAAATAAGAATCACTTTACTATTTAAGCAGGTTAATATTTTGTCCTGAGCATCTCATTCCTCTTTTAACTTGAAAACTTTTCTATCATCTATAATTTTAATAGATATAGACCACTTGAGACAATTTCCTATAAATCTACATTTTCGGTCATCAAGAAAAAATTTGTTATTATTTCCAATAAAGGTAGTCATTTCTATTAAAAAAAAGGGTTTTACTAATGTTTTGACCATCTTAGTTAAATGATGATTATGATGCTCCTAAGTATGTTATTATGACCTTTGTTATAAGATTTCTTTTAAAATATTATCCTTATAAATATACTATAATACCACTTGTTATTCCCCAATGGCACTTAAAAGAAGGGATGAATTGGGTTAATTTAAGATTTTAATTACGAACTTATAAAAGCAATGTCTACCAACTATCACACATGCAATAATGAAATAAAAGTAAAGGAATTTAATTATACTTGTAAATAATAAAGTAAAGAGCAAGAGAAGAGAAATACAGACTGATTTACAATGGTTTGGTAAACAATCATTGCCTACGTCCACTCTAAGACTCATCTTGAATTTTACTATAATTCTTCTTTTAAGGTCGTTAGAGTATTTCATATTGACTAAACATGAAAATATTAAAGGGTTTATAAGTGGTAAGGGTCAACTATCAAAATGACTAGTGGCAATAGTTGACCCAAGCTTAATTATTAATTGTGGGCTCTACACTATGCCCATATTAAAAAATCTAATATGGTATCAGAGCAGATTTGGTCCAGATTATTAATTTCTCAGTTGTCCGTCTGAATTTTCAGTCTCAACGACCTGGTTCAATTATCACTGCATTTATTTCAAGTAATAACTGGATGTTCAATCCCAGTTATACTTGAAGGAGAGTGTTAGAGTATCTCATATTGACTAAACATGAAAATGTTAATGAGTTTATATGTGATAAAGGTCAACTATCCAAATGATTAGTTATAGTCATTTTGACAATGGTTGATCCAAACACAATTATTATTAATGGACTCTATACTCTGGCCATATTAAAAAATCTAATAAAGGTTAAAATTAACCTTTATATAATTTTTTATTTTGGCAAAGAGAAACCTCCTTTCCGATCTTTCTTTAAGGTAAAAAGAAACCTTAAGTCACTTTAGGTACTTCCAATACAATGATTACAAACCCAAACAATAGGTTACAACTCAAACTTACTCAATTAGATATTCAAAAAATCACAAAAAAAATCTCACATGCTCAAAGTGAGACAATGAATGCTCAAATTATTGAAAAATGTTTAAAATGTGTGTAAAAGACGCTTAAATGCTTTTTGATGCTAAAACCAATTAAAAAAACATGTGTATTTTGTTTTGAAATCCTTTTTAGCCATTAAAGCCAAAAATTAACTTTTACAATGACTATATACGAAGCACTGATTAGTTAGCCAGTATGCAATAAAAATTCCAAATAAACTAATTGTTAGAACATTGGTCGACTAGTAAGCATATTGGTCAATTAGTAGGCATATTGATCTACTAATATAGCATATTGGTCGACTAGTACATAAAACCTATATTGGTCGACTACTAACCTATAAAGGCGTTAAAATCATATTTTTTGGGTAATTGGTCGACTAATAACCCATATAGAATGATTAATCACCCAAAAAATATGATTTTAACACCTTTAGATGCTAAAACTCAGTTTGATTAATGTAATTATTAATTAAACATCCCAAAATGTTCCCTAATAGAAATGAAAATTTTGTGCATGATGAGACTTTTAGACTATCAAAAACAATCAAGATGAGCTTAATAAGTAATACATAAAATAACTTTGATGTATCTTGATTTTCTTCTAGACTTGATCTTGATATTAAAGATTGCAAACTTTGTCTTCTTTTCGTAATCCTTCGACAGGATGATATCTTGTTCTCATATTTGATAGGAATATATCTTGTTCTTGTAGTCCTTCTCATCAATAACATTAACCTTATTAGTAGTACTAGTGCTTTATTATCATCAAAACCTCGTTTGGTACCTCCTTTTTTCAACAGCTTAGAACTTAATTTTGTTACATATTAGGAAGTTTCAAAAGAAGAAGGATGAGAAAATAGAAAAAAAAAAGCTTTCAATTATTATTCTTTAGCCTTATATCTTCTCGTTACAACTAATAAAATGATTCAATTAATATGAACATAAGTAAAAATGTGTTTTTAAGTTGAAAATATAAAAGTGTGATGAATACAGGAAGTTGTTAGCAAATTTATCTTACAAGTTACCGGACTAATATGTCAAAGAACTGAAAACTGGATAAATTATAACAATGACAATTTATGGTTATCATGATAAGCTAACTATGTTAGTGGTATGGCTGAAGCTCTACATACATCAAATCTCCTATATTAAACTCTTTTTCAATTATGTGTTTGTCAGTTAATTGTTTCATCTTGTTCTATACTCAATTCATGTGGAATTAAATTAACTTGAATGCCATTTCACAATCACATAATGTCTGACTAATCACCATCACTTTGGAATTACTAACAAGGTAAGAAGATGACTAAGATGAGGATAGCTATAAAGAACTTCAAAAGGATCACAATAAATGGAGAAATAGTGGGTGGTATTATACCACCTGCAAGGCCCCAAAATATACCCTAGTTGAAATAATACATGTTTATGAAAGTACATGTGTGATAAGAGTTAGAATTTTGCTATGATTAGAATATAAAAAAACTTATGACTTGAATTTTTAATTAAGTGGATTATAGTGAGTAAATTGTAATTAACTGATACCATTAGATAATTGAGATATTTAAATGTATATTTAGAATAGGAAAATTTTCAAGCGGCAAGATAAATTGATATATGAAAACTGCAAAGATTAAGCCTATGAGTTAATGATATTTGGCATGAGTAATTAATTGACAAATGGCTTGGCAAGAATGTAACAAATGACATGGTTAATAAGTTGCCAAGTGGACCAATGGAAGTGTTGCAATTGGAAGCATAAGTGGAGGCAAATGGGAGTCATGCATTGGAGATATATGTGGCAATGCATAATGAAGACACCTAGCAACTTTGGTGTCAAGCCTTTACAAGACTTTGGTAACCTTCATTTGGCTCTCTTCTCTCCACCGATTCTTTGGTCTACCTTTGTACTTTGATTTTGCAAACTCCTTGCCATGTGCTGTATGAAGAAGCTCTCTCAATTTCTAGGCTGATGTTCTTTGGGTGTTAAAAACACATTACATCTATTTTGGTTTTGGAAGTGTATTAGTTGCTTGGAAGATGCTGTAATAGTTGGAATCTTGGAGTTGAATTTGAAGTTTAGTAAGGTAAGGGAATTATAAACTTGGTATCCTATGATAACATGTGTTATTTAATGTTTGATATGGATTAATTGTGTACTGAAATGGGAAAAAATTGAGGTTTGATACATACTAAAAATTGGTTCAGATGAGTAGTTCTACTGGACAGGTTTCGGTGTTTTAGCAATATCTTGCCCTGTAGGTATCTAAATTGGATGAATTAAAATTTTTATTAAACTAGAAACTTATATCTACAACTTTCATGAAGGCGTCAATATGATTTCTGTCACTAAGTGTGTCAAAAGTTGGCTTGAAGTTGAGTATCTAGAATCTGTCGCTGTTTGTGAATAGTCTGTAGTCATTTGGGGATAATTTTCAAAATACTGAACTAAATTGCATAACATTGGTGTAAATAGAAACTTAATACATAAAGGAACAAATTTTTAGAAGAATGTTTGGCCTAATTCCTTCATTTTTATTGTCAAAATGACTATGTAACATTGACCCAAAAGTTTGTTTTAGGGAAAAACCTGGAAGAAAATGATGAAGTATGTGTTTTCACTAAACTTGCTTTGGTATTTTGATTATAACTTGAACTGTGGATCTCCAAATGAGTTGGTTCTTAATTCAGCTTAAATTAGAGACATATTTATACAACTTTATTGAAGAAGTTAAATTTTAATTATGTCTCTAAGATTTTCAAATTTTGGCATGAAATTGAGTCTTGGCTTAGGTTGTAGTACTACCAAGGATAGAAATCATATCCTGTGGTTTTTGAATAAACTGTATTGATGTAAACCAAATTAGACTAAGATGTCTTCATCAAACTTGAAGCTTATTATCTTAGATTTAAATTGGTATAAAGTTTGTCATTTTGGATGTTGGAATTGAGAGTTATAAGGTGTACAACTTAGAGGAATGTTCATGCATTAGTCAAAATTTCAAATGTACACAGTCTGTGGCATTTTGAGCATAACTCATTGAATACTAAACCAAATTGGATGAACTTGGTATCATTGGAAACCTAAGACAAAGAGGTAAAACGTTCTAGAAGGAAGTATTACCTAATTACCTCAGCTTTCTTATGAGAATAATTAAACAAAGTGGACCCGAAGGTGGATTGTGAAATAAATTTGGATTGAGAGATTGAGTATGATTTCACATGATTGATAATATGATAAAATTAAGGATAAGAAACCCGAATTTTGATATGAACATGCATCATACATATTCAGTATACATGCATGTGCATAATTGAATTCATAATTCTGCACAATAGTAATATATGTTTGTATATTTTAGAGAAACCTTTAGAGCGACCGATTAGATATTGCCTGGACTTCGAGACAATAAGCAAACAAGGAGCTTTTGTAAGTAATTTAGATGGCAACTTTTATGAGTAACCTAATATAATATCACCTTGATTTACTGAATTGAAATTGATATTGATGAATGTGTACTGAATTGAGTAATGATTCCGGACATGAAGGTCCGAAGTATTGGTTGATGAATGTGATATTGAAGTGTTATTTACCTTACTTTGTTCTGCTTGTTGAATTTGATTTATGTTGATTGTGTTCTGAATTCCAGACAATGATTGTCTGAGGAGTTTGATGCATATTTATATCATTGGAAGTGCTACTTGCATGTGAATATGAATGACTACTTACTTTGCACATGAAATGTTTGAAATGACCTTGTTTTTGTTTTAAAACTGTTGAGTCCTAGTTGTGGGTAAATAGGCATGTCTAGAAGGGTCTACAACTGCTTTTGTGACACTTCAGTGTCTTTTGTTAATGGCACTTTGGTGTCTCTGTTATTGACACTTAAGTGTTGAGACTTCGGTCTCTTCTGGATACTTTGGTGTCGACACTTCGGTCTCTTCTGTATAAGTTCCGTTACCCGCTTCTGTAAATAGATTTAGCAGTCATCTGATTTTGTATTCTGATATCTGTTTGATTCTGATATAAACCAAATTGTATTCCGATTCTGAAGGGTTTATACCCTCTTGTGATATTCAGTTCTGATAATTATAAAAATCTGTTCTGAAATGCATTATGTCTGATTTAATGTTAGGCAATCTTTTAATGCTTGCTTATGTTATTACATGATTATGTATGATGAGTTGTCAATTATGTATAGATTAGTTATTACACACTAAGCTATATGCTTAGCACGGTGGATTTGCCCCCTGTAGGTTTAGAGAAAGGATTATTAAAGACTGGGACAAGTCAACCGTAATGGCCAATGAAGTCTGAGTGTTGTTTTGAATTTTGGGCTTTATCTGAGATGTATATGACTTTTGAATTTGTTTGAAGGTTTGTAATAACCTTAATACATGTTAGTCTTTGAATTTATGGTATGTAATATGATAAACACAATATGAATGATATGTTATGTACTATATGTTTGCTTAAGATTTTAGGAATGCACATATGTTATGTTTCGTGTGTTTTGGATTTGGTTTCGGTTCGATATTATCTGTTTGTATTGTTTTATGCGGCATTCATATATCCTTCCAGGGGGTATGTGGATGTCACATGTATTTATAAGCTTTTGGAACCTTTAATAGCCATTAATGCCAAAAATTAGTCATGTAATATCTAGTTCTAGTATATTAGTTTACCACTAGGTCATATGATCGACTAATGTGCATTCAATGCATAATATTCACTTGTCATTGCACATTCATCAACGACTAGGCTATATTGGTTGACCATTATGTCTTCTTAAGGGAAAATGGTCAACCACATTATCATATTGGTCAATCAATGCATCAATAAACATTCTAATTACACATTTAACTTATATTGATCGACTGCTAACCTATATTAATCGACCAATCCTCCTAAAAACATAATTTTAATAACTTTAAATGCTCAAACTGTATTGTTTAAGCAATTATAATTATAAAATATTTTTAAATATCCCCCAAAGAGTCTAATAAACCAAAATGCTTTCTTTTAAAAACAAAAACTTAAATACTTCTTGATGAATGAAAAGACTAATATAGTGAAGTAAGATGAAATTTCAATATATGGTAAGCCTTTAAGGTTACACAGATAACAAAATGAGAACATAATTGACATTATAAAATATAAAATGACCTTGATATGCCTTGATCTTCTTTCATTCTTAACTTGATCTTCATTTCTATAGTTACAAACTTTAACTATTTTTTATCATCTTCATGAAGAATCTTATTGAGTTATGGCTAGATCTTGTTCTTATAATGCTACTCATCAAAATAGTAAATTCATTAGTAGTACTTATATTTGTTATCATCAAAATATCAATTAAACCAACCTCAAGTTAACAATTATTAACTTGAGATAATAAAAATATTTTATTTAATATTTTTAAAAAAACTAAATATCATATGATTAAAAAGAGGAGTTCAAACTTTAAAAGTTTAATTACTATTACATTGATAAGTAAAAATTTAATATAAATATAAATGCATACATAACATTAAGTATTAATAGTAAATAGTTCAAAAATTTAAAAATAAACAATCAAAATCTTATTTATTTTACTTATAATGACATGATTCTATATTCTTCTACCAAAATTTTTCTCTAGCTTTTCAGTATGTAAAACACTTTTTTGCCATTGAATTACTTATGGTTTCTTGCCATTTTGGGAAAAGATTCATGGTAGCTTCTACTAGTTTTTTTCCTACTATTTTGGGCATTCCTTATAAAATTTGCCATTAGAGGCAGCTCTAGTTCGTTATTGGGGTAGGAGCAAGTGTGGCAAGCATAAGGGTTATGAGCAAAAATGATACTTGTGGCTGAGATTATCTAATAGGAGGATCACTTTCCAAATTTACAAGAATCCTTGAAGATTATGAAATCAGGTTCTAGGGGATTTAAAGTAAATAAATGAGCTATAAGGGATATGAGGGAACGGAAAAAGCAAGTTTGCTCTGTAATTAGTTGGGCGATTGCGTTGGAGATAGCAGGGCGACCACCAGAGGCTCCCATGGCCGGCATCTCGCCGGCCCCCCCTCCGGCCGGTGTGCACTCCTTCGCCCAGGCTCTCACGGGTGACAAGCCATCCCCCCGGATGATGTTGCAGCCACAGCCATCTGCCGTCTCCATCGAGTCTCGGCCTCGTCTGTACAAAGGAGAGCCGACGTTTTTTCTCACCAAGGCAGAGGAAGATCGACTTGCTGCTCCGTTCAAACTAGCGTTGGTTGGGAAATTTTCTAAAGGTCGGCCGAAGATGGACTTTCTGCGGACTTCGTTCGAAAAGATCGGATTTAGGGGTCATTTTTCCCTGGGCATGATCGACTTCCGACATGTACTCATCTGTTTTGACCTAGAGGAAGATTACCAGCGTTGCTGGCTGCGTGCTCTTTGGACCTTCGACAGACACATCATGCGAGTTTTCAAGTGGGCGCCAGATTTCCACCCAGATCACGAATCCTCTGTAGTTCCAATCTGGGTTTCTTTCGCGGGATTACCGATCCACTGCTTCAATGAACAATACCTACAAAGGATGGCAACAATGATTGGTAATCCTCTGAAAATCGATGTCCCAACGCTAAATCTATCCCGGCCCTCGGTTGCTAGAGTGTGTATTGAAGTGGATCTGTTGACTGAGCTGCCGTCTCGCTTGCGTTTGGGAACGGAAGATCATCCCTACTTCCAATCGGTGCTGTATGAAAATCTGCCCTCCTACTGTCGCTACTGTCGAAAGGTTGGTCACAAGATGGATGATTGTCGCCATAAACAAACGGCCTCCTCCTCTGCGAACAACTCAATCCCCGGACTTGCCTTGGCTCCACCCTCTGCTACTGTTCAGGTTTGGAAGGCTAAAGACTCTGCTGACATTGGGCCATCTGGCCTGCCTGAGCAAGCCCAGAAAATCTCTCCTCCCAATCCCTCCGGCTCTCCAATTCTCCCTGTTCTTGAGCCAGTGGCGTCCGCAGCTCCTCCTCAAATGACCGCAGCTAACGCTTCCGACACCCACAGTTCTCAATTTGTGAATTTGCCTGAACCTGACGAGGCCACTGGCCATGCTGTCCACCAAGTTCCTTCTACTTTACTCTCCCGCGATGAATTTATTGAAATGGCTGATGCTTCGGTGAATGCTACAGCAACTGAATGCGCCAACTTCTCTGACCCCTCCGTCCCTGATATTATGCCCTCTGCTTTCAGCCCTGCATCAAAACAAATGATTGCTCATACGGACATTATAATGGAGGATACTTCTGGGGTTTCTAATACGATTGCCCCAATTGCTAAGGCTTCACCTGCATGCATTCATACTTACTCTGCGGCTGTTCTGCTCCCCTCGGTCCACTCCGATGTGGGTACTTCGCCAACTACAGTCCAAGACGATTTTTGGCTTGGCACAGATTCCGGTCAACTGAATGTGGATATTTCTAGAATGGTGCAATCTGAAGGAGAAACAACTCTACCGAAACGGGGACGTCCTCCGGGCTCGAAAAATAAGAAAGTAACCTTTGATACTGAATCTCTTCGCCGATCGGCGAGAGCTCCGCAGACTACTTATTCCGCCAATTAATCATGATTAATAGCCTATTTTGGAACTTACGTGGGGTGGGTAATCGGGCCACCCAACGTCGTTTAAATTTTCTTACTGCAATGCACAAATTATCTGCAGTCTTCGTGATCGAGCCAATGGTGCAACCTGCCCTTCTAGATAGTCTGCTGAGGAAGCTACACTTCACATCAGGCTATGTCTCTGACACAAATAAAATCTGGGCCCTATTTTCCAATGCATATTCTGTTACGCTACTAAGTGGCACCGAACAAGTCATGCACTTGCAATTAACACATGTCACTGTGCCAACAACTTTTTACATCTCTGTCGTCTATGCGAAGTCGACAAGACGGGATCGTTTTGCT
>JAOTIZ010000003.1:6223382-6235800 GCA_027123425.1 Erythroxylum panamense
TACCATTCTCGTGCGGCGCGGACTCGGATATCACCCACGATATCGGGTTCGGGTCCTGCGGGGTTGGGATGCTACAAGGATCTCGGCCTTTATTTACTTCCCTCTTCTACTTTCTACTACTGTTTATCATATCTGGATTGAACGTAACACTAGAACCTTTACGAATGAAGCCATGGATGTGGAGAGAGTGTATCTCGGAGTAATCTCCCAAGTTAGGAAACTTCTCAACCTATAGACAGAGAGGAGGTAATTATATTATTAGTTTTCACTAACTTTGCAGGTCGATTCCTTAGACTATTCTTAGTACACAGCAAGTGAGGTCCTCATCGGTACTGCAGGTCTTGCCATGCCTAATTAGGAGGTTCAGCACTGTCACTTCCTCGTGGACAAACAGTCAACTGTTGCTCCAGTAGCCTCAGCCAATGACCGACCATTTTGGGAAAGGGATGCTCAGGTGCGGATTTGACTTCAATATCTTATTGGTTTGCCTCTACAAGGATTGAGTATCAGCTAGCTTAGGTTTCCCATTTGGATTATTGCTCTTTGGTATGATTCTGGTTGAGTTTATGTGTTCTGTTATTGAGTGGTTGTAGGATGCTCCTTCTTTAGCTGCAGAAATTCCTAAGAGTTTTATCATGGAATATAGTGTGGCTAGTTGCTATGTATTAGCTTGTTGTGTCCTCCGTGGCACTTGTGCGAGAACTCTTTGTACATATCTTTGTTTCATTTATAAATTTTTCTGACTTATCAAAAAAAATCTAAAAGGTCTTTTTCAGAGGTAAAGAGTCAAATACATTTAGGGGACAACATTTTACTCATATAGGTAAAAAGATGGTGCTCTTAAATAATGACTACTGTAATGCCCTCACACTAAGGATTTGCCTCTATCACCTGAATTTTGTTAAATTTTGGTAAGGCAATAACTAGTGTTTGGACTAAAGCTTGGTTGAGATTTGCAAAGTTAATGTGACTTCCTTTAACCACCCAAAAGCAATTGTTTTTCAATAATATTGTTAAACGCTTGCTAATTAGTCCATAACTTTTAATCTTTGACAGTAACCTAAGACCATAAAAAAACTTATCAATTACTTCAAAGGCTTCCTCTTCTTTAGGTCAGTAGCTACACCTTTAACACTAATTATATGTCCCTAATATTCTATTTACATCATAATAAAATAATATTTGGATTACTTGACATATAATTGAAGAGCTCTGAGCTCCTAAAACGCCTCTCTAAGATGATACTAGTTCATCTTAGAGAGATGTTCCAATCTCTAGTCCAGAACAAACTCTCAGACTAAGGTATAAGCATCACTAGATCGTGTGACAAAAGGTCAAAATTTTCATGATACTCCTTCATAGGTCCTTCTGATCTTACTTTTTCAGTGCTCTTATAGGATCTTCGAAGATAGCCTCGTCGAATCTCTTTTTCAAGCCCAAAGTATAATCCCCCGATCAAGATATTTCATTTTCATCATATTTCTTGTACTTAAAATGTGGAATCGCCCATTTCAGGCGTCTCTACACTCCGGCCTGATAGAATAATAAAAGGGTAAATCATTATGTCAGGCTACAGCTTCTTTTTCAAGGTATATTGTGGCGATTCATACCTGAAGTAATTTACTTTTCAGGTATGTATTAAATAAATTTGACACAAGTAATGATTTGTAAATTATATTTTAAATAAATTATTTAATAAATTAGAGACTTAAATTTTAAAATTTTAATTTAAATGACATTTATAAATTATTAATAATCATTCTTTTAAAGAATAATTATGATTAAAATTTTTTCATTTAAGTTTTAAATTTTAAAAATTATCATGTACCCTTTACATTTTTAATTTTTGTTAACCCCCACAATTTTTTTGGATTATAAGGATAGGTTCAAAAAACTTTAAGTTGCTAGACAAAAAAAGAATGCCCCCAAGACATCCTCTAAAAGGGTAGAAAAACAATCTACATGCGAATTTTGAAACAAATAAATACCAAGTTTAAGAAAATTGGCGAAATTCGGTAGCCAATTCGCAACTCTATTAGCCTCTCGGTGAACATGCCTAGTTTTTATATTCCACTCTCATGTTAGTAAGTTTTGAATAATCAGAGGAGAGAATAATATGAGACTCAATGGTTACCGGAAGATGGTAAAATGTTAATAACTATCAATAAATCCACATTTAACTCAACTGCTCCGATACCCAAGATTTTGCATAACTCAACTCTCCGATACCCAAGATTTTATGCAAGTTGAAGATCTGAAAATACCCCAGAGTGCGCAGACAGCCTAGCAGAATCCTTGGACTCAAAAGGTGGAACGCCCACCTTAGGCACCCCCACACTCCGGCCCGACATTGTGTGAGGGAGGTAAATCACGGTTTTATCCTAGTCAGCTTCTCGAAAAAGCGGGCTAGTGTTCGGTGCGTACAAGGAGTCACCACATTGGATGAGCTCCCATACTGTCACTGCCGAGACTCGAATCCAAGACATTAGACTCACTTTTCTTCTTAATGACCAACTGGACCACCCGTGCCGGCAGCCTAGCAGAATCCTGTGTTATGAGGAATACCATCTAGCCATCGTGTTCATAAGACAGTTTAGTAATTTCGCGACTATAAAGAGCTACGTGGGATGATGTGGAACAGATAATCCTCATGTTCCACAGTCATCCACGTGGAATGTCTTTAGTGGCTCCTGCGATCCTAACATGCACGACAAATCCACGGGACGATAAGGTACACGCAAAATTGCGTACTACTAGACTACCGATCTTTGCCGTTCTAACACGGAATCATCCTGGAATCTCTGTTCTTCTAACATGGCTGTTCCAGGTTCTCCAGATTGGTCAGTAGCTTCAACGAAATCTTGCAGAACTTGCAAAGCCATGAATTGTTTCGTCCCCGCCTATAAAAGCCGTCCTTTTCTAGCTTTCCCAGCTTCGAATAGTATAGTTTGTCATGCCAAATCTTCGAGTTGCCCATCTCCCAGCTTAGAAGAGCAACCCAAAACAGAGTTTCCTATCATCAACTTGGATTTGAGACTCCAGGATTCTCAGCCTTTTGCAACATCAGATTCAGAGATTTCAAACCAGTTTTTATGCGGGGTACTCAATGATCCACTAACACAAGGGGTTGCCTATGAATACTACAAGAAGGTCAAAGAAAGGAAAGAATTCGAGCCAGAGAGACCAGTGCTAAAGCTGCTACTAAGGTATCTGGTACGTTCAAAGAAGTGGAGCTTGATTGAGTCTGTCTTTCATGATTGCCAGCAGTACAATGTCTTTCCTGATGGTTATACTTGCTCGAGACTGATTGGTATCTGTGTTAAGGCCAGGAAGTTTAGGATGGTAGAGACTTTGCTTGAGGCTTGTAAATCTGATAGGGTAACTGCTCTGTTTTCTTTTGAATCAGCAATGAGAGGTTACAACAAATTGCACATGTACAGACAGACTATCCTTGCGTATGAGAAAATGAAATCAGAAGGCGTTCTCATGAACTCAAGGTGTTATTGCCACATAATTAAGGCATATCAGAAAGTTGGTGATGTTGATAAAGTTGTCGCGTTGTTTCAGGAGTTCGGGAGTAGAAATTTTAGTTCAAAGCTAGTTACAGGGCAAGTTTACAAGATGCTGTGCGAGTCCTTGGGAAAAGCTGGCCGGCCTTTTGAAGCTCTTGAGTACTTCAGGAACGTCACAAAGAAAGGGATTAGCAAGGTTGAATCTCCAATTTACTCTTCCTTAATTTGTTCATTCGCTAACATGAGAGAAATAGATGTAGCCCAAGAGCTGTTTAAAGAAGCAGAAGAGAAGAAAATGCTAACGGACCCTGAAGTTTTTCTAAAGCTGATACTGATGTACATAGAGGAAGGAATGATGGAGAAGACTCTTGACATTGTTAGGATCATGAAGAAAACAAGCCTTAGGATGTCTGATTGTGTTTTCTGTGCAATTGTCAACGGCTTTGCTAAAAGGAAAGGTTTTCCAGCTGCGGTTAAGGTTTATGAACAGCTGACTTCTGAGGGTTGTGAACCAGGGCAGGTCACCTATGCTTCTGTGATTAATGCCTATTACAGAAGTGGGTTTTACTCGAAAGCCGAAATGGTTTTCTTAGAAATGGAGCAGAAGGGGTTTGATAAGTGTCTTGTGGCATATTCAACCATAGTTGCAATGTACGGGAAAACAGGGAGGCTAAGAGATGCACTCAGATTGGTGGCCAAGATGAAATTAAAAGGGTGTGAGCCAAATGTGTGGATCTATAACTCTCTGTTGGACATGCATGGAAGAGTCAAGAATTTGAGGCGGGTGGAGAAACTGTGGAAGGAAATGAAGAGAAGGAAAGTGGCCCCTGATAAGGTGACTTACACGAGTATTATAAGCGCTTATAATAGAGCCAAGGAGTTTGAGAAGTGTGTGAATTTCTACAATGAGTACAGACGAAACCAAGGTGTCATCGACAAGGCTATGGCAGGTATTATGGTTGGAGTTTTCTCCAAAACTGAACAAGTCGACGAATTGTTGAAACTTCTTAGGGACATGAAGTCAGAAGGGACACCATTAGATAGGAGGTTGTATCTTTCTGTTTTGAACTCATTGAGAGATGCCGGGCTGCTAGTACAGACCAAATGGTTGCAAGAGACCTTTGAAGCTAAGCACGTTCTGAGATGACTGGTGGATGATCTCTGGAAACGACATAGTTGCGGGTACAATATTTTGCTACTCTTGTCTATTCTCTGTATCTTCCCCCCCAATCGTCTCCTGCCTGAAACAGAGCATGTACATAAATGGCAACTGGCCGAAATTAATCAGTAATGCATGTGTAAATCACAAGTGATTATATTGAAATTTTGGGAGTCACGCAGATAATTATGTTTCTATTAAATCAGAAAACACGTTTCACTCCTTTTCATTCTTGTTAGGAGGTGAAGTAAAAGATGCTAGGAAAGTAATCAATTGGTTAAAAGGCTTTACATCACCAGAAGATGTTACTAGTTAGAATGAAAGTCCCTCATTCACAATGTATAAAGAAAAAGTCATTAGTTTGCTGAAGACTACATTTTCTTACACACAAAATGCTGAAAGGTTGTCCCTTTTCAAGGATTTATATTTTTGCAAAAAGGAAGATAGGTTCTTTCGAGTTACACCAACATAGCTAAACAAATGTAGATCAAAATTGCAAATACATATGAATTCTTATTCTTTTTGCACCACTATTCATGAGAGAGATTCTGCAAATGAACTATATGACTTTCACCATTAACTAGAAAATTTGGGAGGGATCAAGAGGCAAAAAGGGTACATGTATTGTATGTAAATGGAAAATGTGAAATGGTATTTACCTTGACCGTATGAAGATCAGTTCTCTACTCCTTATTCATCTCTATTAAGATTTCAGTTATGTTTCAGGATCAGTATCTCCTTCAATTAAGAGTAAATCACTGAACACAAACTACAAGAAGTTCCCCATCAAAACCTCAGGAGAAAACTATGCACCCAAATCTTATTGTTCGAATCTCCAAAAATCCACAAATTAAAATTACTTACCCTCTTTAGAACCAAACATCTTCGTCGTTGACAATGGGTTCTCAAGCGCCCATTCACCTCAAACTTCTAAGGAGAAAGCTCACAGTACGTAGAAAGCTCCTCTTTTGCGTCCTCATTCCTATCAAGCAAACTATAAACTACAACTCTACAGAAATAATGTGGTCCTCTTTGGACAACTCATGATAACTCTTGGAAGCCTTGTCCACGTTCTTTTGCAAGGATTGCATTCCTGCCACAATCAACCTCACGTCCCTTGGTTCTTTCCCTTAATTTCCTCATGGACAAAGTGTTTAGAGCCTCTTACAGCAAGCTAATGACAAGTTCCTGTCTCCGCAACGGTCCATTAGGAGATGGTTCTCAAACAACGCCTTAAAAGACAATAGATTCAAGTGGAAAAATTCCTCAAACACTTGGCGCCCCATCTGAGTTTGACCCATTTGGTTAAAAAACCTCGCGAACTCCCATTTCACCACCGACGGCTGCCCCGCGACCAATCGCTGTAACAACTTCAAACTCCCTCTCGTCTTTTCCACCATTTTCGAGCTTTTTCCGCAAAAGGGTCTTCAGCGATTCAAAAGATAAGAGTCTCTTTTAGATTTTTCCATCTACTTCGAGCACTTGCGCAACAGTGAGTTCCACAAGAGTTGCTGAAGATTGGATATTGGCTAACAAGACGGAGAATTTGGCAGCCTTATAAATGGTGGCACCAATCAAGATTACGGCTTTCGCAAGATTCTTTTGGCGAATTGAGGAAGCTTTCAAGAAATCACATGGCCGGTATAGAGTAGTGGGTTCCGTTTTTTAACGAATAAAATCGTTACTGACAAAATCATAATATTCTTACAGGCCGTTGGAAATCAATAATCGGATTCAATTTATTAATTTTAAGTAATTAATTCAATTCATGTGTTTATAATGTAAAAAAAGAAATGAATTAAATTAATCTTATTTTTTTATAAATTTAATAAATAAATTCTAAATTAAAGAAATAATTTTTTAAAAATATTATTTTTTTTCAAATATACATGTCATAAATATACAAATTATTACAAAATACACATACATTAATTACATACTATTTTTAGTAAAAAATAAAAAAGTATATAAAATAATTAAATGTATTTCTATTATATTTTTAAAAATATAATTAAATTAAATTTTAATATTTATAAATTTATTTTAATAAATATAAATCAAATTTAATTCAATATAATTGAATCCAATACAACAATAAATCCAATTCAAAACTTCTCAAACGCTCGTTAAATTAAAAAGATACCGTTCGGACTAAAATACCCTCAACTCTACGATCCCTCGTTCTTTTATTTCGTTCTCTCACCAACTCTTCTTCTGTTTTCTTCCCGCCGCTTTCCTTCGTCTCTCTGAGTCTCGCCGGAAACTTACCGAAGTCAATCGATTTTTAAACGGTTTTGTGGGATTGGAAAGCAATTGGTTGGATTCACTTTCAAATTGAAACGAAAGTGACGTTGAACCTCGGGTTTCACTCTTCTCCGGACAAACGTTGTAATATTGGTGAGGACCTCGTCTCTTGCTTTAGTTTTCGACATGTTAAACATGTTTTCGTTAAAACTTATGGCTGAAAATCGGATTAAAGGAACATTATCGTTTGCATGTTTAACTGACAATTTGAAGATTCCTGTCTTTTGCAAATTTTGTATTATCCACTGACGGCGTAATTTTATCATTAGGAGTATAAACATTAGTTACACGTGGAAATTAGGGAGAGCTTGAAATGGCTGTTGACGACAAAGAGACTTCCCTTGAGCAAGAAGAAGCTATTGAAGTGGAAGAGAAAGAAGAAGAAGCTAACAAAAGTTTCAAGGATTTGGGGGTATGCGAGCAGTTGGTGGAAGCTTGTGATAATTTGGGTTGGAAAGCCCCTACAAAGATTCAAGTGGAAGCCATTCCTCATGCGCTTGAAGGTATGTAATATGATATAATAAGCAAAGTTAAAAGTAAAGAAACAACCTTTCACTTTATTCGGAGTTTGCTGATTTGTTCTGATTTGCTTGCTTCTGTTATAGGAAAAGACTTGATCGGTCTTGCACAGACAGGATCAGGTAAGACGGGAGCTTTTGCTCTTCCGATACTACAAGCACTCTTGGAGTCTTCACAAAAGTCTGTGCAAGCTTTCTTTGCTTGTGTACTATCTCCTACAAGGTCTTGCTTCCATTTATTTTAATTTTAAGTTCATCTACCTTTATAAAATATATTATGTTCTAGATTTCAGGTCATGCTATGTTACTAATCATTTCATGTTATTGAAGGGAGCTGGCTATTCAAATAGCTGAGCAGTTTGAAGCTTTAGGGTCAGGCATTGGTGTGAGATGTGCAGTGGTAAGTTTTCTCAATCTAGATTCTTCTTGTTTGATCTTGGGCTTTTTGTTTGATGAATTGGAAGGATCTCTACTTGTTGCAGTAATTATTTTTGTGTGTATGTTGATGCACTTGTCTGTTATAACAGCATTGATTGCTATCTTCTAATGTCTATAAGCGATTGTAAAGTTTAACTCCAGATCATTTATTGATTTGTTTTGTTTCTGTATACTTTTCTTCCATAGCTTGTTGGAGGGGTAGATATGGTGCAACAGGCTATTAACCTGGGAAAGCGACCCCACATCATTGTAAGCTTCTGTGAATTATAAATGGACTTTGAAATATTTATGCTTCCCAATCAAACATGTCTTGTGCACGTGCTTGGGTGTTTAGATAATTTTCTTCATTGGTGAATCAAGTGAATGAGGAAGATGTTTTTCTGTTGAATTTCTTAGGTTGGGACACCTGGACGCCTTGTGGATCATTTGTCAAATACAAAGGGTTTTTCTCTCCGCTTGTTAAAATACCTGGTATGATCTTTTCTTCTTTTTTTTTTAGCTCAAGCAATCACATTCTTAGAATTATTATGTACTTATTTGCGACTTTACTTCCTTGGATTCTTCTTTCTTAACTACATTATTGTGGTAGGAATGCCACAGCTGTGTAACTTTTACATATAGCTCAATAGATGCATTAAGTTTTGCGAAATAGATTGTGTTTCGTTTTTGTGCTCCTATAAATTAGTCTCGACTTCTGAAATGACCACAGGAAGCATGACATAATTGGCTATTTTCATTCAAAGAAGTAGGGAAAAATGGTCTCCATGTCTAAAATGTAAATGGTATTGGTCGTATGATGACATATATAAAGGTCCTTTTTCATCTAATTTATTATGGGATGAAACTTATACACACCTTGATTAACTTTCTTCCTTGAATTTGCACTTTTCAACTAATTTAAGTTGAAAAGCATGATTGAAGGCACAAGCTCTGTGAAGTTCTTTTCCTTTTGATAAATGAATTGGCCATTGGTGGAACTAGAGGAAAACTTTGATGTACTGAAATGATTAATGCTCTTCTTGTTATACATCTAGTTGCCTTAAAGTGCTTGACCTGGATGAAGCAAAAATTCTAAATTTCCATTTATCCTTGTGTACTTTTGGATTCTAATTTTCTCGGTTTATGGTGAATAGGTATTAGATGAGGCAGACAGGTTGTTGAATGAGGACTTTGAGAAATCACTCGATGACATTCTAAAGGTTATTCCACGGGATAGGAAAACATATTTATTTTCTGCAACTATGACCAAAAAGGTATGGACAGAGCACATTTCAATAACAAGCTTTTCTTCCTTATCCTGATCTGTTATTAACATTTGTTTACATGTCCTAGTATGTGGAGCCTTTTCATGTTCTGTACTTTCGAACACACGTAGAGATGTACTCTAGTAGATGAAATGATGGTTAAGAGTAAAGGTTTGTCATGTATGCTGGCTAAGGTGTTCAAACTTTAGGGTGAAAGTAGTTAGTTAACCCCATTCTTTACACCTGGTTATTATGTGGATGAAGACACACACACACACACACACACACACATATATTATGAAGTTCAGAGTTTAAATACTTGATGCATGGTGAGGCATGACATGTTTGCTTCGAGGAAAGAAACAGTTTATGAGCTGCTAATTTCAATAGAAACTTCTCTTTTTGAGTTTGATACAAATTTACTAGTTTACAATACACTAGGGAGTCAATGAGTATAGCTTTAAATGTATCATCCTACTATTATTAAAAACAAATAAAGCAAAATGATTAATTCAATTAATCTATTTTTATTGCCAAATTTAGACGCAAACGAATTTATTGCAGAATGCTGTAAGTCTGATCCAAATTTTAATTGTCCAGGTGAAGAAGCTTCAGAGAGCTTGCTTAAAAAATCCTGTGAAGGTATGTAGCAGTTTTTCCATCAATATATTCTTCCCATGTTCGTTCTCATATTTAGTAATGCTTGTGAATATTTCAAATTTTCAGATAGAAGCAGCTTCTAAGTATTCCACTGTTGACACACTAAAACAGCAGTATCGCTTTCTTCCTGCAAAGTACAAGGTGTGTATTGTTCCTTGCTTGATACATGAAAAAGAGAAGGGAAAGACAAATTGTTTTTAAATGCAAAATTCTGATTGGTTATGGACTGTAAGATACAGCCATCTCACAGCTATAGTCTGAATGGCCTTATTACTTTTTTTTTAGTTCACTAAAGGAGATGATGTTAATTATTTTGTGAAATCACATGTGCCGTCTATAATATGAGTTGCCATATCCCCTTATAACCAATATCTACAAAATAATTGGCATTCTTTTACTTACCTGGGATTTAGATCAACTTAGTGGTGAAACTTTTGTATTCCTCTTTAAGAATTACTTTTGTTAGTTCCATTAAACTTTGTTCTGTTAATCTCGTAATTTACTGAGAAGAAAGTAGAAAAATTGCTGCAGCTCTTGTAATTAACAATCTTTATATTACCAATAGGAACCCTGGAGCAAAAATTGCTTAACATACTTCAGTTCAGCGAAAATTTTCTGTTTTGAATTATATGCCTACCATGTTTGTAGGATTGCTATCTCGTATACATCTTGACTGAGATGTCTGGAAGTACTTCCATGGTTTTCACTCGAACATGTGATGCAACTACTTTTTTGGCTTTGGCTCTTCGTAATCTTGGCTTACGGTCAATTCCTATTAATGGGCATATGACCCAGGTACACTTCTTAATCTACCTAGTGTACTTTTGTTTTGCTTGGTTAAAATTACCCTAATTTTATTTTTGCCTTCTCATGACAGTCAAAGAGACTTGGAGCCTTAAATAAGTTCAAAGCTGGAGAGTGCAATGTTCTTATATGCACTGATGTTGCAAGTAGAGGATTGGATATTCCATCTGTTGATATGGTTATTAATTATGACATCCCAACGAACTCCAAGGTCAGCCCTGCTTCTTTTATATTATCTATACAAGGGTGGAAGTAGTATACTGTGGTTTTCAATTTCTTAAATGCTCAAAATCTTGCTACTAATTAGAGTAACTGAGTCATGTTGATCACGTACTGGTAAATTGATAACCTTATTTGTTGTTAACTAAAACGGTGGTGCTTCTAATTTCTAAGGTGAAGAAAATATGTAAAGTTTTGATGTGTTTTAATTGTGTGGCATATTCCAATGACACTGATTTACACTGTAGAATTTTGAGGTTATTTTGCTCTCGTACTTGGAATAAAACCTAAGGTGCTTCATTTTCAGAAAAGATGCAAACATATTTTCCCTTTCTTCCTGAAGTTGCTAGTGATGTTCCACTATTAGTAAAAATTTAGCATTAGTCTTAGAACATCTATTTTGCAATAATATTTATGTGAATTGCAGGATTACATTCATCGTGTTGGAAGAACAGCTCGTGCCGGACGATCTGGCATAGCTATCTCACTAGTGAATCAGTATGAACTGGAGTGGTACTTACAGATAGAAAAACTTATAGGTAAACGGGACATTTTATGATGTCTCAACGAGGCATTGAGATTTAAACCGATCGCACTGATGTTTACCCTTTTTGTCTCTTGATATAACGAAAAGCACTGACAGATTACTCTTTTTCAGGTAAAAAGTTACCTGAATTTCCTGCTCAAGAGGAGGAAGTCTTGCTATTGCAGGATCGTGTGTCAGAAGCCAAAAGAATTGCTGCAATGGTACTGTTTCTGAGTTCTAACACTAATTCCTTTTGATTGAACATCAACTTCACTCCCATATGTCCAACAAAGGTATAACCTTTCCCCACATCCCGCTCCGTCGGAATAAACCCGAAAAAATGTTGCGGTTCCCCCCTCTTTTTCCATGTTTATTGATATAACATCCGGATCTTTCTCCCGCATTCGCCAGTCAAATTTCGAACATCATGCGCCTTTAGAGTTTTATTTAGGAGATTCAACTTGTTTGCATGTGGTAAAACTATGGAAGTTATTATTTGGCCACTGAGTTATTTGCTTGTCATGTTATTGATTCTATGTTTATGTTAACCAGGATGTTTTTGTTTCACATTATAAATTTTGTATCAAGCCATTGTGTTCCTCTTAACATAAAATCATTTCTAAACTTACGCAGAAAATTAAGGAAACCGGTGGCAGAAAGAGGAAGGGCGGAGGAGGTGATGTTGAGGAAGATGTTGAGAAGTATTTAGGCATCAAGGATAAGAAGTCCAAGAAATTTAGGAAAAGATGAGAGGTTAGAAATGTATCACTTGAGGTAGCAATCAGCTTTCAGTTTTGCCTGATGAGAATTTTTGTTATGAATTTTGTATTACAACACCAACTCAGTTTAACCTGAATCATTATTAGGCCTTGATTAAGGTCAGATACTGATAATGCTAGTTATATTTTTATCACTCATAACAATTATATATTAGATAAATTTTAAAAATAAATTATTTTTAATAAATAAATTTATTTTAATATCTTATATAATATTTATTAGCAAATTATTAATAAATTTAGTTTAATTATTAA
>JAOTIZ010000003.1:6244614-6255500 GCA_027123425.1 Erythroxylum panamense
AAGTATAATACTGAACTAAAAAGTTGGACGATTTAAAATTTTTACAATTAAACTGATCAAATTGGTTGGATTTTTAATCATTAATAATATCACCATCTTAATATAAACTATAGGAACTTTGTAATAAAATAAGTAATTGAAAGAGATATTTTATACCATTAGAAATAGTATAATATGCTACTTTATTAAACTTTTGTAAAACAATTTAATATAAACTATTACGTGACTCGTTTTAAATATGTGGTAAATTTTATATAATTTTAAACATATTTTTAATAACGAGTTTAAATTAAATAATTTGATAGAAATTTAATATTTTTTAATATTGTAAAATATTTTTTAGTATTTTTAACTATCATTTTACTTTTATAAATAAGAAAAATAGATAAAGAAAAAAGTGGGAGTCATAAAATATCTAACTAAAATTATTAAAATTTAAGTGGAAATTAGCAAATATCAAGTTCAAGCCATTTTCAAAGTCTTTAAATTTTGTATTTTTTTTCGATGTTTTTTTTTGGTCTCCCAGGAGATGTCCACGGGGCAGAAGCCGGTGACTAATCCCCCTTCGTTGCCTGATACATCCCATATGAGGGCTACAGCTGGTCCAGGAGTTCGCTGTGTTCCCAAAGGCAAGGATCGAACCTGGAATCTCTTGGTTAAGCGATGAGGGTATGCGCCACCCATGCCAACCCACTGGATTTTTTTTCGATGTTTTTAAATCTAAATTAGAAGTTAAATTTGTAATACAAGAAGTTTAAAGTTTAAAAGGTCCAATCAATATTAGATTATCATATAACTAGTTAAAAATTGAATAAAATTAAAAAAATTGAAAATTGATTAAAGAAAAATATCTTTATCCGTCAAAATTTAAATTTTAATTAAAAATATGTTAAATGAAAATTAATAATTGACTAATCAATTAATTAATTGATCAATTTTTAACAACAAAGATTATTAAACTAAATTAAACTGAAAAGTTCAAAAACTTAACTTATCTAAAATTTTTACTCTTAAAACGACCGAACCTATTCAACTTTTAAAACGTTAGCAGTCTGTTTGAAATGTAGGGAATTGAGTTCAATTATAAGGTTGAATTCAATTTATCTGTTTGGAACAAAAAAATAGCTACGAATTGATTTCACATATGAGTTTAAAACTCACTTCCTTTGTAAATTCAATTCACGCTCTCGTTAATGTGAATTCAACTTCTTTAGCTGCTACTCTTTTTTTTTTACCCACAAACTCAATAATGCCTATGACTCCAACATAATAACCCCAAAGCTGTATCTGTTCCACAAACCTAATAATGTTCACGACTCCAACATAATAACCCTACAACATAATAACCTAACATAATGCCTTGTAGTTATCAACATAAAATAACTACTACTCGATCATGCAATTTTAAGCTTCCAAATTATAATAGTTTTTTATTATCTTCATAGCTCGGTCTAGCCTAATGTCATTTGCAATCAATTTTTTCTTTTTATTTTAATATTGAACTTTTTTATGATATTATTTATAATGAAATTGATGTTTATAAGTTATTCTATGGAAGTGTGAATGTTTATTATTTAATAAGAATATTTTTTAGTTAAGAGTAAGTGTGTCATATGAAATAATTAAATTTATTTTGATTATGTTCCAAACAGTGTAATTGAATTCAATTCTAATGTTACTGGATTTGTTCCAAACATTGTAAATTGAATTAAATTTAATCTCGTTAATTTAATTAAATCAAATTCATTAATGAATTCAATTCGAAGGTTTTCAAATACCCCGTAGATCTTTGAGTTAAGAGTTGTTTCATTCAAAATATTCAAATACCTTCCCAATTTGAAGGACTCTGGAACCTTTGAGGAAAACCAACTCCATGGACTTCAAGATTACCAGGTCAATTAAAAAGTGTCTTGAAATACCTTCCCAATTTGAAGGACTCTTTAACCTTTGGGGAAAACCAACTCCATGGACTTCAAGATTTCCAGGTCAATTAAAAAGTGAAATTCAATGGAATTGGTTTTAGAACCATTCCTGCCGAAATCTACTTCCTGATCCCACCACCACTAGCGTCGCACTTGTTCAAAGTCACGAATTCAAAACACTTGTGTTTGGACACGTTCAACCTTCAAACACATCATGAAACCTAGTTCTTGAAGTTTCGGATATTATTATTTAATTAGGTAGTAATCCACATTACATATCCACATTACATGGGACGTGCCAATTGGATTGCATTCCCCTGACACATGCCTCAAAGATACTAGATGTCATGATAGAATATTTTATCTAATATTATGATGTCTTATTTTGTTTCATAAATCTTAGTCATTTATTTATATAAGTTTTGCATTTATTTATGCGAGATTTATGTGAAACCCACATAAATAAATAACTAAGATTTACATAATAGAATAAAATATCATAAAATTAAGCAAAAAAATCGGAATTCTTAAATGCTCACCACCAACTCTGATTTTCCACACCATCTACTCACCACTCACCAACACTTGTTGAGTTGGTCTCTGCAACACCAAAGGATTTAGGCCAAGTCATACCTTGACTAAATAAACCAACGGCGATTGCGGCAACATGGCACATTACATCAAAGCCCTTGCTGTTCCAATCTCCACGGAGGGTACATTAGTTATTTCAATTGCTGCATTCGTGTAATTTAATTTTAATTAACGGCGGGGTCAACGACCATTGCCTCATGCCGGCATTGGCTGAAGAATATGAAGATAAAATCTTTACAAAATAGAAATCTTGGCTGCCCCTCCACGATAACATTATATATAGATTCGTACCTTAAAACCTCTCCGATTTCATCGATCTCTATCAGAAGTAAACTGATCTTTCTGCCTGTCTCTCTCCATATCATCTAGACCTCTTTGTCTTTTCTCATCTTTATTGTGTAGAATCTTATATCTGCGTGTGTTGTTAGAGATATACGCGTTCTTGTTACAAGAAATATAGAAAAAGAGATGGCACTATCGATCGGAGAAGCCAATATTATACCAACCTCCGGCTTATATCCCAACAACGTTAATGTTCATTTTAACGTTAACGGTAACGTTCCAACGGCAACAACAAGATTCCCTCTTGATGAAAATCTCTCCGAATCCATCTATTTTTCACAGGAGGATTCCAAAATACAGAATTTTGAGCAGAGTGAGAGTCCTCGTCATCATCAACCTACCTCTTCACCGGACAGTTTAAAGCCTTACTATCCTCATCAAGATCAAGAATCAACCCGAGAAGAAGTGGAGGAAAAAGAAGTTGTTGGCCAGGTTACCGTTGACGAAGATTCAACATCCGAGATGTGTGGAAACGACGTTCAAAGCTTGCCACCGCAAAAGGGAGACTTCCCAGTTGAGCAAGAAACACACGGTGCTAATGAACTCGTAATCCAGCCTCACTCGCAGCTTCCAAAGCCAGAGGCGCCTCCAGGTCTTCTATCAAACCAAAACGGCGTTGTGGAAGGTACGATTCGATCCAAATCCTTCTCGGAGAGTCTGTCCATGGAGGTGCCTTCTTCTATTGGGAAATTCTTTAAAGAGCGGAGCAACAGCTGGTCGGCTTCCATCGCTAAGCGCTTGTCATCTCTAAAAGAGGAGATAGTGATCAATGATCAGAAAACAAGACCTGTAAATTCCGGCATCACGGAGATCAACATCTCGGGCATCAACGTGGTCGTGAGGATCAAAAACGACAACGAGTTACAACAAGAAACACTGAAAGGTCGCATAAGTTTCTTTTCCAAGTCAAACTGCAGAGACTGCACTGCGGTTCGGACATTTCTGAGACAGAGAGGTTTAAGGTTCGTAGAGATCAACGTTGACGTGTACCCACAAAGAGAAAAGGAGTTGATACAAAGGACAGGAACCTCTCAAGTACCGCAGATTTTCTTCAACGAGAAGTTGTTCGGAGGTTTAGTGGCGTTGAACTCGTTAAGAAACAGTGGTACTTTTGATCAAAGATTAAAGGAGTTGCTGAGCGACAAGTGCTCCGGCGAAGCTCCCTCGTCGCCGGTGTACGGTTTCGACGACCCTGATGAGGAGGAGCCGACGGACGAGATGCTAGCAGCTGTGAGACTGCTGAGACAGAAGCTGCCAATCCAAGACCGTTTGATGAAGATGAAACTCGTCAAGAACTGCTTCGCCGGAAACGCCATGGTCGACTTTCTGGTTCACCACTTAGACTGCGACCGAGAAAACGTAAGTACACACTTGATTTTTTGTTCCGTTATTCTTGACCGTTGGATGTTGGTTGACTTTTCTTTGAAAGTTACAAGACTAACGAAGCCGTTGACTGTGACTATTGCTTTAAGTACATGATCCCGCGGGACGTTAGAATCTGGACAGTTAGGGTAATTAATATAAAATTACTTTTTTAGCCTCTTATCCAGCTAGAGTCATTATATCAAATTGATCACTTAGCAGAAACGATAGGTGACTTCCTACGGAGATGATGTAGTTTAGATCTCCTGTTTAATATTACGGTGTTTTATTGTGTTTAATAAATTTTAATTATTTATTTATATGGGTCTTATATAAATTTTGTGTGAATCTCACATGAGTTTTGTAAAATAAATAACTAAGCTAAGATTTTATAAGACAGAATAAGATAAGTTAATATTGAATAGATGATTTTGATTATGGGGAGTTAAAAAGGAGAAAAGGATAAGGGAGTGGACCACCAAGACTCCTAGGCTTAGGCTTAATCATGTTTTCACATTTCAGTCGCTGGACCAACTGAGCGTGTAAACATCATTGCTAGGTCTTATCTTCCGGTGAGTGCCTGGAAGTTGAAAGCATCATAGAAGATGCGTGTCATGATAATGACAGAAGAAGCTCCGCTCTTCCCGCATCAATTCCGTGAGGAAAAAGTAAACGCGGATTGCTTTGACTTTTGCTTGCGTTCTTCATTTTGCTTTTGATTTTTTGGTGTTTTGATTGCTAAGTCTCCATTAATGACAAGACCATAGTGGCATGAATGAGTTGATGTGGGTAAGCTTCCAAGTTGGTACCCTTTTAATTATAAAAGAATCCTTGGTTGATTCTGCAAATGAGAATCATACCTTGAAAGTCAATCTATTGTTAACGTCGCCTGATTCCAGTTAAACGATCAGGTTCCCATTAGAAAGTACCAAGTTGATTGACATTTTTGAGTTTGCTGTAATCAAACTATTGCAAGTTGCTACGATTCCTTGCTTCATGATCCTAACAGATACTTATGATGTGTGTAGGCTGTAGAGATTGGTAAACAAATGGCCAGCAAACACTTTATCCATCATGTCTTTGGGTAAGAAACAATTGATCTTGCAGCAATGGCTTCCTCACACCTAAATTTGGTTTCTTATTGCTTGTGCGAACTTTCCAGGGAAAATGACTTCGAAGATGGAAACCATTTCTATCGCTTTCTTGAACACGAACCGTATATCCCCAAAATCTTCAACTTTCGAGGATCTACCAACGACAATGAGCCCAAACCTGCCGATGTAGTAGGCAGAAGGCTTTACAAGATAATGTCTGCCATTCTAGAGGCCTATGCTTCTGATGACAGGCTCCATGTTGACTATGCCGCTATTAGCAAAAGCGAAGAGTTCAGAAGGTAATTGCCCGTCTCATTCTTACCTCTGAAACTAATGTGATTTACGTTAAACCAACTCTTTTATCTATCTGCAGATATGTCAATTGGGCTCAGGAACTGCAGAGGATTGACCTGATGGAACTCTCACCCAATGAGAAACTGGCCTTCTTTTTGAACTTGTACAATGCCATGGCCATCCATGCTGTGATCAGATTGGGGAGTCCACAGGGGGCCATAGATAGGAGATCCTTCTACAGTGATTTCCAATACATTGTGGGAGGATATTCATACTCTCTCAATACAATCAAGAATGGAATCCTCAGAAACAACAGAAGATCACCTTACTCTTTAGTCAAGCCCTTTGGAAATGGGGACAAACGTTTGGAGGTAAACAATGTATAATCCTCTTATTAACCATATCTCTAGCTACCGCAGATGATTCCTTAACGTATATAATAATTGCTCATGTTCTGAAACTGGAAGGTTGCTGTTCCTAAAGTGAACTCCTTGATTCATTTCGGGCTCTGCAATGGTACAATGTCAAGCCCCGTGGTGCGATTTTTCACGCCTCAAGGGATTGAAGCTGAGTTGAGATATGCTGCCAGAGAGTTCTTCCAAGCTGGTGGAGTGGAGGTGAACTTGGAAAAGAGAACAGTTTATCTGACGAGGATCTTCAAATGGTCTGTCTGTTTATCTCCGCATGTAATACATTCATACCATTTGAGAAGTCATAAACAGAGTCTGAATTCTGTTGTTTTCTCTGCAGGTTTAGTGTGGATTTCGGACAAGAGAAAGATATCCTGATGTGGGTGATCAAATTCTTGGATGCAAATAAGGCTGGTCTTCTTACTCATGTTTTGGGAGATGGAGGCCCTATTAACATTGTCTACCAAAATTTTGATTGGTCTGTCAATTTTTAATACTATATACTGGCTTGAGGGTGTTGTGTAAATAGTACCCTGTAACTTGGAAACTATCACCTCTGCGTGAGTGATGCATTGCCCTGTTAAAGAAGACAGGGGAGCTTTTGAGGCTTACAGGCAGTACGCAGTAGTATTATATATATATATATAATGTTATGTGAGTTCCTGGTAACTTGGAGGACTTTGTTGCAGTGACAATCTCCAGATGAAAAAGGTGTTTTGTCCTCCTCCATTCTTGGACTTGTCTCCATAAAATAAAGTTCGAAATTTATCTTTCTCCTCCATCATTGTTTCTTTTCTAGTTTGTCCTTCCCCACTTTTCCTCACTGTTATGTTATGTTATTGATTCGAGGATGTTGTTATAGAGGTCAAAGTCGCAGGTCATATCATATGCTGCAGCCAACAAATTACCACTTGGGTATCAATCTTCATGTTTGATTATTCGAAAACTGGTTGTATGTGAAAAGTTTACAATCTGAAATGAATTTGAGGCAGTTTTTAGTACTCAGACTTCAAGACTACCAAAACATGTAACATTGGGAGGATAATCATTTTTTATTTTTTTAATGTTAAATGTTAAATTTTTTCATAATAAAGCACCAGATTTTCAATCTAATTTTTTTCTTTCCTCCTGTATATATTTTCTTTTATTGTTACTATTTGCTGATAAAAGTTTTCCCTACTATTAGACCCCTAAGTTTTAATAGCAGAATCGTGTAAGCATTAACGAACTTGGACCAATGTTTGACATTCAGGATGAACAAGGCAAATATTTGCAAGTAGACAATAAGAGCTCGAAGGACTTATTGTGCGCTAAAATAGACGAATCATGACTAATAGATTTGACATGGGGAAATATTGAACGAGATTAGTGTGTTATGAAAGACTTTAGGCTTGGATGACTTTTCATCAATAAATAGAAATCAATAAGAGATCTTGGATTATATAACGGATAAGATCATAATAGATATACATTAATTCTAAAAGATAAAACTATGTGGGAGGATCATTTGAAGATAATAGAGTTCTTCATAGATATGTATATAATATCTTGTCTTGCTAGTTGTAATATAACTAAATCCTATTAGATAGAGATCTATTTAGATGAGAGTGTCATCCGATTAGTGTGATGTAATCTAATAAAAATAAAAACAATCTAGTTAGTTCATTTAAATTATGATTATGAATTGTAAAGTTAAAGGTGCCTATAAATAACTTATTGAAGTCGTCCTCGTAGAGGGAGTGAGATAAAGGGGAAGGAAACACATTGAGAGAGAAAGCACTTATTCCTATAGTTTTAGGAAAGTAATAAAGGTTGGCTTATAATTTTGGAAAAGTAATAAAAGTTGGTTTTTATCCTAGCTGTTGTTTGTTTATTTTTGCCTATGGTTATTTAATACTTTTATGATATTCTTGCTCGAGTGTGAGAGTTAAATACTTCAGGAGTGAAATATTCGAGAACAAAATTTTATTGGTCAACGATCATAGGAGAAAGCTGAGTTTTGCTTTAACAAACTTAAGTGAGACTTCAAGGGTGAGGTATTCGAGAACAAAATTTTGTTCTCGAATAAAATAAGTTCCATAAACATGTGAAGCATTTTCCAGATTTCCAATAACACAGAAAAATTTCAGAAACACATGCAAACGTTTTACATCTTTCTAAAAATAGATGAAACGCAGTCCACATTTCCAGAAATACATGTAACCATTTTATATCCAATCTAGAAATATATAATGCAAGCTTTAACAGCATTCCACTTAAAAGATTAAACAAGTTACACCATATTCAGAAACACTTTCGGATAAATAAGAAGAACATAGTTTTCCAGAAAATTATTGAATCATGTAGAACATGAACGCAACTTGCTAGTAGCAGAAACACTTATCCATGCAAACGTGCAGAACTAGTTCATAACACACCTCAAAAACAAACACAAAACTTTCTAAAAATCACATTTTCAGATCCCTAACAAAAATAGGCTGAATGTAAAATATACAACTTTTGCATATTAAAACCAAATCAAATTTTGATCAATTTATTAATCAAAACTAAAACTGTTAAAGGTGGCTTTGATATCACTGTTAGAAAAAAGCGCATGATCAAATATCAGCACAGTGAAAATAATATATTTTTTTTTCCATAGAATCAACTTTAACATAATTAAATTAGAAACATAAAACAAAAATTGATAAAGTTTTACTAACCTGATTCGGTTTCGTGTTACAATTTCCTGTTTTTTTAAATTCGTCAATCCACAAGCCGTTCAATCGTCTAACCTATAATGGTATCCATAGATTTATTCAGAGAAAACTCAAATCCAAATTGAAAGGAAAAATGTAAGAAGTGCTAGCCTCCAAATTTTTTTTCTAATTTTTCCTTTTATATGAAAAAACTTATTTTTCATGTCCTTGGATGTTATTAAAATTACAAATAAAATCAAACTTTAATTATAATTACGAATTAATCCTTATAAGATTAAATATCATATATTGACCTTTAAAGTTTCTAAAACTTTTCTAATTAAGTCCAACTTAATTCAAATTTCACTATTTCCTTTATAGACCTTTTATGTGTGACCCATTAGGTTCTTAATATGTTGGTCATGATTATAAATTATAATTTTAATTCATAATTAGAATCAGATAAATTAGAAGTTCTTTTAATTTATCTTTAATTTTTTAATTAAATAATTTATAATCATAGATCATGATTGACGTTTAGCAACATGTCATGACCACCAAAATATCAGGAATGTTAAAGTAGTTTGACTTAACCTATCTATGCATGGCTATAATGTATAAATCAATCCTTTCATCATCTAATGTTCTAATTGGAATTAGAGTATGGAATTCGTGTATACTTTGAATAATCCAATCATATTCATTCTTGCTAATTAATAAATGATTTATAATTGATATTTGAAACAACTTTTACAAATTTCAATTTACTCTGACCAGAGATTCCCAAATCGTTACTAATAAAGAATAGCAAAACATTATCGCTAATTACTTTAGGATAACAAATTCTTTATTGATTTATTCAACTGTCTCCACATAGTTCATACTATATCCAATAATTACCGAATTGAACTACTCCAAGAATATAACATAAGTAGCATCAAAACATAGTAATTCCTATATGAGATAACTTTGGTAATCTCAAACCTAAGGATTAATTATACAACCATCATAATGAGATAATTTATAGACACACAAGTAATGTTTCATTCAGAATTCTCATAATTGGGTCAGTTCATTGAATTTATTCTCTAATAAGCGTCCACGTGTTTGTTTAAGTACCTCCACACTTTAATCTACGAGTTCGATTACTTTCTTCATAAGAAAGAAACAAATATGTGCTAGTCTAATCATTTCATCAATATCCCATCTTGATGAAACTATGACTAGGAACATTTTAAGAATAATACAAAAAATACAATTTAAATTTCATAATTATAATCACATTATAATTTCTAATTGTACGACAATTATTCCAAGGATTTTATCTTTATAATTAATAATTAAACAATTAAAATACACAAAGATAAAGAATGTCTTTTATTGAATAAAATAATTTTATACAAATAAATATACAAGCACATTTGATTGCAAGGGCATAAACTAATAATTAGCACATTTAAATATTTATAATACAAATGATCCTCTATCATTAACTTTTAATAATTCTTTTTTTGCTAACAGCTTGAACATATCATCATCATGAGTGATCGAATTCTCTATCTTGAATCACATAAGAAAATGATTCCTTTGAACTTAAATTTTGATACCACTATTAGATAAAACCTAATAAAATAAAGACTATATTTTTCTCTCTTTGTATTATTAAAACGGACACCCAAAATAATATAAAAATAAGTAAGAAAGTAGAGGAAGAACACTTAAACTTTTGCCTTGAAAACCCCTCAAAACAAAGAAAAAATGTAAATTTAATAAAATTTCTATTATGTGAAAATAGTATTATAATAAGAATCTTCGTCGTACAATATGCAAACAATTTCTGAAACTTTTGAATTTTTTCTTAATTGGAATTAAATATTTTTTTACAAAGCACGTGTGAAAATTTTCAAAATTCTTCAATCAATATTAGAGATTTCTAATATTTTAAATTTTATGTTTTATATATAATTACTTTTTCAGTTAATTAATTATAGTGACTAATATTGACTTACGAGAGTTCCAACAAATGTTTTAAAAATCAGACCGGTGATTGAATCGATGAAGCAAATGATTCAAAGATCAATAGTTTAACTGGAATTTAACTGTAATTGAACTGGTCACTAATAAATATATAAATTTTTATTTTATATATTATATATAAAAGATAATTTTTAAACATACTATTTAATTATTTAT
>JAOTIZ010000003.1:6271686-6294930 GCA_027123425.1 Erythroxylum panamense
GTTATGTTTTAATTATTAAATTAAATACTTTATACGTTATATTATTAATTAATTTTCTCATTCATCAAATTATATATGCACATTAATATATCATGAACAAATAATATAACGTAATACAAATAAATAAATTATATATATAATATAATAGTGTTATAACAATAACATAACAAGGGAATTAAAAAAATACTTAGTTCTTACCGACGGAAATATATTCCGTCGGTAATGTTGAAGAGATTTACCGACGGTAAACCCAACCGTCGGAAAATTAGTCGAGGTTACCTTCGAATTATCGACGGAAATTAGTCCGTTGCTAAATTTCACCTACGGTATTTCACTTGACCTCTTTCGTCTTTAAATTGCTTCCGACAACAAGTTACCGTCGTTAATACCGTCGGTAAAATACCGACAAAATTTGACGATCGGTAATTTTAACTACGAAACCTTTAGAGACCAATTTCTGGGGCATCAAATTCCGTTGGTGATGAAATTTACCGACGGAAATATCTCATTTACAGACGGAATTTTCCGTCGGTAAATTGATTATTTTTTGTAGTCTAATAACCGTTAGTAACGCTGTCATTAACTTACTGACAGAATAATTACCAAATTTGTCAATAAAGTTACCGACAGACAAGATTTGTCCATCAGTAACTTTATCGACCAAAGACATAACAAAATAACTGTCAATATATTCACCGATGGTTACAAAAAATGTTCATTGGTAAATTTGCGACAGACACTATGTTATTCGTCGTAAATTATTACCTACGACTGTTTCTCCGATGTCTTAGTCTATCGGTAAATTTCGTTGCTAACTTAACTTATCGATGGAATGTGTAGGTTTTCTGTCGATAATTTTCATCGTTAAACTTCATTTTTTTGTAGTGAAATCAGTTGGTTGAGTTGAATCAGTCAACCTAACCAGCTTATACCAAACAAGTTTTTAGCTTTTTAATATGGTCAAGCAATTAATTTAAGTCAATCAGCTAAAAAATAACTTATCAGGTGCTTACCAAACGAGCTCAAAAATTTTCAAAAAATAAGAAATAATATATTTTATTTAGGTACTTTTAACTATCCATTTCTATAATTTAATTATATAATTAAAATAAATAAAATTTTATAACATGTATAATTAAAGTAGAGAAAATGTTATAAATAGTTTTAAATATGTTTCTTTTTAATATTTAATTTATGAACCCATAATAAGCTATGATTAAAAATTCTATTCGATTTAACTGTAAAAACCTTAAACCGTTTAACTTTTTGGTTTAGTTTTTAATTTTTGATTACTTTAATAACTTTTGTTGTTAAATTTTTTTAATTAATTTGTTAATTTTTTAAAATTAATAAGTTTTTATAAATTAAAATAAATCAATTAATTTCATTTAACAATATCCTTTTAAATTAAACCTCAAATTTTAACAATAATCTCTTTCGATTATATTTAAAATTATTTAATTTTATTCAATATTTACTCAATTTTATAAAGATTTAATACCGATTAAATCTTTTAAACTTATAATTTTTAAAACCTTATTAATAAGCATACTCATGTATTTGCGTATTTGAGACAAACCATTTTCATTTTGCTTACGATATGTAGACTGTTGTGGTTGGCATATAGAAAAAACAAAATAAAGGAGAGAATTTATACAACAAGAGAAGACAAGACAAAGACAGGATGAACAAAAAATTAAGGTTAAACATGAAAAAAAAAAATCAAACATAACACAAGTAGTCATATTGATAATAAACTCCATGCATGCAAAATTGCAAATACATGAAGCCACCTTGATTGCAAATACATGAGGCCACCTTGATTATTCTCAAGCACAAAGGCAGGACAGAGATGACCCAATTAAGAGTTCAACTCCTGATCGTATTTTCAGCTTAACTGTCCTCTCTCTCACACACAAACACTTATACGTAACTACTACAAGTACATATCTTCAACAGTGCTTGGAGCAGAAACAACGACGGCGGAAGCCACGGCAGTGTCCCCCTGGGAAGCCCTCCGTTTGGCAAACAGCAGCGCAGTTGCTTTTCCTCACGCATATCCCCTTAAACCTATGGCTCTGGGACTCGCAGGTCCTTGCCTCCGCCACCATCGTTGGCCCTGTGATGAGTAGAACAGAGCATAAAAAAAAACCTCAGCCTGAAAACATATGAGTAGATACGGTGTACAAGATTAACGATCCGGTGACTTTCTTATAATCTCCAGACTCCTGCTAAAACAACACAGTATACAGTAGTTAAAGCAGTTATCGCCATGTACGATCTATTTACCAGTAGAAACGAAGAGCAGAAGGAGGAAGAGGAAGGCAGTGGACAAAAGACGAGCAGAGCGCTCCATATTTCTGATGCTTCGAGGACAGTGAGTGATAAAGGTGAGGAGTGGTGAGGTGGTTCTTATAGTAGCGAAAAGGGATTTGATAGGTCGAAGGGGCCAAGTTAAAAGTGAAGTGGGGACAAAACCAGCGCGTCTTGATGAATTATCGAGATAAAGGTAAAGTGATGAGCACAGTCCTTCGTCACGATGCACCAAGTCCTTCAAACTTTTTTATTAAATCGATCTTTCCGAAATCTTCTCTTTTTCAGCCTACCAGGGATGACATTCTTCATATCTACCACCCGTCGTCTTTACGTTAAAACGTTTTCTTTTCTTAGCAGTGTCTGGCGCTCTATAATTGAATCTCTTTATGCGGGCCACACGATATCAATGTCCACCGTCATTCCATTGCCACCTCTAATCTTCGAGTTCAGATCTCTTATTTAATATTTTGATGTTTTATTGTATTCAATAAATTTCAGCTGTTTATTTATGTGAATTTTATGTAAGTCCTGCATAAATCCCGTGTGAATCTCATCAAATAAATGATTAAAATTTTATGGATAAAATAAGACAGAGTAATATTGGACAAAGGATATGATCCCTAATCGTCGAAGCTCGTTTAGTGACATTCCTGTATATAAACTGATTGGACTGTCGGCTAAATAGTAAGGTAATGTAGGAGAGGATGCATATTAGTCTCGTTCACATGGAAGTCATTTGAGGGAATATTCTTATAATTAAAATTATAAAACAATCATATCTTTTCACTCTCCCTACTAAATAAGTATTTTTAATTCTCAACTTGAATATGATCTTTTCAAAACTTGAACTACTTAATCCTTTGATAAGTATAGGAGCAAGTTGATCTTTTATAGTCATGTAAAGCGTATAATTCAAACCGTGCTTCATTTTTTCTTGTATCAATTTTAATATATTTTGTTCGATCATGTTGTACCAAGTTATGAATTATACTGATCGTAGATTTATTACTATAATAAAGTTTTATTCGGTTATCTCAGTTAAGGTGTTTCGAAATTTTACCTTAGCATTAGATCAAGCTAATGCATTGTGCTTGTATATGTCTCCAATACTATACTTCTATTTCTTTCAAACAAAATATTTTTTATGGTGCCCCTTCGAGATATTGGAATACGTATGAACTGCCTACAAATAAACTTCTTTTAAGCTATGCATGAACTAACTTATTACACTCATTGCAGTATTACATCTGGTCGACACAACCAGATAAATGAGCTTTCTTTTTTTTTTTTATTAAAGGGAAGCTGCCGAAGCAGGTTATAAAACAGAGCGGGGATGCTGGTCCCCGACATATCCGCAAGAAGGATATGTTGGCACCTTGTAGGTGCTACATCAAAATAGGTTACACCAAATGCACTATGATCAGCCTGAGTGGCGAGCCAGTTAGTATATCTGTTGCCCTCTCGGTAAACATACCAGTGGACAACAGTCCAGTTGCGGGTAAAAATAGGGTGGATCACCTGCGTGCGGTTGGTCGATGAAGAGAGGAGCTGGTGCACCGCAAGTGAATCCATTTCCAGCTCGACGTGACGAAAGCCCAGTCACCAGGCGAGAGATAAGCCGGAATACACACCCCATAACTCGACAAATAGCGGAGTGCACCATCCGACATTCTGCATAAAACCTGCAATCCAAATGCTATCACTGTCGCGAAGAAGGTCACCTGCTGTAGCCACGAATTGGGAGCGGTTGCTAACTCCGTCGGTATTCACTTTGATCCAACCCGGCGATGGTGGTTGCCAACTGACATGCAGCTCGTGGTGGGGGCAGAGGCTGGTGTCTGGCCGGCTGTGCCTCCTCGAAGACCCGTGGAGGTGATCTGTATAAGACAAAATGAGAATGTCAGGCAAGGAGGGCCAAGTAAAGTGACAGTCAAAAATCGACTTGTTCCGTCAGATCCAGAGGAACCAACAAGTGGTTCCAATAATAATCGCCCAATCATGGCCCTGAAAGGGACGATGATGACGAAGATTGCTTAAAAGCCAGTCGCACAGAGACATAGAGAAAAAATCAGGCGCATGGAGGCGGGACGACAGTGCAGTCCACACAGAACGAGCTTGAGGGTAGTCACACACAGTATGAAGGGAAGATTCTTCGAGGGAGCAGTGAGGACATGAGCTGTCCGCTGTGAGATGCTTACGAGCTCGATGGTGATTCATGAGTAGGCGATCATGGGCTAATAACCAAAGGAACGAGCGCATACGCTGTGGGCCTGGCCACTGCCATAGTGCCTTCCAAACTTCACGAGGCAACTCGGCATCATTGCCCTTGAGCATGGAGTAGGTGGAAGCTACTGTGAAGAGGCCAGTGTCAAAAGCACCCCAGGCAAGATGATCCGGCCCCAGGGTCTGGTGAGGCGAAAATGTACCAGCGATAAGGCGACAGATGGAGGTTGGGAGCTGTGAGTGGAAGGCGGCCCAATTCCAATTACCAGTGTCATCTACATAGTGTGGGACACTAAGGGTAATAGCTGACTCGGGGAGAGGGTGGGAGGTGTTGGAAACAAGTGAGCCTGCACCCGCGATCCAGGGGTCAAGCCAAAATCGCGTCCGATAACCATCATATCCTTCTTGCGGATATGTCCCTGACTACGTATTACAACATCCTCCTTTGCTTTTCTAAGTTTAATATTCGTGTCTATCAAAGTACTTGTTGGCTTGTAAGTAGATTTTACAAGTAAGTTTGATCTTCGACTTAACCTGATTTGAATGGGCTTCAGGTCGAACTCAAGTTTTCTTTTGTAAAATTTCAAGCCTCCGGCTCTAGTTTAGACTCTTATTGCCCGACTCATCTCGGCCCAACCTAAAGCTCAAATTTTTTAGAAAAAATGACATCAAATTAAGTAAAAGGATATCATTATCTAAATTTTAAATAAAAATTAACCGGGACATGCCTAAGCTCAAGAATTAATTTTCAGGCCAAACAACAGCCAGAATCATCTAAATGGGACGCTCCAAAATTTTTAAACCACAATTTAGCCAAAAAAAATCACAATTACATCATTAATTACCAATCTACTCCCTAATTCGTTTCTATGTCTTTCCAATATGTTTTTAAGTTGTTAATTTTCATAATTTCCTCTCTAATCTACTGAGTATCTAAATAAATGAGGATACTAACGTTGAATTTCATCTTCTACTTCCCAAGTAGCTTCTATGGAAGAATGCTAATAACTTCACAAAACTCGTAACATTGGAATCTCCCATCTCCTTTAATTTCCTAATCTATCTGGTTCAGCCGGATTCTGGCGAGACTGAACGTTGCCGTTTAGATCCATGAGTTGGCTGCCTTCTGTGATGATTCCGATGATGATATCCCTGCAAAATAAAGAAGGCACATCGAGGGTTATGTCCCGATTAGCCCCTCCGACGCTCAAGTCAGTCTCTTTGTGAAGATAGGGTTGCCGTAAGAGCTAAGAGAGCTGGGTTATGTGTTGCGTACCTTTGTTATGATAGAATAATTCCTTATATAGTGCATGTGCTAGGTTTATGAGTTCACGTCTGCATGGGACTCTCTCACCTGCGGACGGGCTAAGGAGAGTGTGGACTGAGCCTAGGCTTGACATAGCCATTAGGTAGAAGATTGGTCTTTGAAGGATGGACCGATCGGCCCACGGGTCGTTTCGACTGGGCTTGGGCCCAACACGGTCAACCCGACCACTATCTATCCAATATCTCCATTAGCTTTGGCCTTTGCACGCAACTCCCACAACTCATTATCTTCCTCTAATTCGTCCTCCATTGTCATCCTTCACCACCCCAATTGTCTCAAGGTTGTCAAATGTCAATGATGCGTTATAGTCTGTGTTAATTGTTGAATGATATAAAATAACAATTGAATGAAGTTTTGCATTATTTACCTCACATTCGTGTTTCTGGTATTTGAGGAATATGGAATGAGAATATGAAATATTATGTTGTTTTGGATATAAAATTTTAAATGAATATTTTGTTGACATATAAAAATGTTTGTGTTGTCTCGTGTCAATATTGATTAAAATTAGTGAATGAAATATTGCCCTAATAGAGAATGAAAGTCAGCAAGGAATTAGTAAATGAAAGACTAAAATTTACTGACAAAATCACAATGAAGAATTAGTGAATGAAAGATTAAAAATATTTTGTGCATGAATTATGTTATATATTGTTGCAAAGCAGTTGCCATAAAATGGGTTATAAATTGAATTGTGTAATCATACAGAATGGATAAATTAATAGTTGAATTATGTGATTACATAAAATGAGCTATAATTATGACTTTATGGTTGAATTGTACTATCACAAAATGGGTTATAGTTATGAATTTACGATTGGATTACGTAATAACACAAAATAGGTTATAGTTGTGAATTTATGTAATAACACAACATGATAATTTCTTGGATAGAATGTGCTTAAACCTCAAATTTTCTTAAGGAATAATTTATATAAGTTAATGAAGTTCACTTGCATGTCTATGTCATATGATTAGTGAGAAGTTGTTTTCACTCTATTTCTTCCTATTTACACAACTTTATTTTGATATGAAATTAATAATTTAATTTTGGCATATGTCTTTATTTATTTTACAGATAAGTAAAGGGAAATTTAAGCACTCCTAACAATTTAACAACTTAAAATTAGGAAGATTCGATGATCTAGCTTGAGTTCATGCTAGGTTGGTTTCTAGAATAAAGAATTATATCATTTGTTTGTATTGCAACAAGCATTTGAAAGGTAGAGAAATAACCAAATTAAGCAATTGTTTGGTTGAGTTCAAAGGTGATTTGAAGCCTTGTAATAAAGTGAGTCAGGCTGTGAAATAATAAATAAAGACTTTGCTCGAAGAATATCATCACAAGAAAGATAGAAAGCAAAGACCAAACTGCTAAATTGGTAGTGGAATATTATTTTCCAGTTGTTAGGATGACATTAGGGATATTGAAGGTAGTTTTCTTTTCCGACAAGAAAGAAATGATGCACCTGATGTGAGGAAGAGAAGAAGACATGTGTCTAACTTTTTTGCACCATGAACAACTCTTAGAGCTCAACCTTCAATCTATAATATCTTACAATCTAAAGAAGTGGCTCATAATATTGATATAGCAATGAATAGATTGTGGTATGCTTAAGGTATATCATTTAATGTTGTCCAGTCTTATTATTACCAATCTATGATGAATGTGATTGCATCTTACAGTCCAAGATATAAAACTCCTTCTATTGATGACTATAAAGGTAAACTTCTGAGCAAATATGCTTATAAAATAAACAGTTATTTGAAATAAAAAATGTCATGCGACTTATAAATGTTCAATCATGTGTAATGGTTAGACAAATAAAAGACAAGATTCTATTATCAATTTTTTAGTTTATTCTATGAATTCTATTGATGCATTTGGACTTATTAGAAATATTGATTCTATGTTTCAGATATTTGATGAAGTAAAAAAACATTATTTAGTTCATTACTAACAATGATTCTGCTTACTAAGGAGCTAGAAAGAGATTACAAAGTAAGAAATATTTTTTTATTAGATTCCTTATGCTACACTTTGCATTGATCTAGTGTTGAAAAATATTGGAGATGTTAGATACTTTCTTATCATTGATGAAAATGTGCAAAAAATAAAAACAAAGTGACCAATTTCATTTATAATTTTGCATAGGTTATAAATTTAATGAGAAATGATTTCACTAATGGTAAGAATTTATATCATCTTACTATTACAAGATTTGTGACTAATTTCTTATAACTTTAGTATTCTTTTCTAATGGAGAATGAGTTAAGACAAATGTTTACAAATGATAAATAGGCCACTTCTCAATATGTCAAGTCTAATACTAGAGTTGAAATTTTTAGAAATGAGTATTTAATGAGAGTACTTCGTTTGACTGATAGTAATGAGAATACAATAATGAGTTATTTTTATAATGTCATGGAAAAGGCGAAGGAAACAATCATGCCAAATTAAAAATTATTTCTTCTTTGTATACGCCTTATCTTGTAATCATTAACGAAATACGGGAAAGACAACTTTACTATATGTTGTTTGTAGTTCAGGTATTTTCAAATCTTATTATCTATTTTTAACCAAGTTTTATTAAAAAAAACTAAAGATAATATGAGAATGTTATTAACTATTACAACAATTATTATCCATAAGATGATACAAGATCTCTTAAATCTCACAAATGAAGATTTATAAGGCGGTTTCTGGTGATTTTAGGATACTTATTGTCATTCTTCAAAAAGGCAAACTTAATTCAGGTATATATTTTTCACTTTTGTTACTTGTTGAAAATTAATCTCACTTTGTTTTGTTTATAAGGTTATTTTTTGTAGTCTTATGGTTGCTCTGTAGGATCAATTCATAAGTGATATTCCAAAATTGCAAAAGTTTAAAATTCTAAGTAAATGTGTGAGTACAACAGAGTGTGAAAGGAATTGGAACACATTTGATTCATCCATTCCAGAAAAAGGAATAGATTGGGGCACAAAAGATTGAACGACTTGGTCTTTATTCAATACAGTTTAAAGCTTCGAGAAAGTCGTGTTGTTATCATTATTAAGTTGAATATAATTTAGGAATCTTAATAGAACAAGTAGTTCTATAGATTCAATTTGCCTTGACCATATTGATCTTTTAGTAGATTGGGTTTTTGAGAAATCGACTTTGATAAATGAGATTGAATTGGAAGATAAATCTTGAATGAGAAAGTATTGATGTATTATTTGGTGCAATGAATTTGAATGATGATGATAATGAAGCTCCTCTTGTAAATGAAAATTTTGTACTTAATGAGAATTAAGGTTAATGTAATTTTGAGTGGATATTTGGTTGATGTAGTTCCAAGTTTTTTTATTTATTTCTTCTTTTAATTTCACATGTATTTGATACATATGTTACATAATGTATATACAATAATATAAAATTTTGAACAAAATATTTTTGTTTTATGTTTCATTTCTACTTGATTATGTTCCCTTGCACGAATTTTTGTTGTAATATTTATGGTCATAAAACTTTATTATTCCTTCTATTTGTTTATTTGATATAATCATAATTATGGTTATTACTCATATGTGAAATATGTGAAAAATAATATGAATAGAAATAAAGAGATAGTTGTTATTTCAAAAATTTATTATTATGATTTTTGGAGATAAGGTTAATGTAAAAATTATATAGCACAATATATTGAGGGATTAGTTTATAACTTTAAAAGAATTTAGGGACTATTTTTATAATTTTAAAAAATACCCAAAATGATATTTAATATTGATCTATGTCAGTATTGTTCTGCACAAAAATCAAATCTAGTGGCGGTTCCAATGTAATATCCATAACATTAATTTGAAGTTGTTAAAATTATGGATGACATCTCAACTATTAGAAATGTATAATGAGCATTTCTACTATTTATTAATTTGATTTAATAATTAACAGATTTTAATATATGTTTATTTTCAATTAATTATTTTTTAATATTTTCAGTAAATACTATAATATCTTAATATCACCCCTTTAAACACATGTTATTTATAAGAGGGAATAGTTTTTCTATGGTTATGATATTCCTAATCTGTTTTATTAAATTTGAGATCATTTTATGTGTCGATAAAATTAAATGGCACAAAGTTAGATTGTGTACCATTAATACATGCAAAAGCTTCTACGGAACGTTTTTTAATTTATTAAAGGGATATTAAACATTAATATAATTTAATTTAATGCTTTAATAAGTAATTAAATATAATATTTCAATGCATGTATAACTTGCACTTGCGCATTAAGTTGCTGACAATAAGACTTGATAATTAATGTTTACTTGTGTCAAATATACATTAATGTTAGCTTAGTTACATAAATTAGAAAACTTAATAGCACGGTTATATTAGATAGTTAATCTTTTTAGATATGTCAAATCACCATTGTTTTACAATTTGAATCGATTCGACTAATTTAACAGTAAAAATTTTAAATCAGCTAATTTTTTTATCCGGCTTTTAATTTTATGGTTTGATTTAGTTTAATAATTTTTGTTATTAAAAACTGATCAGTTTATTAATTAATTGACCAATTTTTATAAACTAACTAATTTTTATAAATTAAAAATCTAGTTAATTTTTAACAATCTTTTTTTCAATTAAACATTGTGCTTTTAATAAGCAAAGATAATATTTTCCAATCAATTTTTAAAATTTTTAATATTATTCAATCTTAACCGATATAATATTATTCAATATTTTAAACCTTAACTTTTCGTAGTACCGTTTAACTTCCGGTCCAATTTTGGAAACTTTGCAAGTTACATGTTTTTTGAAAATCCTTTACTAAAAATAAATAGTTGGTAATTGTTTTTATTTAAGAAATAAGTTTGGTTACTCAATTAATTAAAACTAGGATTACAATTACTCTAGAAAGTAAAGGCTTGAACTGAATATAGCATTAAGGTGATTTAATTAGTGGAATAAATTTTTTATTTTTGATTTATAAAAATTTAAATTGGGGTAATAATTGTATTTAAAATAATGTAGAGTTATATATATCACTTAAGTTAAATATAGTTGATAAGTTTAAATTATTGATTGGTTAATTAATTTATATATAATATGTAATTTAGAAATTAAGTATATTACATGATTTATCCTACAGATGTTTGAAAAATTATAGTTGCATAGTCAAAATTATAACAAATCAATCATTAAAAGTTACTTTAAATAGTAGAAAAGCTATTATTATAATTAAATAATAGCTTTTCTACTATTTAATGTAGAAAATACCTAACAAATTATAATTAAAAATACTATAACCACCATTAATTCCATAATATGGTAGAAAAACATTAAATAATTGTTTTAAATTTTTTGGAAATTAAAATTATTTTACAATTGTTACATAAATGTAGGATTCTTCAAAATGCTTTCAGATATTCCCATGAGAGTTTTCTTCTTATTTTCAAAAATTATAAAAATCATAAAGAATGGTTTTTATTTTCTATTTCTACTTTTTATAATTTAATGTATTATTAATTAAATATTAAATATTAATTATTTATTATATAATTTTAATAAGAATTATAAATAATGTAATATTACTTAATAATTTATTTAATTTTAATTAAATTAAGTAGTTATTAATAAATATAATTAATTATTAATATAATAATTTTAATATATTTTAAAAAGATTAATTTGTAAATAAAAAGTTAAAATTTAAATTATTTATCTAATAAAATAAAATAATTTTATTAATAATTTGTTATAATTATTATCAAAAGATGAAAATGTAATTACCAAAAAAAAGATGAAAATGTAACAATATTATTTGTTTTTGATTTTATTTAAAAAATTAAAATCTAAAAATTAAAACAAAAAAATGGTGAACCAATCGTATATTTTTGAACATATAATTTCCTTAACCAAAGCCGAAGTTCCTAGTCCTCTTGTTTTATTTGCTTCTCCGAACGCTGTCATTCGCGCGTAATTGCATTCTTCTGGACTCTGATTTCATATTTTATCCGAAAATTTAGGGTAATAAGCTCTTAATAATGATATGTTCTCGTATTTGAATACTGCTGGTTTCTGCTGTCGGGCACCTTTTGCTTAATCGTCAGCAACCACCAAGTGTTCGAGGAAAGTCCTGAGCGCTACAGAACCCTCTCTGTTTTTGGCATATTGCTGCAACGAGTTCATGCTTATTGGTATAAAAACCAGAAAGAACCCATAGAGCTCCGTAGCATTATGTATAGTAAGAAGTAAGGACTACCGTGGAGTTGTAAATAAGAACTTTGTTTGAGGAATAAAGTTTTTATCTTTCTTGTTCTTAGTCCAAATTACCTCCTAGAGTTTGCAACCAGAGCTATCCTATTTTTGAGGGTTTAGTCAAATTCTAACACTGCTTCTGTCTTTGTTTTGATACCCGGAATCTACTTCGGATTTTCCATGCTTCAACGTTGCTTTCGCATTCTGTGTTGGCGCTCTTTAAGCTTATGTATTCAGTGAACTTTGGGCTCTTTCTGTATAGTGTTATGTAAGTTAGAACAGTCAGTATTACTTATTTGACAGAAGCAAAGATGGCTGCAAGAATCTCTTTCCGTCTCTACCTCCTCCTCAAACCATGTTTTCCGCCTCCAAGGTCACTTCTGCCTCCTTTCTCTTCCTCAAGCGATTATTTCATACACGTGCGTGGTGTGCTTCACTAGACCAATTTTAAATGCAGAACCTGAAGAACCTTTTTTTTTTTGGCTTTTCTTCTCTCTGGTATGCGTATTTAACAGATTACAAGCCCTTTCTTGTTCTGCTACAATCTGTTCCAGAAACTACATTTACGGAGGGCTTTTCTCAAATTGTCAAGGTTCATTTCTGCTTCTCAAATTTCGTCTCTACCTACTTGTACAATGTTTTCCTTTTTCTGTTTATTTTGTTGTCATTTTCTTTCTTGAAACTGTTTGTTTCAAAATCTACAGAGGAGATGATTGTGGAGCTTGTTTTTGACTGGTTATATGGTCCAAGTGTTGTGGAACTTCCTAATAGAGGACAATCATAATTAGTCTAGCTTGTTTCGTGGGCTATATGTTGGATGCAAGAACGAAGTTTTCTTGTTCGATTCCATCTTGTGGAAACCTGTGATATCTTGGTTGATATAACATTGGCGAAAGCCTGAAAGGAGCTATGATAATGATGAAATGATTACTTTTTTTAATGGAAGATTTTAGCGGAACTTAATGTCCTTTTTCTTGCTGTCTAAAAGGTTCACAAGATTGTGCTTTCTCTAGAAATGCCATCCCAAGAGGATAAATTTTAATTAAGTGATAGTTTGTTTCGAATTTGTAACCATTTTGTTCTATTTCTTGGGATGGTACTACCTGGCTGTCGTTATCATTATGCTCTGATTGCAGTCCAGTTGGATATCATATGAAGTACTTCTATTTATCAAAAGTTGTGTACTGCTGTTGTTCCTCACTGAGCATAATGCACTGTCTTTCTGGGTACACTTTGCAGTGTCACGAGCATATGCTCGCGATAGAGGCAAGCAATATGATCTTTTTGGCAGTGGAAAGCCAGGAGATGAAAAGTTTAGGAAAGCTTGGTCAAAAGAGGTGGAGGAAGATGATTCTTTATGGACAGGAAGTGAAGATGAGAGTGATGGTGGAAATCCTCTCGACAAAGAGATTCGAAAAGTAAGACAACAGGCAAAGGAGCACTCTGCCCATATTGATGCCGATGACAGCGATGAGCTCAGAAGTGTATGGTCTGGGAGTGATGAAGAGAAGACTTTGTGGACTGGTAGTGAAGATGACGACGACGACGATATTCCAACAGAAGCATACCCAAATGAGGGCAGCGATAAGTACATTGATAAGTTCTTTGAGTTTGAGGAAAAACCTAAATATAGAACAATCTCTGAACTTCTGAAAGAAGAAAATGAACCTGAAGAATTGTCCCCTGGGAAGCAAGCCAGAAAACTTGCAGTTGAGAATGCCTTGAAGAAGTTGAAGAAAGGGCCAGATGGGCGTTACACCAACGTGTGGGAAGTCATGAGTGACATAGACATTCTCATTGGAGCATTTGAAAATATTGTTTCTGGACCAGAATATGAGGAACTTAGGCAGGGAGGACCTAAGAGATTGAATATGCAGTTTTTCAAGGATATACAGGCACGTATGAGAGATCCAAATTATCAGTTCTCACCTGAGCTAAAGTTGAAACCAAAGAGCAAGCTAGTTCCAAGAAAGAAATGGCAGAAGGTGCAGTCAAGAAGAAGGAAAGCACAAAAGCGCTGACTTGTTGTCTTCCACACCAAAAGATGGTGCTCAAACTCTAGTAGTTTAGTTACATCCACATTGGCATAAAAAATTATGTAACTTTCCTTTATCAAGTTAAATTTTTTTTGGTGTTTATTTGACAAAAACTTTAGAAAAAGACAAGAAATTTTATTTATAGAGTAATCAATATTCATTGGTTTTAATGTTAATGTTTTTGAATTTCTACTATGAGATTTAAATTTAATAATTTTATTAAATCACATAAAATTATGAACTTAGTACCCTATAATTGAAGTTTATTTATTAAAATTTAAATCATTTTTGCTTTTATGTTAAGAAAATCACAACTTATGTTTTATTACGATTTTCTAAATGCAAACTTAAGAAAATTTAACAACAAAATTTTTATATGAGAAAATAATTTTTTTAATAGTAACACAATAATATTGGTTTTCCACATATTTCATTTCATACAAAAACAAAAAAATTAAGCATTTTAAACATTAAAATTTTAAAAAACAATTTACAAATAATTGATTTTTCGAACATTTATTTAATTTGAAAATTTTGAATCATAATTAAAAACAAATATTTGAATAAATTTTATTTGTCTTAATTTCTTAAGTATTTGAAGAGACATCATCATCATCACACCCAGTTCGAAATCTCGATATGAAGCAGGATATGGGGAGGTTTGATGAAGAGCCAATTTGAAAATATGATATTATGTTATTTGATAAAATATTTCTAGTAAAGTTAGAAAATTTAAGTAATTTTCTATCTTTTTATTAACAAGTTTTGTTATAGAAAATTGCAAAATACAAATTTATTTTTTAATTTTTATATTTCTGAATTTTTATTAAGAGATTCAAATTTAATAGTTTTATTAAAATCACATAAAATTATAAACTCATATCTTATAATTAATTAAAATTTAAATAATTTGTGCTTTTTAAATAAAACAAAAGAATTATATTAGAAATATGTTCAAAAAAATCACAACTTAAGTTTTATTATGATTTATAGATTAAAAAATATAAGAAATATTCACAATAAAATTTTATGTGAGAAAATAAAAATTTTAATTATAACTCAATAATATTACTTTTAATGCTTTATTTGTCTTATAAGAATTTAAGTTGTGCCAAATTTTCAATATTGTTGTTTCATCCAATTCGAAGTTTTATAATAAAGTGAAATTTAAAAACGTTTAATAATAATATAGTCTTATTTTTATATAATAAAGAAATTGTTTTTAATAAAGTAGATGTAATAATAAAATGTTTTTAACAGGGTAGATGTAATAATAAAATAGTGACGCTATTTAAAGTTTGATACATACATACTCCCTCTCTGCTCAAGCGGTTTCTGTTCTCAATTGCTCTGCATCTTTCTATTTCGAGGTTGAGGAGGAGAAAGAAAAATTTTCCTTCAAGGTAATCTGGTTTCTAATTTGTTCTTCTTTATTATATTCAGTTCGTTCCTCAGTTTTCTATGTATTAGAATTAGATGTTAGAAGCGGGAATCTACTTATTTACGCAAATGCAATCTTCTTGAAATGAAGAATTTATATTATCTACTGGAATGATTGCAGTTGCAGGCTGAACTGATTATCATAATCATCCATCTTCAGTTGGTCCTCTCTATCTCTTGCCCGAGCTCTCGATTATCAATTGTTGTTCGCTGTCACTTTTAGACATTTTCAATCATCTGTTGTTTGTTGGTGTTTGTTTTTGTATTGGAATCACGGAGAAGTAAGTGTTCAAAAAGGGAGGGAGAGAGGGAGAGGTATGCAGAAGAGTGGAAGTGTGCTGTGGAATAATAATATCAATCTTGCTGTTAATATCAGCAACATAAGTAGGAGTGCTATTCTTACTAGTGGTGGTGGCAGTAACAATAAATCGGAGAGGAGGTTGGGATTGTGTAGCCAAATAGCTACAGGTGGAAGCCAACATTCTTCCCCTATTGTTTTTCCCGAGAAACGCAGCAAGAAGTCCAAGGCTTATTCGAGACACGTGGATGATACTACTATTGACAAAGCCAACACAGGTGAACCTCGAGTTGACATAGGAGTAGGAGAAGGGATTGCGGGAGGAGGAGATGAAAAATCTGATTTATTGGGATTTGTTTTCTTTTCTGGTAAGCTTGCTTTAGATAAGAAAAACACAATATCCCACGGTAAGGATGATCAATATCAGAATTCTGCTGATATTTTCAGTCAAGAAGCTGTAGAAGCCAAGCTTACCAGCACAGCTTTAATTTGGGGTTCTCACATGGTCCATCTTGATGATGTAATTTCGGTAAATTTCTCTTTTTTTAAAGTCAAAGTTGCAGATCTAGAATGTCTACTATAACATTGAGTGAAATGATCATTTTTAATTTTTAATTGGTTCTTGCAGGTGTCTTACGATATTGGTTTCAAGCATTTTACTGTACATTCTTATCCAGTGAAAAGGTGTTCTTGTGGTCTATCATGTTTTGTCAAACCCAAAAGAACTCGTAAGGACTACTGTTTCTTGGCTTCTAGTGTCGAAGAGGCACTTCAGTGGGTTGGTGGTTTTGCAGATCAACACTGTTATGTGAATTGTCTGCCTTATCCTCTGGTTTCTTCCAAGAAGCAGGCTTCATCAAAGTTACTTCCAACTGACACTCCTCCAGAGTTGCTCTTCAGGTGCAAGACTCCACCCAAGATGCTTGTCATATTAAATCCACACTCAGGCAATGGTTGTTCAAGTAAAGTCTTCCACGAGATTGTAGAGCCAATCTTTAAGGTCTGTGTTGTTTCAGCTCTAGACTCTCATGACATATATTGTTTCAGCTCTAGACGCTCATGACATAATTTCTAGTACTCAAGTGATGCACGAAACTTAAACCTCATATTTCGTGCTTGTGAAGCTTGCATTGCCAGACTAAAATTCTGCGAAATGTCTATGGTTCACTTTGTTCCTCTTGTTCCAAATAGCTGTTCTTATAGTTTCTCCTGCTTCTTTGTTACCCCAGTTTGCAAAAAAATGAGTTCAATTATGACGTTCTTGCCCATGAGCTTACTTTCCTTGGCCTGCTTACCGTAGAGTTCTTGTGTTCTGGATTCCTGTTTGAGGAGCTAGGGTTCTACAATCAACCAAACTTAGGAAAAGGCTAACGAAACCTTTTAGGTGCTACAGACTTCTGAAAACCCATGATTCAAACTCATACTATTTCCATGGTAGTTTATCAGCAGATATGTATGACAAGTGCATCATTTGTGCTTCATTACACGAGCAATGGAGTCCAAGTGTTACACAATTGTGCCGAGAAAAAACATATGTATGCTGCATTACATGCATTTTCTTGAACTGCTCATGAATCTGTGAACGACACGTTGGCTTTGCGGTCTTATGAAGTGCACATTTCTTTCTTTTTGAATGTGTCCGTATGAACTGGACACATTCAAGCTTTTTATAGCTGTTTTTGATATAGATATTCGAAGTATAAAATCTGATGTTTGTATTCAAAGTTTTAAGTTGTGACAGCTTGCAGGGTTCAAATTGGAGGTAGTTAAAACAACATCAGCTGGTCATGCTAGGAATCTTGCAGCCACTGTTGACATCAGCACATGTCCTGATGGTACTGTCATCGACACACTTACTATCTTATAATGTATTTTCTTCTTTCATGGATTTCCTCTATTTTCTGATAACATTGATCACCTACTCTTTGTATTTGTACTCCTGCTTGTTAACTCAGGGATCATATGTGTTGGTGGTGATGGAATCATCAACGAGGTTAGTCGTTGATGTTTTCAGCAAATATCATATGATATATTTATATATCTATTAATCCCTTCTCCCAAGTAGTCCACTGGCGCTGCTGATAAAGGAAGAAAAAAATGACACATGCAATTACCCTACCTTTTACAGTCTGATTTCAAGATAAATCTAACTTCAGTATCAAATGATAACACTTACTTTCTGCAAGCGCTTTTAATTGTTTCTTGACTTCATTTTTTCTTGGTTTGAGGAAAATATATGTTGTGCAAACTGTTCTGCAGTTATTATAAGGATCTTCTCTGGGTGAGTGTATGACATTTACTATAGCGAATAAAGACGCATATGTAAATCTACTTTGCTAGGTACGTTAAGGTGCATTTCGTAGATTTCCATAGGTATGCACACAAAAGCAACAGATTCTTGTTCCTTTGAGCTGAAAATTATTTCACCGTGATTTGCAGGTTCTAAATGGCCTTCTTAATAGAGGAAATCAGAACGAGGGAATTTCCATACCAATTGGAATCATTCCTGCTGGCTCAGATAACTCGCTTGTTTGGACTGTTTTTGGTGTAAGAGATCCAGTTTCTGCTGCCATAGCAATTGTGAAGGTACCTATTACTGTTCCAAAATGCAACTGTATAGTCATGATTGCCAGACTTTTTACTTTCAATTGGAATCATATTGAATCATTGATAGATTTCAACGTGGCCCTTTATCTTTCTTCTCATTTAATACTTTCACTTTGTGGATTTATGACAGCCACTGCTATCCATGTGAGATTAAGGCCTTGTGGGTGACTATTGTTGTTCTTCTACATATAAGATATTAGTAGAAGCACTTCGGAAATCTATATGGTAAATCAAGAAAGTTAGGGTCGTGGCTTTGAAGTTGTTGAGTTGCTGTGCTTATTACTGAGATGGTTTATATTCATATGCATATAAAGGGAGGTAGGTATTCTTAGAGAGAGAGTATGTGGGTTTTTTTCCCCACACTTGTCAAGGCTAAGCCCTGAGATGAAGCTAGATTTTCTTGTTCATCTGTTCAGATTCCTGTGCCCAGCCACTTGAAAATTTCCCATGTGCCAAGTACATCCTAGTAGTTGTTATTCCAGTTCAAGATATGGGATCAAGTGTCAAGTTCATGAGTCAAGAGTTATACTTATACAGATTCGTCTGGACTTCTTTTATTAATAGTTTGTCTTATATGTGATTTACCGCCAAAGAATTATGCACTCTTATTGCCTTCTATGTTGATCCAAATAAGAAGCTTTTCAGTTGTTTATTTGTTGTTGTTCTTCAAATGAAAAGCGTTTCTGTGCTTGTGAAAGTGAGCTGATAGGTTTATGTACCAGCTTGTGTTTATTAAGTTATGAAATCATGATTCATATCATCATGGCGCTACAATCTATATATTTTTTTGGTAACAGGGGGGTCTCACTGGTACGGATGTTTTTGCTGTTGAGTGGATTCAGACTGGAACTGTTCATTATGGGATGACAGTTTCGTATTACGGTTTTGTTAGTGATGGTAAGCTCCATCTTGGCACTTGTTCTTGTGAAATATTAAACACTGTTTGTGAAATTTCTAAGTTCAAATTCTTGATAAACCAATGATGCTATACAAATGATATGTCAAAAACTTTGAATATGTAGAAACACGGTTCTTTTATTTGAATCCTGTTACCTAATTATGCTGTTCATTATTGCATACTAAAAGTAGAAATACATGTCCTTATTTCTTCTATGATATGTTCCATTGGGTTAATTGAACAAAACAATTAAAGCTTGTTCATATTTTAACAGACAGGTTTTGCATTTCGTTTGTTGTGTATGAACTCACATTTGATGTTTGAAACAAGTTTAGTTTACCCTTAAATGTTTGAAGAGATGAAACACACACTCGTCTTTGCTTACAATGACACCATGCCATCCACGATAAGAAATCTAAGGTATGATTAACTGATATCTAGGATTATAATGAACACTTTAGTCATTTAGGATTAGATTCAATGGAAACAATGTAAAAGATAAGCAAGAATCTTTGTTTGAGACTGTGTTTTAATGAAATAAAATCAAATTAGGCATTTATTTATATATGGCTTGTGCTGCAGTTCTGGAACTTTCTGAAAAATATCAAAAACGTTTTGGCCCTCTGCGTTATTTTGTTGCTGGTTTTCTGAAGTTCTTATGCTTACCAAAGTATAGCTATGAAGTGGAATATCTTCCTGCATCTAATGGGGATCGAAATGCTAAACAGTCAGCTGAGCAAGAGGTGGTAAACATCTCAGACCTCTCGACAGATACTATTGGGAGGTCAACTGCAGATGGAATTCCACGAGCCTCAAGTTTATCGAGCATTGACTCAATGACTAGACACATATCTGGAGGGGACTTGGATACAACTTGCAGTAGCACTCATGCTAGTACTGAACCATCTGATTATGCGCGTGGTCTTGATCCAAAAAGAAAACACATATCATCTGGGAGAAATAACATAACATCAGAGCCAGACGTTATTCATCCTCAGGTACAACTATCAATCACCCCAAACTGGCCGAGGACAAGGTCAAAATCAAGGACAGATAAAGGATCGACTGGATTGGGTATTTCACATGATCCTTCTAGATGTTCTTGGGGAAATACTAGGACGAGTGATAGAGAGGAGATATCTTCAACATTGTCTAATCCAGGACCAATTTGGGATGCTGAACCAAAGCGGGATACTGAACATAATTGGGATATGGAAAATCCTATTGAATTGCTAGTGCCACCGGATGATCTAGAATCAGGACCAGAAAAAGAAGGCATGCCACAGTATGACGATAAATGGGAAATAAGAAAGGGAAATTTTCTTGGCATTCTGGTCTGCAATCATGCTTGCAGAACTGTTCAAAGTTCTCAGATGGTTGCACCAAGGGCTGAACATGATGATAACTGCATGGATTTGCTCCTAGTTCATGGTACCGGGAGAGTGAGGCTGATGAGATTTTTCTTGCTATTGCAGATGGGTCAACATCTTTCACTGCCATATGTTGAGTATATCAAGGTATGTGCATGACTCTTGGAGTAATTCAAACTAGTCGTTCAACATAGCAAAAAATTGGGGATCCAAAATGTTGACTATAGTTATTAAAGTTGATTATTTCTATGTATATATATCTAGAAATTAATATCTGTAGTGATCTCTTGCTATAATTGAGAGATATCTTATAATTGGGAGATTTGATCTACAAAATATTCCTAGGCCTCTTGTATATATACTATAGAAATCCTATGTACAATTATCAAAAAATTCAATATAGAATTGTTTGTCTTGCCCTATCTGATTTAAGGGCTTGTTCTTCTTAAAATCATTTTTTCGTTAGTTGTTTCGCTTTGCTCGGAATAATAGGCTGAGTTTGTACTCACTCAAAAAACATAGTGCCTTTTCTCTCACCGCCCATCCAACCTGTTTCGGAGCAGACCAGCGACCTTACCTGTGAAAAACCTAACATTAGCATGCATCCACGCGCCGCCACAGACCAACAGCTTCCGTCTCGTGTGAAGTCCATGCGCCACCCTTTGGTGATCGTTTCATCTCAGGTCTTGGACCACCAGTGTCGCCGGCTCCTGTGCATCTTTCCTGAGGTGTTTGATCCTTGGTAGCTTGTTGGAAAAGACACTAAAAGTCACTGTTTGTCTCTAAACCCTTTATGTTGGTATATTTTTTGGTTTTCCTGAGTGATTCTAAAGAAGATGAGTGGCAAAAAGATAACCCTTTCGAGTTCTGATAATCCTTCACTCCAAATCAGTCTCGTAAAACTTGATAGAACCAATTATCTTGCTTGGTCAAGGTCTTGGTTGTTATTCATTAAAGCGAGAGGATTACAACGTTACATTAATGGTGATAGTTAGAGACTTGATGTCAATAATCCTGATTATAATCTTTGGGAGTTCGAGGATGTCGTCGCTCATCAGTTCAATGCAACCGGAGATTACTTGAACGTATCTGTTACTTGACATAGCAACAAAGATATGGCAAGCTACTTTGTTGACATACTCTCAAGTAGGTAATAAAGCAATTTTTAAAATTCGTAATAAACTACATAACACGAAGAATGGAGATATGACTGTTTCACAATACTTTGCAGAGCTATATGGATTATGGGCGGAATAGATTATTATCAGGATTTTCAAGCAGCATGCTCAAAAGATGGTGCTAAATTCTAGAAAATGATGGAGGAGAATCGGGTATTTGATTTCTTAGCAGGGCTCAACCCAGAATATGATCATATACGAGGTATTATACTTAGAAAGGAACCTTTCCCTTCAATACAACTTGCACATTCTCTTGTTCAGCAAGAAGTAGAAGAAATGTTATGCTACATACAACCATTGTTGAGAAAGTAGGGTTAGTTGCTAGTTCTATTAAGAAACCAAATCTAATAAGGATTACTTCCACTGTGATTATTGTGGAAAACAAAGGCATAACAAAGAAACTTGCTGGAAATTGCATGAGCGATCAAATCAGAGTTATGGAAAACGCGGTGGTTCAATGTTAAGGGGCCATGCTCACTTGGTTGAAGGGAATGAAACGTTTACAACACCGTTAATTGGAGTTTTATCCAATGAGGAACTTTAGTACTTATGACATCATCTCTCAAAACTAAACTCACATTCCACAGTTGGTACATCAAATATTGCAAAATCAGGTATTGTGTACTCAAATCCTAGAGATAATCCTTGGGTTATAGACTTTGGAGCTAACAGACATATGACAGGCTCTCAAAACAAAATCTTAACATATTGTCATTAAAGAAAAGGGGGATAATGTTAGAATAGTAGATTGGTCTTTTACCTCTATATCTGGTATAGGTCCTATTAACTGTACTCCCAATATTACCTTTATCGTCGGTTCATCATATACCTTGTTTTCCTATTAATCTTCTCTCTGTCGATTCTATTACTGAGGATCTTAATTGCAAAGTTGAATTTTTCCTGACTATTGTGTACTTCAGAACCTGCACACAGGGCGTAGGATTGGAACTGATAGATTGTAGGATGGCTTATATGTTTTGGAAGAAAATCCTATGACAGTTGCTCATCAAGCATCTCTTGGGAATGATGTGATTAGTAAGGAAATTATATCCAAGCTTGTTTAAAAGAACTTTTGATTCTTTATTTTGTGAAGCATGTGAACTTGTAAAACACACGAGAAGTTCTTATCATTTATCTAATAATAAAAGTTTTGTTCCTTTTATGACAGTTAACTCCGATGTTTGGAGTCCTACTCAAAATCCCTCTCTTTTTTGCCATAGATGACTTGTAAGCTTTATTGATTGTTGCACAAGGTTAACTTGGGTTTATTTCATGAAAGCCAAGAATGAAGTGTTT
>JAOTIZ010000003.1:6299577-6340076 GCA_027123425.1 Erythroxylum panamense
GTGCTTTTAGTCTTTTCATAAAATGATTTGTACCCAACATGATGCTAAAATTAAAATCCTGAGATCTGATAATGTACTGGAGTATATGGATGGAAATTTTCGTGCTTATCTAGACTCTTATGGAATAATACATCAAACCAATTGTGGCTAGACTAGTGAATAGAATGGAGTTGCAGAAACGAAGAACAAACATATTCTAGAGGTGGCTTGATCCCTAATGTTCACCGTGAATCTTCCAAATGGATATTGGGTGATGTCGTCCTTTCAACCGTCTATCCTATCAATAGAATGCTACTTCAAATTCTGGACTTTAAAAGCCCTATAGAAATTTTGCAAGGTAAAAATTCATATACTATACTACCAAGAGTATTTGGGTGTGTTTTCTTTGTTCATGCTCGGAATGTAGGCAAGTTAGAGCCTAGAGCTTTAAAGTGCGTGTTTATTGGATACTTTTCCACACAAAAAAGATATAAGTGTTATCACCCCCTGTCTAAGAAATACTTTGTAAGTATGAACGTCACTTTTTTGGAGTGTGAGCCCTATTTCACCACACATCAAACTCCTCTTTAGGGGGAGAATGTGAGCAAAGAGGTGTTGCTTGATGTGATCCAAGGAGAGAGAACAATTTAGGGGGAAGAAAACTAGTGTGATTCAGGAGGATGCGCTTGGATAGACCAGATTTGGAAACATACTCAAGACGAGATAAGACAAAAAAAGCCATCATGCAATCTATGTCATGCTCTTCTCTTGAAAACACTGGTGAGTTAGAGTGTGATTTATCTGATGATCTGGATGAGCCTATTGCCCTTCGGAAAGGTGTTATAACTTGCATTAAGCAACCAATTTCTAACTTTGTTTCCTATGATTCACTATCTCCTTCCTATAGAACCTTTGTTTTGTCTGTTTCTTCTATGTCTATTCCACATGATTGGAGAGAAGCAATGGAAAATGTCCAGTGGAAAGAAGTTATGGCTGAGGAAATGAAGGCCTTAGCGAAAAATGAGACTTGGGAACTTGTCATTGCTCCAGAAGGAAAAAAGACAGTTGGCTACAAATGGGTATTCACAGTGAAGCATAAGTCAGATGGATCTATTAAGAGATATAAGGCACGATTGGTGGCTAGAGGCTTTACTCAAACATATGGAGTAGACTATCAAGAAACCTTTGCTCCTGTTGCTAACATAAATATAATCAAAATTCTACTCTCTTGTGCAATTAACTTAGATTGGGACTTACAACAATTTAATGTTAAAAATGCTTTTCTTTATGGGGATCTGGAGGAGGAGGTGTATATGGAGATTCCACCTGGGTTTGAAGATGAGAAGACACAAGGGAAGTTTGTTGGCTAAAAAAAGCCTTGTATGGGTTAAAGTAATCACCCAAAGGATGGTTTGAAAAGTTCAGTCAGGCCATGATTTCCCTTGGTTATCACCAGAGTAGTGTAAATCATACCCTATTTATCAAGCATTTTCAAGTTAAGATCATGCTTCTTGTTGTCTATGTTGATGACGTTGTGGTAACAGGAAGTGATACAGAAGAGATGGTTAGGCTGAAAAAGATTCCTAGCTCAAAAATTTGAAATTAAGGACCTAGGGAAGTTGCAATACTTCTTAGGAGTCGAATTCGTTAGATCAGGAAAAGGAATCTTTATCTCCCAGAGAAAGTATGTCCTAGACTTGTTAGAAGAAACCGGTATCATGGGTTGTTGGTGAATCTCCTATCGAGAGCAACCACAAACTTCAGGCAGGAATAGGTACATCAGCAGACATGGGAAGATATTAGAGATTAGTTGGGAGACTCATCTGCCTCTCTCAAACCTAACTGGACATAGCATATGCAGTTAGTCCGGTGAGCTAGTATATGCATGATCCACGAGAACCACATTTGCATGGTGTATTCCATGTCCTATGCTATCTAAAGTCAACACCAGGAAAAGGCCTTCTATTCACTAACAATGGTCACCTTAAGATAGAAGTATTTACAGATATTGATTGGGTTGGATCTCTAGATAATAGGAGATCAACCATTAGTTACTGTACACTGATAGGAAAAAACTTAGTAGTCACTTGGAAAAGCAAGAAACAGAATGTAGTTGCTAGATCCAATGCGGAAGCTTAATAGAAAGCTATGGCGCAAGGTTTGTGTGAACTCTTGTGGGTAAGAAAGTTGATGAATAAGTTACAACTGATGGATGGAGGAAGTTTATCCCTCTATTGTGATAATAAAGCTGCCATTAGCACAGCTCACAATCCTGTTCAACATGATAGAACGAAACACATAGAAATTAACCAATAATTTGTGAAGAAGAAACTTGTGAATGGCTCGTTACACCTATCCCATATGGGGTCTAATGAACAATTGGCAGATGTCTTCACTAAAGGACTCTACACCAAGCAGTTTCACAATTTTGTTTGCAAGTTGGGCATGGGTGATATCTAATGCACTAACTTGAGGGGGAGTGTTGACTATAGTTATTAGAGTTGATTATTTCTGTGTATATATCTAGAAATTAATATGTCTAATGATCTCTTGCTATGATTAAGAGATCTCTTCCTATAATTGAGAGATTTGATCTCCAAAATATTCCTAGGCCTCTTGTATATATACTATAGAAATCCTATGTACAATTATCAAAAAATTCAATATAGAATTGTTTGTCTTCACCGAATTTAGCTGTCAATTTTGCATTAAATCTACTTTTGGCATTGGGCAAAATGAATGGAGGCATTGTCTTTCTTTAACTCATAAAAGTTACCCTCGTTTTACCTTCATAATTAAGTACGCATTTGATTGCTGGGTGGAAAGAAACAATAGAGCATGTTCCCCGCTATCAACCAGGACAAACCAAATTGCCCCACAACCTTCTCTGAATAAAAATAGAGATAAAAGCTAGATTATTTGACATTGTTTTCAATAAAGTACCAACTCAAGGAAAATGTTACAGTGTCCTTTCAACCATAAAGCAATTAAAATTATTGCTTGATCTAGATTTTTAGCCCTTGCACTGTCGGCCATGACCACATAACGAGCCTCTTTAATGTTCCTGATCTTGTAAACAGCCATTTGCAGTTCTGAAAGTAGAAAAAGTAACGATAAATGTAGAGGACTTCTTGTTCCTTCCTCCCACACTATTTGAATAATTTGTTTTCTCATAACTATGCTCATGTGCGTCTGTGTCCTCCTCCCCTATCTCCATTATTACTCTTTAGATGAAAACTTCTTATCAGAAATTCTGTCTGTGTATGAGACATAAGAGTGTTAGTGTATGTTTCTGTGTACATCAAAGCGCATGCCCATGCTGGTGCATATCAATGTTTGATGAGCATTTGGGAATAGTTATGGAAAGTGAAGTAGTTTGAACATCTCATCTTGTCTAACAGGTAAAGTCTGTTAGGATAAAAACTGGCAAGCATACGCACAGTGGCTGTGGAATTGACGGTGAGCTGTTTGCACTCAATGGCCAAGTATTCTCATTTTTGCTACCAGAACAGTGCCAACTTATTGGTCGCTCATCCTAGCCATGATGAGATAAAAAACATTTTTTACCTTGAACCAGTCAAAATGCCTACGAGGGGCAGGCGATACTATTTTTGCCTTATGATTGTAACATATCCCAGAGCATCCTTCAAGTGCTGAACGTATTTGAAACTGTGAGCATTCTTTAACCGCTGAGAGTATGTGAAACTTTGACTTCAAGTAGCCCCTGAAAGTTGCAGCATTACATATCCAAGGTATCTGTAAATACTTTGCTGCAGTTTGTGTATCAGTTGCATGTAGTATACGTAGTTCTTGCCTGATATTTTGTCCGCTTGTGTTGTTGGTCTGATGTGTCCAATGTGATGAAGGAAATGTCCATTTATATGCTGTGATCATCTATATTCATCATCGTTATATTCAGTTTGAAGTTTCGAAGTTTCGAAAAATTAAGAATTATAAATATATAATAACCTTATTATGAGAAAGAAAATAGGAGGATGTGAGACATTATTATCATTCATTTGTGGCAAGAAAACAAAGCTGTACAAGCCTGTGTTTATTGAGGTAATGCCACGTGTTGCATTGTGATTTTTTAAGGGTTTTATTCCTGTCGTTTATCGACCATGCAGAAGGACAAAAGACATGTCATCTTCGACCTGTACTCCCTGATTTTCCTCACCACACGCAATGATCCTCAACCAGTTCCCCAGCTTGCATGAAACTCAGCCGGCAAAAGAGTGGTTAGGGATAGTAAAATCGCCCGACCTAATCCAAATTCGTTGGATTAAGTTGACCGGGTAAGCTTGGCTTAAAAAGGGTCGGCTTGAATTAGTTCAAACAAAATTACTTTATTTTATTTAATAATTTAAAATTTAATTAATAAAAAGTACTTCGTTTTGTTAATTTGGATCGAAAAATTAACAAAGTGGATAGCTCAAAAAGGTTGCATGATCATGACGTTAACAATTAATCCGTTGAACATAGGAGGTGCAATTTTAGCATGTATATTACGAAAGGAACCAGTGTATTGATAGGCTAGCTTCTTTTACAATTTTATCCAGCTCATGTTTATATATACTTCAGAAATTTTCGATGGTTCTTATGAAGCTCATTTATTGAGATAAGTAAGGAATTTTGTACCTAATAGGATGTTAGTTTTTTATTGGTTTTTTTTTCCTATGTAACAAAAAAATACTAATATTTCTCAATAATGATAATAAAATTCATAATTGTCATATTTAAAAATATATATCATCGGATTCGATGCTTAGCAATGATTCACAAATCAATGTGCACTAATTTAAAAGACTATTCTTTGTTAGCAGAATGTTTAAAAGCCACGAAAACTAAATAAATGGGAACCACCACTCAATGCCAAAAGACTTTGATTGAAGCTAAGTCCATAATTTGTTAGGCGTGAAACTTGGAGCATACAACTTACTTTCTAATTACAATCAACTACTTCAATTTACACATTTAACTTTTGATTTTTGTTCCTTCTTTGAGTCAACCAGATTTGAAAACACCAGATTCCAATTGCCACAAACGTTAGTTACAATTCATGCTAGAAGATGGTTTTTAAAGCTTGGGATAATTAGTGCAAAGCAAAGTTAAAAGAAGAGTGAGATGGTTTATTGCTTGGTGGGGTATCATCAATAAATGATATGAATCCATACATGGCCTGGCCCGGCGTGGGTGCGACTTCACCAGCACTACCCTTTTACATTTTTGATTTGACAAAGGAGGGAAGGTAAGGTAAGCCCTGAAATACCCTTTGTCTTCGAGTTGGGGTTTGTTTGGTAATTCACCCTTTTTCCTCCATTGTCCCCTACCTTACCTTACCTTACCTTACCACACATAACCATAAATAAATAATTAATATTTAGATTATATGCATAGTTTAGTTGTACCATTTCCCTTTTTTTGGATTTGATGATACCTAATAAAAAATTTCCCTAAATGTGAAGTTAAGAAAGGTTCAATATATATAACCTTATTCAAAAGGACCAAATAGGATAATAAGATATCTTGCAATTTATAAAAATTATAATTTCTCCATTATCAAAGAGTTAAAAGACAATTTTACAAAACATTTCCCATTATTATATAATTGAAACCTGGTATTAATTTTGAAAAGAATTTGTGAAGTGACAGCAAAACCAAAAGATTTATTATAGAAGAAGACTGGAGGAACAAACATTGTGAAAGCGCCTCCTCTCCTCCTCTCCTCTTCTTCTTTTCTTCTATTCTCTCTTACTGTCTCTGTTTTGTCTTGTCAAACTTTTCTTCTTCTTCTTCTTCTGCTTCTGCTTCTGCTTCTGCTACTACTTGCCACTGTTACATTCTTGGATTATTTATATATTCATGTATAAAAAGTGCCTTCTCTTTTACGGAAAATAAAAGGGGAAAGAAAAAAGATTATGCCTACCGTTAATATTTCAAAATATTTCCTTGTTTCTCTGTACTTAATTGACAGCGGCATTTACTAGCAGCCCTCTTATTATTACTGCCGTAGAAGAAGTGGGCAACTTCAAATTTCGGTAATTTCTCTCTTCCTCTCTCAGTTCTGTTTCCGATCTGATCTAAATCAAATTTGATGTTCTGTTTGCAAGTTTGTTACTTTTTCATTTTTTATAATGTGGGTTTGTTGTGCGAGTGTGTAGAGAAATTTGAAACTTGGGTTGTAGTGTACACAACTTTGAATGGTGTATTGGAGCTTGAGCTGATAAAAGAAGAATGGAGTAGGATACACAGATTTGGATTTTAACGGGATCTGTGAAATTTCACGTTTTTTTCTTTCTTTTTACAGTTTCGGTTGGGCTTTTGAGTGGTGGAAAAGAATGGTTGGCGGTGCCGCTTTGATTTGAATGTCTCAAGCCGGAAAACGACAACTTGGCTTCTGCTACTACTACATTGTTTAAGTTGTCATTTTTAGGGTTTCTGTGTTAGCGCCATGGCTACGAAACGCGCCTACAAGCTCCGTATCCTTTTATATTTTCTTGTCTTCACTCATTTTATTTGCTCTGGTCTATTTTGGTTGAAAAGGTCGAGTCTTGATTTGAGATTTGGGCTCATTCGCGTTTGTGTTTGAAGTGATTGTTTGATTCACTGCGGAGATACTAGTGTAATGCCTGTCTGGGTTTTGCCTTGACCTGAAAATTTCAAAATTTGATGAAATAAAGAGGAATTTGTGGCACATTCTGCGGCTGTCAATTGCCTCAAGATTGGACGGAAGTCATCGAGAGTTCTTGTGACTGGTGGAGAAGATCACAAGGTCAATCTGTGGGCTATTGGTAAGCCCAATGCTATACTGGTCAGTGGTACTTCACAGTCTCGTTTGAACTGCTTCCAACTTCCTCGTTGACATTGTTAATGTTTATCACTCATTTGCTCATGTGATTGTGGATTGCTGCAATGTGTAATATTCCAAACTTCATATGCAGAGCTTATCAGGGCATACCAGTGGAATCGATTCAGTAAGCTTTGATTCTTCTGAAATTCTTGTAGCTGCAGGAGCTGCTAGTGGTACAATCAAGCTTTGGGACCTAGAGGAGGCAAAGAGTAAGGTTTATGATTTCTTTAAATGCTTTAGGAAAGCTTTGGATTCTGATTGCCTATCTTTTACACCTTTTACATCCAATTTATGTTTAAATTTGATTGTGTCTGTAGTTGTTCGTACATTGACTGGTCACAGATCCAATTGCATATCTGTGGACTTTCATCCTTTTGGGGAGTTCTTTGCATCTGGTTCTCTGGACACAAATCTTAAGATATGGGATATCAGAAAGAAAGGCTGCATTCACACCTACAAGGGTCATACTCGAGGTGTCAACGCAATAAGATTTACACCGGATGGTCGTTGGATTGTATCTGGTGGGGAGGACAATACTGTCAAGGTTGAAATTGATGTTCTCTTCCTGCGTGCATACATTTCACTAACACTGATAAAAGCACGTGATATGCAGACCTCATACACAAAACATGATTGTTATCTTTATGGAGATCTTTTTTCTTCTTCCGCAATGAAGTTGAAAAACTTTAAGTTAGTTGTTTTTTAGCGGGGATTTCCTCTGCACAAAGCAGTTGTTTCAAGGTTGTTGGGTTTCAGCTCTTGAACTTTGCTACCTTTTATATATATATATACGAGCCATAATGCAGTAACTCATTATTGGACTTGGGATTAATATTCAGACACTGTATTGCTGTATGCTAGTTCAATTACTGCAAGGTGGACTCCTGGTTTTTAATGCTTTATGTAAAAGTATAAGGTCCTTGTTGCTTCAAACAATTGTGTGCAAAAGGAAAATGTTCTTGTGTTTATATTTGCAGTTTTTGGACTTGGTTTTTTGTCTAATCCACTCTGTGATGGACGCCATTTCAACAGTTGTGGGATTTGACTGCTGGAAAGCTCTTGCATGATTTCAAGTATCATGAGGGTCAGATCCACTGCATAGATTTTCATCCCCACGAGTTTCTTCTAGCAACAGGTTAGTATTGCTATGTTATTAGGAACTGATTCTGTAAAGCAATTTTGATCTTACCAGTTTATTCTCCTATATCCATTTCATGTTCATGTTCTTTTGTTGGTAGTGATTTAACGTTATGTCCAATCATTATCATGAGTAATGTGCAGCCCTTGTCAAATCTTGTTAAACCAAAAGTCGGTATTAGTTCGCCTCAGTTCGCCTCTTTTTGAGCACTATGCACACCTATATTTGTAATAAAGATGAAATGGTATTTTTATCAATTATATGCTTGAATGTCATCAATTTTTGAAATTTTATTTACTTTGGTTTGCTTGCTATAGGTTCTGCTGATAGAACTGTCAAATTTTGGGACCTTGAGACCTTTGAGCTGATTGGCTCATCAGGACCTGAGGTAATTTAGAGTTTTAATAGCTTCCACCACATTGTCTACGTGGTTTTAACTGTGGTTTCTTATGAGAATTGCTTTGCATGGATTATTCCTTGACTTTAGACCTCTGGAGTACGTAGTTTGACCTTTAACCCTGATGGGAGGACCCTACTATGTGGATTGCATGAGAGTTTGAAAGTAAGCTCTTCTTTACATGTTTTCTATATAGAAAGGCTGAGGTGCAATGATAATCCTTCAGGATTGTTGCTTAACGCCTATTTCCATTGCTTTATAGGTTGTCTCTTGGGAGCCTATAATATGCCATGATGGTGTAGATGTAGGATGGTCTAGACTGTCAGACCTCAATGTTCATGAGGGAAAGCTTCTTGGATGCTCATACAATCAAAGTTGTGTAGGAGTTTGGGTTGTAGATATCTCGGTATTACTTGCTCTTTCTCAATTCTTGAGGTTTACTTGGTTTTGTTTCCATATATGTTTCTTTTGAGTTGAAAGCTAATCTAATATTTTCTCTCTCCTTTTCATATCATTTGCAATAATGAACAGCGGATTGAGCCATATGCAGTTGGCACTGTCAAAGAATCCAATGGCAATTCGGACTCTAAATCTGGTGGAAGTGGGAATTCAGCAGTGTTGCTTGAAAACAACATGAAAACAAGTTTGGGAAGATTATCTGTTTCACAAAATTCAGACACATTATCGAAGGAAACAAAATCTATTGCCAGATTGTCAGTTTCTCAAAATTCAGATCCCATTAAGGAGTTAGCCAAAGAGTCAAAAATATTGACATGTATGCTACATTCTGCTTTTTCCTTTTATTGATTTGGTTTACTGTTCCTTTTTGTCTTGTAGGACATTTTGTTTTTGTTTGTTTCTCGTTATTGTTTGATTTTAGTTTTGCCTAGGGATTTAAATTGGCTATATTGGTTAAGTTGTGTATTTGCCTCTAAAATTCCTGGTTTTATGCGCTGCTTGAAGCCACAGGAAGTGTACCTGGTACTCCTCAGAAAGTTAACTTAAACACTGGTCTGAAGACTAACGTGGCTGCTCCGACATCAGTCCCTAATGCAGCAGCACCAAAGAAGAATTCTTCAAAGGTCCAGCCAGCAGTTACTATCCCTGTCTTCAACAAGGCAGATTGCACTCCTGTAATTGTCCCCAAAACTAATACAAGGTTTGAGCAGGCAGCTGAATCTAGAAAAGAAGTAGGTGGTGGAAGACAATTTCTTTTGCAGCCAAATTCTACTGATTTCCGAAAATTCCAAAACATGAGAGATGATGATGAACAGTCAAGTATAAGTTTGTCGGGCTCTACCATTCGCAAGGCAACAGAAATGAGTGGTGCCGCAGATAGGAACGTTCTTCCTGTGGTCAAAGGCTCAGTCCCCAGAATAACAACTGCCGAGAGGAACATTATGGATGATAAATCTCTTGAATCAGAAAGAATTGAATCAAATTTGGTGCCAGAACCATCCACAAACTTTCAGGAACAAATCTGTGAGTCATTCCTGTCCCTGCAATTGCATTTATTAGGTTTGACAATTTTATTTCTTTCATGTTTACCGAGCTACTGTTCTCAACATAAATATTTCTAAATGAGATGTAGTAATTGATTTGATTTTCACAGTTTATTTCTTGCATATTTTTAAATTTTCTCAAAATATTATTCGGTTTGGACAATTTTATTTCTTTCATATTTTAGATTTGTTTGTGACAACACCTTCTGGATGCATACAATTTTTTTTTCCCATAGTGATTGATGAAAAATTTAAAATGCCATTAAAAGCAGGCAGCATAGGAAGATGCAGACTGATCTGCATTGTTGTTTAGAATTTGTCTTCTGATTTTACTTGTTTAAGATTTTCTTCTTTCACTAGCAATATACTTTGGTTTATACTTATATTTGCATCTACGTCTTGAGATTTTACCTTACTTTCATACTTCAGCCCGAGACTATGAAGTGTCGGGTTCTCATCTAAAAACTTTTTATCTTTGGTTTCAGATGACACTCGGGGGCATAGAGTAAATAGAGAAACACCCTCTTTGGAAAGTCAAAAAGGAGGTATGATGGCTCTTACTTGTTCATGTTATACTTTGAGCTGTTCAAGGTAGTTTGACTTGTACATGCTCAATATGTAGGGAGAATGCGCACACTTGCTGTAAATTGGGACAGGAGAGGAAGATCTTCAAATTATGAGGGATACCCTTCCAGTATTTCTCCAGGGCCACCATCTATAGACAACGTGCTTCCACTGAATGCGGTAGGAACATTTTCCAGTTAATATTCACTTCTTTTTCCTCATCCTTCAATAATCCTCTCTCCTATGTCGACTTGAACAGTTTAGCATTTCTTCTTCTGCTCATTCAATCTCTCTTAAATGCTAACCTATTCCCTTGAATATTTAGACTAAACGAAGAGGATGCTCACCCTCAACCGAAACGGAAATGACTTGCTTGAGCAATGAAGATGTGATTGTAGACATTTTGCGAGAACATGACCAATTTACCAGCTCCATGCAATCACGCTTGACCAAGTTACAGGTGAATCCCATCAGGAAAGTGGGTTGCTATGATAGACAAATAAGAACACATTTGTATGTAAATCTTCTAGGCACAGGGTACCCATATTCGTGCGTATGCTAATGTGTATTGCTAATAAGTGTGTGGAGTCATTTTTTATTCATGCATCTACGGCTTGGTCTGTTCATGTATACAATTGAAAAAGGCTAAAATTCACTTCTAACAATAAACATTTAGGAAATGTGTAATTCTGAATTAACTGCTTTGCAATAATGTATGCATATTTTTAAAAGGCCAAGTCTTTTGGACTCTTATGTGTTCTATGTTCTTTTCCAGAAAATAAATGTCCTGCCTATCCAAAAGTACATTTCTATACAAGATATCTGATACTTTGGTTGACTATGACCATATCCACAGTTTTTAACTTATATCCATCTACATCTTTGCTCTGTTTTAAAATTTATGTAGACAGAAAATATCAATAACCATAGTCCATAATTTTATTAAACGTGGTATGCTGATTTCTACTTCAACTCTGACATTTTAGGTTTTTGTCATTTGAGAAATTTAGAGAAGCTTGGAGCCAAATGTTTGGTCACAGGTTTTAACAACCTTGAAATGAGTTGCCTTTGGACTTGTGTTTAAGAATGTGGCTCATTGTTTTCGCTGTGTTGGATTATCTTAGGCTTTCATATAATTACATGGGCAAGGCGTTTCTGGAGCCTTTGCCTAGTCATGCCATGCTCAAGTCTTTCTTAAGATAGGATAAAAGGATTAGATTGTATTTCAGGGAAAAACTGCTCAAGTCTATCTTAAGATAGGATAAAAGGATTAGATTGTATTTCAGGGAAAAACTTATGTTGGCAACGCCTATCCATTTCCTACAGGAACTTTAAGATTTAATCCTGCAAGAGAATAATTCCCTTCCAACCATGCCGCTTTTGCATCACTGCCTCTAGGTTTTTCTTCTGTTTGCAATTTTATGCAGGATATGAACCAAATTACTATAATTTCGTTAATGTGTAGGGAATCCTTAGGGTGGTAATATGTAAAATCAAATTCTTTAATTTTATGATCCGTAACTTCTAAGTTATCTATACTCAGGATAATTATATGTTTTTTGTGCATTGATTAGCAATTTGTACTGGAGTTTTATATAGAGTAAGTCATCCAAGTAGTGGTATGATTGTATCTTACACTTCTAATAAATGCAAGCGATTATTCATGATCAAAGGATTCAACTATGTCATAATTCTTGTAGGTTGTCCTTAGATATTGGGAGAGAAATGATGTTAAAGGGGCCATTTGTTCAATGGAGAAAATGGCTGATCATGCCGTAAGTTCCTAGTTTGCATCCTTCCCTTCCCACCTCTTCTCTGTTTCACCTTAATTCTTAAAATGTTAATATACTATTATTACTTATTCCTTAAAAAGCACTTTTTGTATTATTATGAATTTTAATATGGGATCCTCAAAATTTTCTTCTCCTTACATTGTTGTAAAATGCAGGTCCTTGCTGATGTAGTCAGCATTGTGGCTGAAAAAATTGATATTGTGACGTTGGACCTTTGCACTTGTCTTCTACCACTTCTATCTTGTCTTCTTGGAAGTGACATTGATAGGTAACAGAACAGTGCCATTTTCCCTAGACTATTATGGTTGCAAAGAATAAATAGTTACCAGTAAACAGTTATCACTCTATGTTCTAATTTCCATGAAATTAACTAGAAAAACTATGCTCTTTACTTCCCCATTATGTTAGTTTCTTTTGTAAATGCATCTTATTTTGATTTGTTTCTTACTGTTTTATGAGATAGTAGCTATTTCTCAGAATAGTAATTAGCCGCTAGCCAAAATTAGTGGTCCTACTAGGCATATAACTGTAGTTCATTATTGTAAATTGAGAACTCTTCTAATATTGCACAATGGTGCTCTCCTATAACTTTGTTCTTTCAGTCATCTCTTTGTGGCTGATAAGGTTGGCGTTGTAGTTTCTCTCAAGTATGTGCCAAAATATTTGTTCACCAAACTATTCCTGTCCTTGGAACTGAAGATTTCTTGGATTTCATCTGACCAAGAAATTAGACTCTTAGTTCTGTTTTTAAAGCGACTAGAAGTGGTTCCAGGAAAGCAGGTTTTGCCAATACAAAAGAAAAGCAGTTTTTGCCAGGATAAATATGGCAAAAGTAATTTCAGAAATGGTATTATCCTCAATTCAATCGTATCCATATCTTGCCCTTCCAAATGAGTGTAGCAATTCCCACCTCATTTTTATTATTGGTTCCGTGCTCTAAAGAATAATGTCTTTGTTTTAAGGGCCTTCACTATTACTGGAGTAGATAGATAAATATCTGGTTGATGAAAATAATTTAAGCAAATTATCTAGTTTTGGTCCTTGAGATCTCAAAATCTTGGCCAAGTTTTGTGTTGAGTTTTGTTTGTGATCTTTCGTATTAAGTTTTCTTCTCAGCTTCTGGTCTGTCTCCATCAGCCCCAAATTCTTTGTGCTATATCAGGCATTTCTGTTCCAATTCACTGGCTCATCCTCCTTTGGCCTTTTCATCTACATTTATATATTTATTGTATGTCTCCATTGGTGTCTGTATGAATGTGCATTTATAAGATAGATCTATAGATGCCTACAGAAAGTCAGATACCTTTTGTTAGAAACTAAATTTCCTGGCATATCAGGCATTTGAGCATCTGTCTAGACATGCTGCTTAAGCTTGTCAGAGTATATGGTTCTATGATCTATTCAGCTGTATCAGCTTCAGCTCCTGTTGGTGTTGATATTGAAGCAGAGCAAAGGTATGCACTCGTAGGTTTGTAGTTAATAAGAAATGAAGTCGTAGCAAGGTTATACTGTATAGATGATTAGCTAAAAGGCGTTCTACTGTTTATTTGATTTTACAGGTTGGAAAGGTACAATCTCTGCTATGTAGAGCTTGAGAAAATTAAACGCTGTTTACCGAGCCTAACAAGGTGCAAACTTGTCTCTACTTTCAGTTTGCAGTCCTGTAACTTCATATTTACATTTTCTTCCCCAGATTCATATTTTACCTCTCTTTTGTTCTACAGAAGAGGAGGTTCAGTTGCAAAATCCGCCCATGAGCTTACTCTAGCTCTTCAAGGAGTTTCATGATCAGATATCAAAATCCTGAGTGGATATACTGTTTGTTGATAGATAGCATTTCGATCCTAATGCTTGAAGAAGAAAGGAACCTTCCACCCTTTTTCTCTGGTATTTATCTGACTGGGTTATTTATGGTCTTGGGAGACAGGAGCAAGTTTGTGTATGTTAGTAATTAAGCAGGTGCTTCATGCATCATCCGATGCATCGCTTCTGCCCTCCGTCACCTGACCCGGTGCCTCCGTGTATATCAATGCTCAGAGGAGGCATTAACGAGTTACTCATTCTACCTTACTAATTGGAATCTTTTGAGGATGTATATGTCTGCTTTTCTGCAGCTGTTACCGTGCACCTCGTCGATGAGGATCATAACAATCTCTAACGCAACATGTAGTTACAATTGTAACATTCAGCTTGGATCAATTCATTTGCCTGACGCGAGTGATTCTTACAGAAAAGAAATGCTCAGCTTTAGCTATGCCTTTGTTATTCACTGGTTGTGGCTTATCTCAAGATGTGTGTAATCCACCTAAATATTGACTTCTTGAATGAAAGTTTACTCAGTTTCATTGCAGACTTGGACTTGTTCAGATACATAGCAAATTTCTAATACAGCAAAAACCATCCAATTATTCAGCAACCTTCCATTCCCTTTTGAATCATAGCGAGTATTGAGGTGGATGATGATGAAAAAATGCGATATAATCTATTCAAGCTGCAATAACAATATAACTGAATAGCAGAGTGGGAGTACATAAATGGACAAACACCAATACAAAAGAGAAGCAGTATCAGAATCTCTTCAAATCTTGAAATACTTGTATCCGTATTCTGGATTTGTCATCCCTTCTTCCCAATCACCCATCTTGCGACCTCCAAAAACCACTTGTTGAATGCCCAAATATCTGTCAAGAATGAATTAATTAGGAGTTCAGCCTGTGAATGATGCTGCAGAAACTAAAGGAGTTTATAGCAGCTTTTACATACTCTGAACTCAGCACGGTTAAGCTGTTAAGGAGCACATCAATAGCAAGAAAATCAGATGTACCAAGATCGACCCTGAAAGACAATTTCATTTTTCAGATAAAACTATGTCATATTGATACAGGAAATGTGTTAAGAAGTTGTACCAGACACGGCCCCAGTTGTCCTGAAACTCAATGTCACCGATATCGTGGAAAGAAGATGGCATCACTTTAGAGCCTTTATCAGCATCATAGAGGGGGTCATAGTCCATTGATGAATTTGCCAACTGCCAGTAAATGTAGTTGACATAACATCATTTGCTTTTGTCTAGATTGCAAAGTAAAATCAAAACGAATACGCCCATCTAATTCTATGCAGTCTTCTAAATTGTGTTCAAGATACTTGTGACCAGAGTCCTCTTTTCAGAGAAAACAAACAAAAAAATGAACTATTTTGTTCTTGATTCATCTCATAGTAGAAAATTATTGAGCAAGTTGCCATATAAAGTGATGTTTCACCCCCTCTTCCACTTCCTTTATTAGTTTCTTATTTAGATAGCATCCCTGTGAAAAACTAGTCCCTGTTAAATTGTTAACTTTGCAATTTCTCCTGCATTTCTACTACTTTCACCTATGGTTATTGATGAATAACAAGTTAACAGATGAGCTTTATAAAATCTACACAATTATGAAACATTCCATACAGATTAACATCTCTTTTCCTTTATAACGGTGGGAGGCAAAAAAAAACATTGCTAGAAACATCAGAATACATCAACTCATAAAAGGAACAGAAAACAGCTTCAAATTCATTCAGTTTGACTGATATTCCGTTAAGATTCTGGACTAAATTCAGCTTATATCTACTCCATCAGATAAAACAAGAAAGTTTGTTTTGCAATGCATACACGTCATCATTGTTGACTACGATTTTACACAACAGTTTTGTATTATCATCATCATCTGATTACTATTCAAATGAGCAAATTAAAACAAGGACCCACCTATAAAGAGAAACACCAACTTAGCCCCCAGTATACCTTATGATTGTGAAAAACTTCTAAGCTGGGACACATATCCATGTTCATCAAAAAGCAAGTGAAAACATAAAGATGCAAAAATGTACCAAACCTGCAAATTTGATGAATTAAAGGCACCTAATCGTCCCATAACATACCATGCCTGGATAACCTACAATCAATCAATTAATAGAATTCATGAGCACGACACCCAACATAGAACCACGTAAAAAATGATAACCAATCAGAGCAGCTTCCGCCTTCTTAGATGTTCGCAACCATCAAATAAAGAATTCAAGTAGCGAATGTTAAAGGGTCCACTTACACTGCCAATAAGATTGACGTCCCGATCCTCAGGAGATCCATATAGTTGAAACCATATGTAGGAATCAACAAAGGTAAAGCTGCAAAGTCACAAGAAGTGAAAAAGAAACAGGAATTTATTATAGTCAAAACCATAATTTTCGAGTCCTGCAGCAAGTTTGAACAAAAAAAAAGATACTGGTTCAGTTTATAATTTACAAGATTTAACAGATTTACAAGCTTTTTGATTGGGATCAATTACCTTACAAGTTTTTGCTCCAAAAGTTACACTTAAAAGGAGAATTATATTCAAGGACATAAGACAGCCATCGCATTGGTTCTAACACATTCATAAGCAAGCATTTCTTCATTAATAAAATAAAATACAGCCAAAACCCTGAGGTACTTAAAGAAACAAATAGATATCATTTACATCCACTATGATGGGATTTAGGTAAATTTACGAAACAAAGATGATCAAAGACTACAACACAGTTGAAAGAATGTAACAGACAGCAATAAAGTGAGCAAGAGAACAAAGAACTGCAGGCAGAACAACTGTAGAGAATGAAATTTCTTTATAATGATCCAGACCTCAATGTCAACCCTCAAGGGATAACTAAGATAAAGCTCAAACTCATCACTCAAGAAGAAAGGTATTCCTTGGACAGTAAATTACTCTTCTATCCACGTAAGGTTACTACTCAGCCAGATCATCTCATCAGATTCATGTGCACAAACGACGAATACTGATCCCTACTTCATGCAACAAATATCTTCAAGAGAATTTTGACTAGAATGTTGCAACCAATGTGGATACCAAGGTTAAAGAAAGATTGACATATTGTGAAGTCCTCACGCGGCATGCACTAAAAGTTGCAGTATTTAGCTATAGAGTGTAAATTGACATTAACAGGGGAGGGAGAAGACAGAGAGAGAGAGAGAGAGAGAGAGAGAAGAGGAAACATGTAGAGGCGCATTGTATTGAAGAGACTACTCACTCTCTGAAGCTGACTTTAAAGGCAAGAACAGAACCAGTTTTGGACTTCTGAAAGCTCCGACCTTTCTTCCTCACTCTGTCTTCAACCTGCTTCATGTAATAGAGATGCGTTGTTTGTAATAAAATTGTTATGCTAAACATTGCAATAGGTGGCAAGCAAAGAAATTAAAGTGAAAAGAGGATTGATGATTACCCTTTTCTTCATAAGGTCAGGATTGCCAACAGTATCTCCAAGGACGGCTCGAAGCTCCTCGTCGTATTTGCAAGCGTCTTCTAACACTCTGCATTCCATACCCAAGAAGCTCATAATTAAACATGGTCACAGTTATTATATTCAAAAAGAAAAGGAAAAAGAACATACTTTGCCCAGGAAGGATAGTTGTGAAGGCGATCATGTTCACGTTTCCTTTTGTCTTCACGAACCTTGAGTAATCTTCGACCTCTAGCCGTTGTTCCTGAAACCACAGTTGAAAGTGGATTCTTTCCCACATTCCCATCTACCAAAGCTGGTTCTTTGTCATTGATCATATGGGTTTTTTCATTATTTGAAGAAGATGATGCAGTTACGGAGAGTAGCGGAGTTGTTCTTCTCTTAGGGAAAATACGTTTACTATTACAACAACCACCACCACTACTGCTTCTACTAGTGCTATGAAGATGAAGAAAAAGAGGGCTTCTTAGAAGGCATTGAATTTGTGTCTCCAGGCAGCCACCCCATCTCAATCCGCTTGACATTTTGCTCTTCGAAACTGTTACTGCTCACTTCTCGGATTATCATTTTCCATGTCACGACTCACGATCCCCCGAAAGGGGCCTGAGACCCAAAAGGCCTACGCCATCCCACCCCTGGCTATTCTTGGGCCTGATTTTAGTTGAAAGGAGGCCCAAAGACAGGGGTATGATTGTGTAGTATGTATTATTAGGATTGAAGCATCTTTGTTTTTTTACTCAATAGGAGAAATACACTGAATCTAAGCTACAAGTAGGAGAAAAGCGACCCCTGATATATTTTCTAGTAGGATAGATGAGCAACCCTCAGGTGGGTTTTCATATCAATAGATACCAAGTGTGAGATTCTTGGCATTATTTGTTAGCCAATTTGTAACTTAATTAGCTTCACGATAGATATACCTAACTTTTACAATCCACTTTCATTTAATGAGTTGTTGAGACCCCAAGAGTAGAGTGTGGTATAGAATTAGTGATGCTTCAGAGGATGATAGTAACTTAACGACTGTTTAAGAGTCCACTTTGAATTTGACCTTCCAAAACCCTAGTGTCCATGCAAGTTGCAATCTGGAAAATACCCCCACAGCTCAGCACATACTAATGTACAGAATCCTATATTGTGTGCAAAACCGCTTATTTAGATTCTTATATTATCCCGAAAGAGTCCTCTTGCTGTGGCCTGCGAGGTGAAAATTGTATAAGCTCCATCAGTCATGCCCAATCTTGTGGAGGTAAGCTCCATCCAATAAGGGTTTTTTGTCTTAATCTGGGATACATGTCCAATCTTGTGGAGGTAAGCTCCATCCAATAAGGGTTTTTTGTCTTAATCTGGGATACAATACTGTTTTTCCTACTAATTCCCTGGCTTGCTGATAGGTCCCAGTCAAAGCCAAGAGGATAAATTCTCAAAAATAAGAAATTTTCTAGTGTTATTTTCCTCATCCCCTCTGCTGCAAATACAAAGGTATAAATAGAAGAGAAACGAAAACTAACTAGTCCTATTCTAAAGGCCTTAAACTAACTAACTGGTCCTATTCTAAAGGCCTTAAACGGCACTTACGAGCATAAATAGGCAATATTTGCTGCAACAATTCATAACAGCAATTTGACTTATAACTAAAACAAGACTTAGTCCAAGTACTAAATATTCTGGATAGGAATCCTTGAAGACCTTCGTGGCGGGGTTCTATCACTTGCACAATCGATCGAACATATTGGAGGACGATGACTTAAGGATTGGACGGCCATGTAAAATTGTTACGATGTTTTAATAATGTGTTATTTAATTTTGTCTATATATTTATGTGAACTCTACATAAGTATATAAATGAGATTTAATAAAATAAGATAGAAATTGATTAACCAAAATAAAAAATCTAATTTTGTATTATTAATACGTTATTAGTACAATAAAAACGATCTTCCTGTCAATTAAAGATTAGACCAAGCTCCCTGCATCTATCAATATTCTCGAATTGTTTTTGTTATTGATAATTACTTAATGCAAACTTTTCATCAAGACAGCAAGACAGCAAGACATCCATATCTTGTCTTGTAACTTGGTACACAGCCAAATGCTTCTTCCTCCCCAGCATACTAAAGCCTTAGCGTGGCTCCAGGACGTACATCTTGCAGGCATGAGAATCTACTTCTGCAGAAACGTGGTCTTGGACACAGCACTGAGTTGTATGCTGCATATTGAGGATAGGAATGAAGAAATTTGTTAAAAGGAACATTAAGCTTAAGAGACTTCCAACAGTAACAGGAAAATGGGAAGATATCTTACTGCCCACAAGTCTTGAACATCAACAACAGTTGAAGAATTCAGACCAATATCACTCCAGGAAGCAGTGACAGTTGCTTGTGAAGTTCCTCTGTTCCATAGCACCACAGCTACCCTATTGTTGGTAAGAGGACCAGCCCATACCTGAGCCATTCCAACAAATGTTACTATATATATATATATGTATCTCTATATATATAAGCAACACATTCAAATTCAAACAACGAGGTTACCTCAAGATCCTCGTCTTTCTTTACCTTCTTTCCCTGAACTCCAAGTTTATCTGTTCCGTTTTCATACATTACCAGGATATAATGACGTTGAGAGTTTAACATGCGATGCTGGATTCATTCTTACCTTGGTTGACTGCAATAACCTCGGTATTGCTCAGCAACTCTACGGTCTCATTGTCCATAGTGCGGACATCACAACCAATTAACAATGGAGCCTGTAACAAAGTTCAAAAGGAAAGGAAAAAGTTGTAATGGAATGCCACATTACATTTGATGATTGCCAAGTATTAAACAAAAGGCTGAAGCTTGAGTCTTACTTTAACCAAAGCCCATATGCTGAAGTGAGAGCGATACTCCTCTGTGGTCATGCCACCATTTCCTACTTCAAGCATATCAGGATCTAATCCATGGCAGACATTAAGTGAGCAGAAGCATCTCTTGGTTTTCAACAACTTGAAACAGTTGCAATATCTAGTGCATTTTACACTTGCAATGGTTTATAGATGACAGTAATCATTTCTTGTAATATCAGATACACTAACCATTGGTAGTCATCATTACCCTGAACACGATAAGTGGAGTTGCAGATGAACTCCACTCATTAATTTGCTTCAACCAGACCCTTAATCTTACCATCGAATGGCCAAATCAGTAAAGAAAATTTAGCAAAAGAGTATGAATTTGATAGTACCATTCCAACCGCCAGGTCCAGCATGTGATGCCCATTTGTCATTCTTGTCTGCAAGAGATGTCATTCTAACCAACAAGAGAACCTATCAGTCTGATAAAAAATGTACATGTCAAATGCCGATGAAATCTATAGCCAGAAAGCTTATGAACCTATTCCAATTATCCTTGATATCTCCAGTTGTTCTCCAACTGTTTCCAACACTCGCTGCCCAAGTAGCTGGATCTTCCTGACCCCTACGTCAGTAAATATTCCAAGGATGACCAATATCGAAAACTGATTTTTTTCTTTTTTTGTTTTACTTCTGGTGTCAAAAGGACAAACATGGGCAACTTGGCTTACCATTCACAAAGGGAATAATATATAGACCTCCCAGAATTCAGTAAAGCCTTACTCATCTTTGGATACCTACAACACCATCAAGTATATCACCACCTCAGGCGCTTTTAGTCTTGTATCTCTGTCAAGGAATATAAAGAGTACCTCTCTCTTGCGCTTATATTGCCATTGTTACAATTGTCATACTTGAGATAATCAATTCCCTGCATTTGAAGTGTCAAAGTAATCATATTAGGTACTTCCACAAAATACCAAGACTAGACGAAGCAAACTTACCCATAAGGCAAAAGTCTTCGCATCCTGCTCTTCGTAGCCAAGTGAGCCAGGCATAGTCTTGCTGCAAGTTTGTGTCCTGACACAAACACAAACACCAACACAAACACACATTTTGAACTTAGACAAGTCTCTGTATATATACGAAGATGTGCACAAAATAAATCAGGAAAAACTAGAGGTTGAGTTTTTCATTTAAAGACCCTGCATCAGAGTAAATTCCAAGCTTGAGGCCCTTGCTATGAACGTAATCTGCCAGTGCCTGGATGCCTGAAGGAAATGTTCCAGCTCTTGCCACCAAATTCCCCTGCCAACAGTCAGAAACAAGGACTGAATCAATGAATGAATACGGACTTGTAATGCTCTAAGTTCATGCAGATCTACCAATTCCAAATCAGAGAATAACTAGTTTTTGATAAAAGATTGTATATCCTCTGGCTTTTTTTTTTTTTCTTATACATCTTATAGATTGAATTATTCAGTATGTAAATAAAATCATAAACTATATTACCTGAGAATCTCTATTTAGTTCGCCCCAGCAATCATCTTGAACGCAAGAATAAAAACAAATGTAATCAAATTTAAGTGAATATAATAAATGTTATGTTCTAGGCATGTATATGTAATTTTATACCTATGTTCACATATTCGTATCCTATAGCAGCAAGACCGCTTGAAACCAATGCATCAGCTGTTAACGTTGTACAGAACAAGAATCTAATCGTTCATATTGAGAATTGAAGTTGAAGAGAGAGAAAAAAAAAAAGAAACAGAAGCTTATACTTACCTGTTTCTTTAATAACAGTTTCATTGATGTGGCATGAAAAATGATTCCAGCTACTCCATCTGATCTCCCACCACCCCAAATGAAATTCAGAAAATTTAAAATAGAAAAAAACTAAAATCTCAGCTAATACAATTTAGGGACGATAACGAGCGAGCTGGCTGGACCTTACTTTGTTTTAAAAAATTAAAAAAATGATATCATTTTGTACTTTCTCATTGGGCCGAAGGGCCGGGCCGGGATAGCACCGGCCGAGTTCAACCCGAGTCATAGTCGGGTTGGGCCAAGCCACATTTGTCATCTCTAGTGTAATTGTCCCACCAAAGAACTTACATTTCAATTGAAATCTTTATCAAGAAGAATAATTATATTTTTAATCTTTGATCATAATTCTGTAATTATTATATTTCTTAATTATATTGAATTTCAATAATCACTTTATATTGATTAATTTTGTTAATAGAAATTTAATGTGATATAAATAAATACTCTCTGTCTTTCTCTATATGTGTGTGTATATATATACACGTATATATATGAACTAAACAAGAACTTACCCCATCTGGGGTGTCAGACCAAGGCCATTTTCAAGAGTTTTCCTCCTATTGATCTCCAGAGACAATCCACCTCGAGCTGATGTTGTTGATGACGACGATCCCTTAATTATATTTGTCAAAGTTAGTTGTCTAGCCCCTCCGGCCGCCGAATCTTTGGTTAACGCCAACAATATCAATGATATTACAATAGCAGCAGTAATGGTTTTAGTTCCCTGACCCCAACACCGGTTTGATGATGATGGAAAGAGATAAGACGTCATGTCTACCTAAACTCGAGGGTTTGGGACCTTATCAAGAGAAGAGGATTGATATATACAGCTACCTTGTAACCCTCTTGTGTACACATTACAAGCCATGTTATATATTTGATGACAAGAACGACCAAGTCCGACGTAGTATAAGTCCAAGCATTTGCTCTCGTCAACTTTTCTTCGTGGATTACTATGTAACATGTAATGGAATCTCATCTGTGCGTAGCAGTACGTAACTGATGACGTAAACGATAAGCCAGACCGGTGCTTACGGAGATGGAATTCTCTGTCTAATATTACCCTGTCTTATTCTGTCATGAAATCTCAACCATTTATTTCGCAGGACCTACGCAAGATTTACGCAAGATCTACATAAATAAATGACTGAGATTCATTGGACAGAATAAAACAGAATAATATTGGACAAAAAATCTAGACTCGTGCTTACGAGACCACCAGACTCCACTTTCACTTCATCTCTTTCTTTGATTAGGATTTGATTTACCAGTTAAATTTAAATAGTGACATCTGTATTATTTGTTCCTACATAGAATAGTACTATCAAATATGCTATGATATGTTAAATATCACCATTACCTAGGGAACTCCAAAAAATATATATATCTTTTAAGATATAGCATGTACAAATCCAACTGTAACTATGAAGTCTCAAACTCTCACTCCTTGAAACTACTGCTAAATTGCAGCTAGCCCCCTCTATAACCATCTTAATTACGATATAGAAAACATATATTTGCTTCACGTACTGTCAGTTTTTACTTTAGTTTTCTACTTGATATCCAACCATACAGTAAGTAGCTCAGAATTCCCTTCGATCGATTTTGATGCGAGAGTGTTAGGATTAAAAAAAGGGGAATTCATCCATGTTATTGTTCACTAATCTCCAAAACAAACATCAGACACACAGTTTCTCATCTTTGTATGTCTGTCAAAACCAAGCAATGATCTTCTAACTAAAATGGGTCAGAGTACAGACGAAAGATATCAACATAGAAGATCACTTCAGACCATTTGTCTCACGCTAAGCTGGTTCTTACTGTGTTAGAATTCATGAAATAGGCTTCAAGATGTACAACTTGCATGCATGAGAGTCCACGGTGGCTGTTATGTTCCCGACAAACTGTGTGCTCAACGTCTTATGCTGCAAGAGGCCAACGGTCATATTACATATAGTATTAGACACTAGAAATTCTACAAAGCAAGCATTGAAAATGAACAGAAATGTTTTTACTGTGAAAGCATCAGCAGTACCTCCCAAACATCTCTTGCTTCTATGACGCTTCCCGGAGGAATTCCAATGTCATCCCACTCGGCGGTAATGGAAGATTTGATAGGACTTCGGTTGAGCAAGAGAGCAGCTACTCTATAGCCTGAAAGCGGCCCCGCCCATATCTGTCGCAAAAAAAAACATGTTTACATATGTACTTGTAACTTTCATGTCGACCAATACATATATGCCTTTTTTTTTATTACCTCTATGTCTCCTTCCTTTCTAACTTTCTTAGCTTGAATGCCGAGTGGATCTATGAACAAAATGAACAAGACCAAGCTGAAAGTTGAGGTAATTGTGATACCAGATAGCAGATATGCTCGCAATTGAATGAAGAAATACATTACCTTTGTTAATGGCGATAGCCTCATTATTGGAAACAATCTCCAAACTATCTTTCGTTATATTCCTCAGGTCACAGCCAAGGATGAGAGGAGCCTGCATATACAGTTCATCACTTTCAGATAGTATAACTGAAGAAAGGTTCCTCAAAATGCCTTTTTCTTGCCAGTCTAACTGCATTACCTTGGAAATGGCCCAAATACTGAAGTGGACAATGTATTCTTCCTTTGTCATTCCACCATTCCCCACCTCGAGCATGTCAGGATCTGCACAAATCCGAATGTCTTAAAAGGTTAAAGATGCAATCTCCTTTTGGTAATACCAACAAGCATAACTCAAGACAAACCATTCCAAGCACCAGGCCTTGCAAGATCAGCATACACCTCATTATAATCTGCCCTGATGATCATGCTGCCAAATAATCGCAGAGCAGCTGTTGAGTATTGAGCATTGGATTCTTTCAAATCAAGCATGGCACATACTGATTTTACCTTTCCCATGTATCACTAATGTCAGTGGTTGTTCTCCAGCTATTTCCTACCTTGGAACCCCAGAGAGCAGGATGCATGTCTCCCCTAGTCATAATCAAAACCAAGAAGATGTCAAATCAGAGACATTACAAAGACTGACACATCACAATATCTGAGACTTCAAGGTCATACAAAATAGTATTCATTACCAATCACAAATGGAGTAAAATATAGGACGACCAGCCTTCATTAGAGCCCGGGTCATTGCAGGATATCTGCACTAGGAAATCAAAATGGTTCGATCAATCTATGTGATCTAAATGCAAAAGGAAAACTAATACATACTGATAAAGATGTCATTGGACCACCTGATTGTTGGTTTCGTGCCGTCGTGGTTGCAGTTATCATACTTCAAATAGTCAATCCCCTGGAGAAGAAGGTGAATCATAAATTCAAAGTTTAAATATTGGCAGTCTTATCAGATATAAATAGAAGGTAAAACAGTATACCCATGAAGCAAAAGTCTTGGCATCGAGCTCCTCATAACCAAGGGAACCAGGCATGGTGTTGCTGCAAGTATAGTACCTGCAGTGGAGGAACTCATGCCATAAGTCAAACCCATTCAATGGTTTGTTCAAAAGATATCTGATGGGACAGAACAAAATTTATTACCCAGCAGAAGAGTATATTCCCAACTTAAGACCCTTGCTATGAACATAGTCTGCAAGAGCTTTCATGCCTGAAGGGAATGTTGAGCTTTTTGGCACCAGGGTACCCTGCAATAGAGTATGTAGCTTTTAGTGATCTCTTTTGATCATATGTTCAAACAATTCGAGAAGATTGCTTTTCACCTTGTCATCACGAACCATTTCAGCCCAGCAATCATCTTCCAATGCAAAAAATATTGTCATTTATTGTTAGCTAATCCAAAAATATGTTTATTGAAAAACTGGAGAAAAGAGGAGGAATCATGAAAAAGGAAAGCTCAGACCTATGTTGACATAAGTGTATCCAAGTTTGGAAAGACCAGTAGAGACCAGGGCATCAGCTATAAACATCAAAAGGAAAAGAAAATGTTGACAGCATTGGATAAAAACAGTATTGTTGATGAAAGAAAATTCACAAAAAACCAAATCCATTTTGGTTTCTTTACCGGTTTCTTTGATGATTTTTTCATCAATGTGGCAAGCGAAGTGATTCCAGCTGCTCCACCTTCAAATAGGAAAATAGAGTAATAGCCTCTTAATAACACTTAACCACATTAAAAACATATCATCAAACACAACAAGATCATCTGTCATCATTGAAACATATAGTTGACTAATGAGTACTTGACACAAGTAAAACAAAAAGAGATCAGATAGACAAAGGAGAAGAATATATTTACCCCATGGCTGGAGACAAAGCAAGACCATTACCAAGCAGGTTCCTTCTCAGAGTGTCCATGACCATATACCCTTTTGGAGAAGCAGAATCAACACCATTAATCTCCGTTGACAAGGTTAGAAGATGTATCAACAACATCACCACACTCATCAGTAATGAACTACGACTGGTTCTGTCCTCCATATGATTTCTCTTGAATGTCCAAGTAAATTAACCAACTGAAATGGTGACTACTCTATGCACAAGTCTCACCTTTTACTCCTTATGTATTAGTGTGGAGACTCGTTTATCTTTGGAGACTCTTTATCTTCGGCTTATCAACAGACCACCTAAGATTTTGGAGGCTAAGCGTTTACACTTGATTCTTAAACAGATATTGTTCCATAGGTTACGGACAAAGACTTGTTCACCTTCCTGATTTTGATGAATTTAGGAGTTTATATAAATATATGCAATATGTATTTACATTATCTGATCTTGGATCGGATTTGACCCTAAATCGGTTTATCTTCATAGTCGTGTGACACTTATCTCGACTATTTATTTGTGCATGTACTGTCAGATTTTAGTAACGTATGTAGTAAAAACTTGTTCTCGTCCAACCCAGTTGAACTCGTGGCTTATTTCAGTTCAAAAGGATGTCTGGTTGCGTTCTTTTATCATTTTCCAACCTTTAGGGACACTTATGTCTCAACTCTCATGGAACCCCACATTTTACACGTTTGCAGAGCAGTCCATAATTCTGTAAAGCTTCAGGTTCCCAGAGTTTATTCCATTTTCATGGTCTGAGAAAGTGGTAACGTAAAAGCTCATGTTAATCAGAAAAAGCTCAAGCTCAGGATCTCATCCATTTTATTTTTCATTGATCTCACCATCAAACAGAGTTTCTGATATATGAACGTCATTACAAAAATCAAGCAACGAGGTACTTAATAAAAATGGTACAGATTCATGATATCATCACGAGAATAGCATTTCTAACGCTAAGGTGTTGGTAAATAATGTGTAAAATTTCAAGAAACAGGCTTCAAGATGTATAACTTGCATGAATGAGAGTCCACGGTGGCTGTTATATTCCTCGCGAACTGAGTCTTCAACGTCTTGTGCTGCAAGAGATAAAACAGCCATTAATGTATCACTACAAGGTGAATCATTGTTAGGGGAAGTATTGTTCCAGTAAGCAATTGGAAATGAGCATAATCACAAAGTTGTATACCTCCCAGACATCTCTTGCTTTAACGATGCTGGTAGGAGGAATTCCAAGGTCATCCCACTCGGCAGTAATGGAATATTTGATAGGACCTCGGTTGAGCAACACAGCAGCTACTCTGTAGCCTGAAAGTGGTCCTGCCCATATCTGTTGAGAAAACAATAGGTACCCATCAATCACATACGATCTATGGAGATGAATATGCACAAGTAATTACAATGTATCGACCAATATAACAAATTGTCTCTTTTTTACCTCAATGTCTCCTTCCATCCTAACCTTCTTAGCTTGAACACCAAGTGGATCTATGAACAAAATGGACAAGAAGAAAGGCAAAAAGTTCATGTAATTGTCAGAACAGAAAAGCAGACATGTTCTTCAGGAAGCATACTAACAAATGGTTTTAAAAAAAAGGTGATTACCTTTGTTGATGGCAATGGCCTCCTTATTGGTAACAATCTCCATAGTCTCTTTTGTCATATTCCTCAAATCACAGCCAAGGATGAGAGGAGCCTGCATAAGTAGCTCAGTGCTTGCAATCAGTATAACTGAAAAAAGAGTTCTGAAAATATGTTTCAGGATTTAAAAAAAAGGTATTTTTCCAACTCTAAACCACCTTGGAAATTGCCCAAAGACTGAAGTGCACAATGTATTCGTTTTTGGTCATCCCTCCATTCCCCACCTCAAGCATGTCAGGATCTGCACAGATCAATATAAGCCTAAAACAGAATAATTAAAACTTCCACTAACTGAGACAAGATATTAAGTACCGACCATTCCAACCACCAGGCCTTGCAAGCTCTGCAAAGAACTCGTTATAATCTGCCCTGGTGATCATGCTGCCAAAGAACAGGGCTTAGTAGTTAAGAATTCAAAAACAGCAGCTTCCAAAATCAAACATGGCACTTCTGATTTTTACCTGTCCCAGGTATCAGTAATGTCATTGGTTGTTCTCCAGCTATTTCCTACCTTGGCACCCCAAAGAGCAGGATGCAAGTCTCCCCTGGTAAAGAAAGAGAAAAACGGGAAGACATATCAGATCAAAATAGTTTTAAGCTTAAAACATCTAAGACTGCTTGGTCATAGAAAATGTTCATTACCATTCACAAAGAGAGAAAAATATAGGACGACCAGCCTTCATTAGAGCTCGGGTCATTACAGGGTATCTGCACAAGGAAATTAAAAGTTTCCGTTCGATCCGTGTGATCTAAATGAAAAGGAAGCACAAGTACAACATTGACAGCCTAATACATAACTAAAAAATTGTCATTTTTCAACTACCTGACAGTTGGTTTTGTGCCATCATTGTAGCAATTGTCATACTTCAGATAATCAATGCCCTGTAAAACAAGGTGCAGCCTCAATTCAAACTCTCAAATATGGCAGTCTAATAAACAGAAAAACTGAGATAAACAGAAACTTAATATGATACCCATGAAGCAAAAGTCTTAGCATCGTGTTCTTCATAACCAAGAGAACCAGGCATGGCTTTGCTACAAGTAAAATACCTGCAGTGGAGGTAATTCATGTAGTAAGTCGAACCCATTCAAAGGTTTGTTCAAAAGATACACTTGTATTCTGTTAGAAAATAACAGAATTTATTACCCGGCAGAAGAGTAGATTCCCAGCTTAAGACCCTTGCTGTGAACATAGTCTGCAACAGCTTTCATGCCTGAGGGGAACGTTGACTTTTTGGGCACCAGATTACCCTGCAATAGAGCATGTTGATTCAGCGAACTCTTCTGAACGGCTTACCTCAGTTTTAACAACCATCAAACAATTTTCTTTTGTGGAGAAGAGAAGTTTTTGTTTATGTACCTTCTCATCACGAGATTTTTCAGCCCAGCAATCATCTACCAATGCAAAAAGTTGTCATTATTTTATTGGCTACTTGGGAAAAAAAAGGAGAACATGACTGTTGAAGAGAGTAAGGGAAGGGATTGACTGATTGAGGCTAGGGGAATGAAAAGATGGATTCATCAGAAAACACTACCTATGTTGACATAAGTGTATCCAAGCTTAGAAAGACCAGTAGAAATCAGGGCATCAGCTGCAGACACCACAAGAGAGCAACCAAACTATGAACACCTGGTGGAATAACAATGTAAGACATAAACTTCGTTCTGTTTTGTGTTTTACCAGTTTCTTTGATGACTTTTTCATCAATGTTGCAAGCAAAATGATTCCAACTACTCCACCTGAAAATGAGAAATAACAGCAATAGCCCCTTTCATTAATAATACTTAACAGAATAAAAGAACAGTAAACATCTTCAGTTATTAAAAGGCCACCGACAAAGCCATACAAGGCCAAAAAGAAAGTTCTTTTTTTTTTTTTTGACAGATTGGAATGGTGGGTTACGATTAACTGATTACGAAGTTGGAAGAGTGAGGGAGATGAATAGATTTACCCCATTTGAGGAGTCAACCCAAGACCATTAGCAAGGAGGTTCCTTCTCTCCACGAGCACTTGATGCTTGGGTGGACCAGCGTCAACACCATTCATCTCCTTCGACATGAACAGTACATGTAGCATCAACAATAACACTGAACTACGCCAACTCGTTCTCTCCATCTCAGCTAATGAGTTACTCCGACTGCTGATGGATTCTACACTGACTAGTAGCAATAGTAATTAGTGTTGGTTCAGAGCTGATATATAACGAGGGAGCCACAGGATAAGAAGAAGAAAAGAAGTAGAAGGGCAGTAGGGTACGTTACAATCATGGGGACAGCTATTGTTTTTATCTTCTATATACAGACATGTGTGCTCGCACGTAATATAACAATAATTTTACTAGTGATAATATGCAACCTTATTTTTATATAATAAAAAGATTATTTTTAATAGATCCATATATAAATATGATAAAAAATAATAATACAAATTAATAAAATAAATAAGTAAAAACTTATACGTAAAATATTTAAGAACTGACACAGAGCCTTACAATAAGTGATTCTTTTATTTACATTATATTAATATTATCTATAAATAAGAGATAATGATTAATTAAATTATTGATAATCATCTGAAAATATAGATAATAAAATTTTTTACAAGAGTCCTTTAACTAATAAAATAGAATCTGATTTAATTAATAATACAGATGATTTAAAAGTTTTTGTACTTAGCTATATATTAGATACTTATCAATTTAATATGTATCATGATTCATATTTTAATAAAATTGAAATTCTAATTTTATTTAATTAATAATTTTAATTAATTTAAGACTGTATATTACTAAACCTCTCCGAACTATCCTCGTCGATGTTAGTCTTATCTAAGGAATCAAATTCTAACATTAGGACTCAACCTTTTTAGTTTTGTCTAGAGAATAATTGCACTTTATGAAGTAGGATTGATTTTTATGGTGCATTCAATACCTTATATAAATGCCACGTACGTATACTGCACTTTTCAGTTTTGACTTTGATGCTGAAGCAAGAAAACGATTGACACTTTAAAAGTACAAGCTCTGTAAGTATCAAAAATATTTTATATCTGATGTTTCTTATTAAAATTCAACATTGGCGTCACTTTTTTTAATTCTCCACCAAACAAGTGCTTTATTATTTTTTTGGAAAATTTGTCAAAGATTTATTTTCCTAGACTAATTTTATAACTGGTATTATCTTTTTCCCTTTATACAAAAAAAATCAATATAATCTTGATATTCTTAATTTAAATTATTAAAAATATGAATTTATTAATATTTAACATTTGTCGTTTCTCAAAAATTAGGTCAAATCGCTAGAGGAAGGGCTTGAACCTTCGACCTTGTGGTTAACAGCCACACGCTCTAACCAACTGAGCTACTCCAGCAGCATGCATATAGCATTATTTCCTATTTATTAGAACAATTATTTCTTTTATATAGCATTTTGAAATTTGAATAAGGTCTCTTTTATACATTTCAACTTTTAAATTCTTAATTCGCTTCAAAAGGTTATAAAAAACAAATAAATATATAACATTCGTTATCCAGCACAGTAGCACACTATAATCCTTAATTTTTTTTGGGGACGAAATTCTCTTTTTTTCAGGAATTTTTAGTTTATAATTTTGAGAAATAAAATTTCTCTTTAAAGTCTTTACGAAAGTTGTAGATCTAAAAATTCTCTTCAAAACCGTCCTAGAATGACTTTAATCTGACATCTTTAAAGAAAATTATGTCTTTTGTACTAAAAATATGTCTGAAGAATATAAATTAAATATTGTACTAAACATACTTCTATATTTTGATAATATTTTAATCTATAGAGCTTCAAATGAGGTAATTTTTAATTCAAAGTAAACTAAATACATTAAATTACAATTGTCCTGAAGAAGTCAAGATCCAAATATTTATAAAATATATTTTGAAATTGAAGGAATGAATTTAATTTTAGTGATTGACTGATATGAACACACCATTTTTGTAAGATATGTATTCAAATGTCACTTAAAATGTCGGACACGTATCTTACAAGGACGGAGTGTTCAACAATCTTATGACAATTCTCTGACCGTTATTTAAATTAAATTACATTAAAAAAAATGTAACGGTTCTATCAAATATCAATATATTAATTTCTCCATCTACATAAAGATACAAACTTTGTATGAAAAGCTATCGCAGTCTTCATCAGAATGTATGATGAAAGCTATAAACAATACACCATATCATCAACAGTTCCATTCTTATTCACTAACCATCCATTCCTAATGGACGTCAACTTTTGGACATAGCCACTGAAATACTCTCAATTGTCGGGTAGGAAGTTACCGTGAAACAGGAAAAATGAAATACAGAAAAGGAAAGGGTCATCATCCATACATCGTCCTACATCGTCCTCTTTGGCCAATTCAAACTGAATCAAAAGCATTGCATGTCTCAGATCATTTTACTATGCATATCTTAATGACAGAGGCAGCTCCAATGCGATGAAGTGCAACAACAGCATCGCCAGGCTTGCACAATCCCCTCTGTGTTGCTGACTTTAATGCTGCTTCCAGTATCACCTCAGTCGATTCTGCATCTGTGGCCTTAGCAGATCCTTCTGCCAGAAGTGGAATCAAGCCCCGATATATAAGACTGTGCCTCGCCGGTGATTCATCACTTACACTCCAATCAAACGAATCAGTTGTCAGAACAGGGACGACCACTGACAAAATTGGTACCGCTGGCCTATACTTGGCTACCAACTTGGCTGTCGTCCCTCCACGCGTCAGTACTACGATGAGCTTTGCCTTAGCCTTGTTAGCAGTTCTTACAGCAGATGACGCAAGACTCTCCAACGGGCTCATAGGAAGTGGAGTTGACCGTATCATCTCCTTGAAGATAGCTCCATAATCAAGAGAAGATTCTGCTTCAATACAAATTCGACGCATGATCTTCACAGCAAGCTCTGGGTATGCCCCAGCTGCACTCTCGCCACTGAGCATAACACAATCGGTGCCATCAAGAACAGCATTGGCAACATCAGTGGCTTCAGCACGGGTTGGCCGGGGTGACTTGATCATGGACTCAAGCATCTGAGTAGCAGTGACCACAGGCTTGCCAACAAGATTGCACTTGTATATCATCATCTTCTGGGCCAAGAAAATCTTTTCAACTGGAATCTCCATTCCAAGGTCACCTCGGGCAACCATGAATGAGTCAGTCTCACGCAAGATATCATCAAAGTTAATAACTCCTTCCTGGTTCTCAACCTAAGATAATAATAAAGATACATCAATCAATTTACAAGGAAAATGATAAATGCCATCAAACTAAACTCATTAAGGATCAGTACAAGGAAAATGCTAAATTCAAATGATCAAGAATCAGATGACACAAACACTCAGATACCCCAAGGAAAATTACAAGAGAATATAAAAACCAACATAATCTATTAAGTGCCACAGTCAAGTAAACTCACAAATAATTTCCACCATACCTTTGACATTAACTTTATTTGCTTGGCATGGGGGCCAAGGACCCTACGCACGTTAACAAGATCAGAACCCTTGCGAACAAATGAAAGAGCAATCAAATCAATGTTGTTGGGAACACCCCATCCCAAGATGTCTTCCTTATCCTTTTCTGTAAGTGTTGGAAGGTCGACCACTACACCAGGAAGATTAACATTTTTTCTCTCACCTAGCATTGCAGTATTCTCACAGCGGCATCTCACAGTTCCAGCCTCCAGATCACATGATAAGACAGTCAGGGTGATCGTGCCATCTGAACACAAGATGCTATTTCCAGGTTTCACGTCCACAGGCAGTTTTTTGTAGCTCATGGAGATCATCTCGGTATTACCCTTGATGTCATAATCAGTAGTCACAATGATTTCCTGACCTTCCTTCAACTGAATAGGTTTTCCACCCTCCAGAAACCCAGTTCGAATCTCAGGTCCCTGTGACAAGAAGAAGATTAGTATCCGTTATAGCTAGTTCTACCCAGTGGCTTGAAATTACTGTTTAAAATTTGAAGCAAACACAACACCGAAAGAAGCATTAGCACAATATACTGGAAAGCAAGGAAAAGTCAGATCTTTTTTCTCAGCTGCATTCTTTTTAGTCATGCAATGCATGATATTAAAAATTGGAAACAAACATCTGAATCTGATATGAAGAAGACAGAAGAACAACAGAATCGGGAAAGAAGATCGAAGACAAGTTCTTCGGACATATGTCATCATTATACATGTATATGCAGCATACTCATATTGCAGCATCAGAGGACAGTCAAATAACAGTTGAAATAAACACATGAAAATTTACAGTTTCTTATACCAGAAAACAGAAAATCTGCTTCACATATAAAATTTTATACTTACCAATCCCAATGTAAAATCAGGATGAAGCCAACTTCAAGGTACATTAACTTAGCTAGAGTAAGTCACTATATATATACTTGGTGCACATACCAGCATGAACCCAGGACCATCATATGGCAAAGCCCCAGGAACTTATTTTTCTTATTTTTTCCTTCCAAAAGAGAATGGTAAGCCAAAATTTAGTCATCGAAAAAATAAGATATTTTCCCACCAAATAATGACCTCCAAAGAGTACACCTGTTTTCGCCACTACATACTTATACAAAACCTCAAATCCTAATATAGTTCACACCACCGCATTGAAAACTTGGCCTACTTTAAAACCCAAATTTTTTATGGAAGAGCAAAACTGACCTGATTTATTAAGCTAGAATAACTTGGATAAAATCAGCCTAACGGTTTATTCTGAATAAAGTAAAAAGTTCATTCATCAAAGATTTTGAGTGGAATTTGGGTAACGAGTTTTAACATTACCATGGCTTTTATTCAGGATCCATATGATCTAAAATTTGCGTGAAACATCCATCCTTAGCAGAAAAGTTAGCATATAATTTTTATGTGGGGATAAGACAGCTCTATAAGTTAGTTTTCCAGCTTCAGTGGGCAAATCAGTTTCTTGTGAGTTTTTCATGTGAAAATGAGATAGATGATCAAAACAGGGAGAAAAATTTGCATGAAATGCTAATTCATGGTCAAAACATGGGCATTTCAACTCTTTCTCAAAATAGCATCTTTAACAATCTCATCCACTGAGTATCAGATATGTCAAAAAAGAGCCCCTCGACTACAAACCGTATCTGTTGGAATATGCCTAAATTCCAAGAACTTAGCGCAAGTAAATAAGAATAATCAGTTGGTCAAATGCACAAAAGGAGCAAACAGAAAAACTTAACTGGGTGACAAGAAAGAGACAACTGGAGTTAAAAAGAAAAACAGACCTTGGTATCAAGCATGACAGCACAAAGGATCTGGGTGTTATGCATGGCGATTCTGAGATTGTTCAAGGTCTCCTGGTGGTACTCGTGAGTACCATGTGAAAAATTGAAGCGGGCAACATTCATGCCAGCTCTTAGAAGCTTTTCAATCTGTTAGAATAATGGATCAGGACCTCAACTCAAGTCCAGTCTGTAATAATGTTAAGTCCACAAAGAATTCCAGGCCCATTCAATTGACGTTGGATAAATCATCTGCAGCTCACAATAAAGCATCTGCACAAATACATCAGAGGATTAGCTCCAGCGATAACTGCCCTCCAGCTGTCTCTACTGACACAACAATATACTGACATCATTGTTGACCATTAGATTATAACAAATTGTTGACCATTAGATTATAACAAATTGTATTCAATGGTTAGATCAGAATCATTTATTGTGTATATATACTCTACTCATTCAATAAAACAATTGCTGGAAATTTTACACAAACAAAATCTTACGTTTTTCATGGTATCAGAGCTTCACTGACTCATCGTCATCAAATCATTATCGTCATGGCTACTGGGTTTTCTTCTTCGTCTTTCACTGACCATGATTCCAGCCCCATTCTAAACTCTTCTTCCATTGATTTTTCTACCCTAGCCAAAACACTAAATTTTAACCTTCCTTTGAAACTCGATCAACACAATTACCTCAACTGGCGCCCTCAGATTCTTGCAGCGATACGCGCATTGGATCTGGAAGCTTACATCTCACCAGATCATGCTTCTCCTCCTCCATTTGTTGTGTCTTCCGAAAACACTTCTGATCCTATTTCTACCCCTAATCCAGCTTATAAAGCTTGGGTTCGAGTAGATCAACTTCTTTGCTGGCTTCTCACCACTATCGGTGACACTGTTATTGGCCAGGTTAATCATGCTAGCTCTTCCAGGGAGCTTTGGCAGATCCTTATTAGCTTGTATGCGCAGACTTCACTTGTTACAGTCTTGCAGCTCAAGCAAAAATTATCATCCCTTCAAAAGGGTGCTTCAACTATTTCTGATTATATACAGAAGGTAAAGTCCATTGGCGACTCCCTCAAAATTGCTGGTCATGCTGTAACAGAGCAAGAATTAATTCTTAGCGCTCTTAGTGGTTTAGGCAGTGAATATGACTCAGTGGTTGTACTCCTCACTGGATCTATGGGTGTCTCTTCTCTTCAAGATGTTCTTTACACCTTAATGATGCGTGAAACAAGGCTTGAACAACAACACGCTATCTCCCAGATTGCTGTGTCTTCTGCATCTGCTAATTTAGCAACCTATTCTACTCAACCTACTGGCACTTCCAATCATAGTTGCAGATCCTATAGAGGCCGAGGAAACAAAGGACGAGGGGGTAGAAACAAGTTGCATTGTCAATTATGTCACAAACTAGGGCATGAGGCACTAAAATGCTACAAGCGTTTTGACATTCACTGACAAGGCAATCGATCAAATCAACCTTCTCAGCAAATAAATAACACTCCTCAACAGGCATATCTAGCTCATCATTCAGTTGTTAATTCTCCCAACTCTTCTTCTGAACCTAATTGGTTTGTGGATAGTTGGGCAACTAATCATGTCACTACAGATTTATCAAATCTAAATATTCAAGAACCATACACTCGTCGAGAGCAACTAGCAGTTGGTAATGGTAACAAATTACCTATCTCTAATATTGGTTCTTCTCTTTCACCTACAACTTCCATTACACCTCTCAAACTGCACAATATTCTACACGTCCCTCAAATCACAAAGAATTTAATTAGCATCTCTCAACTTACCAAAGATAATAGGATTATTGTTGAATTTGATGAATCTTGTTGTGTTTTTAAGGACAAGCTTATAGGGAGGATTTTGCTCAAGGGGCTTCTCAGGAATGGTCTGTACAGTCTTAGTTCAAAACCAATCACTCCATAGTCTTCTGTCAGTAATCTATCCAACACAGCACAATCTTCCATCAGCAATAAATCCTATTATGCCTCTAATCAATGTGATGTTTTTCTTTTTGAATCAAATGTTAATGTGTGGCATGCTCGTTTAGGGCAACCTAATGCTACTGCATTACATCACATTTTACAGTCAATGAAACTCAAATTTAGTCCTAAATCCATCAGTTTTTGTGATTCTTGTCAATATGGAAAACACCATAAATTACCATTCCAAACACACCCTATATCTGTTTATGCTCTTTGGAAATAATCTACACTGATGTTTGGGGTCCAAGTCCCCATCCTTCAACATATGGTCATAGATATTATTTGGTATTTGTTGATGCCTTATCTCGGTTCATGTGGATCTATCTTATGAAATACAAATAAGAAATTATAGGAATTTTTAAACAATTTAAATCTCTTGTTGAACTACAACTTAACCACAATATCAAATCTCTACACAGTGATATGGGAGGGGAATTCACCGTGCTATTACCATTCCTTGATCAACATGGGATTAAATCCAAATTCAGCTGTCCATATACCCATCAACAAAATGGGATTTATGAAAGGAAGCATCGTCATATAACTGAGATTGGTTTTACACTTTTGTCCCATGCTAAATTACCTCTAACCTTTTGGCTTAAAGCTTTCCAAACTGCAACATATCTGATAAATAATCTTCCTACTCCAGTTCTACAAAATCTCTCATCATTTCAAAAATTATTTCACAAACAGCCTACATATGATCACCTAAGAATCTTTGGATGCACATGCTTTCCCTTCTTACGATTCTACAACAAACATAAGCTAGACTTTCACACTAGTAAATGTGAGTTCCTTGGCTATAGTCCTTATCGTAAAGGCTATAAATGCTTGCACCCATCTGGCCATATATACATCCCTTGACATGTCAAATTCAATGAATCTGAGTTTCCCTACTTATCCCTATTCCACAAGCAACCTACTTCCCATATAAGCCAACTTAGTCTTCCCATTTCTACATTAACTAACACTTTACAGGCAATTATTGGGCAGTCTCCAAGCATGGAACCTCTCCTGCATTCTTCTTCTTCAGGGACACCAACTCAGGTACACAACTCTAATCCTATTTCTTCTTCACCATTATCTGATTCTCCTCATCCTCCTCCACCACAATGTATCCGAAACTTCCATCCCATGCAGACACGAGCTAAAGTGGTATTTTTAAACCAAAGATTTATCACTCATCTCTCACATCTTCCTCAACCTCTAAACCAACATCAACTGCTATTGCTATCACCGATCCCATATGGAAAGAAGCCATGCAATCAGAAATTCAGGCTTTACAACACAATAAAACATGGTCTCTAGTTCCCTTTCAGTCCTCTATGAAAATTTTGGGCACTAAATGGGTGTTTCACATCAAGTATGATTCTAATGGTGCAATTGCAAAATACAAAGCCCGGTTTGTGGCTAAAGGATTCAACCAAACTTCAGGCCTTGATTTTACAGAGACTTTCAGCCCTGTGATAAAATCTTCAACTATTAAGGTGGTGTTATCTCTAGCTGTTTCACAAAATTGGGAGATATAGCAAGTAGACGTCAATCACGCCTTTCTCAATGGCCATCTACATAAAGAAATCTATATCCATCAACTCGAAGGATTTGAGGATCACCAATTTCCTCATCATGTCTGCAGATTGGATAAGGCATTTTATGGCCTTAAACAAGCTCCACGAGCTTGGTATACTACCTTAAAGTCTACTCTTCTACATTGGGGATTTCACAATTCCAAATCCGATACTTCCCTTTTCTATAGAAAACGTCATGGCTCCCTATTACTGCTTCTAATCTATGTTGACGACATCTTAATAACAGGGAATTCACATTCAGACATTCAATCGATCATCAAGCAACTCAACAGTAAATTTGCTCTCAAAACCCTAGGCAGTTTGCATCACTTCTGTTGGAACCCACGTATGCTGATTTTTCTTCCATTTTTTTTCTTCTTACTTTATTCACTCTCTCAACTCAAAGAACTCCTCGAATCACCATATAAGCAAGAAAGACACAAATCCTAACAATAAAACCAACAATTTTCAAACATCCTCTAACCTATAAGAACCCACGCAAATCTGTTTTTTTTTTCCACTTTCATAATCCTTCTTTCTTCTTTTCTTTCTTGATAAATCATTCTTCAGATCACTAGGATTAAGTAAGAAACATAAAACCCTAACCAGAAAATGACAAAATTTCGAAATCCCTACCTTAGAGGAATGACCCACGACATCACTCTTCTCTTCTTCTTCTTCTTCCTCTCCAACCTAGCTTGGCCGAAATTTCTCTTCTCTTCTTAGGTTTTGCAATTTCGACACCTTCATCTTTGCTTCTCTCTTCTTTGATGGCCGAATGTCCCTCTCCTTTTTCTCCTTTGAAAAGTCGACAAGCTTCTCTCTTTTGCTTAGAGTTTCGGTGGGTTCTAGAACAATCACCTAAGACTTCACTTTTTTTTTAACTTAACTAATGTGTAAAACGACAAAGCATCACAATCCTTTCTTATGTGCAAATTTTCGTCCACTTTCACTCACCCATACGACTACTCACTACTATCTTGTCTCTTATATATATTTGTAACTTTTCAAGATGCCATAGGAAGCTTCCACGTTGGTAGGCTTAAGAACCATTAAAAATTTACTTAAATCATGACATTTGACTAAGTCAATTTAGCTTCATTATGCTTATCAACGTGATCCACGCACATATATATATTCATTAATTAATTCCCAATTAATTAATTATATATATATATATCTATATGATTGCTGGAAGGTCAAATGACCATATTACCCCTCCATTCAAAGCTTAAAGTCATGCTTACTTGCGGTTTGATTCGCACTATCAATTTGAAGGAATTTGTCCAACTTCCTTCTAGAGAATTGATCCTCTCGATCATACGAATCCAACGCAACTGACGGCGCTCAATTCGAATCTAAAACGAAGAAGTTATGGGCGAAATACTATCGGACCAGCACAAAATCCGAAATTAAACATTAACATAACTTCAGTCCAGAAATTAACAATCTTAGGGATGAAATTAAATTTCGATCCCTTCACAAGAGTTGTAGCCCTATATCTTAACTTTATTTTCCCTCAAGAATCAACTCAATCGGAGTTGTACAGCTCCCGAATTTCGC
>JAOTIZ010000003.1:6389113-6403650 GCA_027123425.1 Erythroxylum panamense
ATAAGACATATAAAATGCACCAATAGGACAGTGGAAAGAACTAATTCTATGGCAAATCTAACTAATAAAATCAATCTAAGACTCTACCTACCACTAGTACCAATCAAAAGTACATTCGGATAACCAAAGGATGAGATTGAATGATAAACAAAAGAGACAATTATATTATATGTCACATAACACCCCCGTGTCCACCGACATCGTAGTACATTTTGTCTTAGATTCTTACAATTCAGGGAGTCTTCTCCTCCGTACTTTATTTTATGTTGATTATTTTTATGAATGTGAGCATGATTTATGTATGATTTAGGTGTGGGAGAGAGTTATCATAGAATAAATCTTTATGTCTTAAAAAATATGTGATTTATGCTTGAAATCATAATACTATGATTCGTATGTTGATTATTCCTTGTGCCAAACTTAAATTTTTCTGATTGTTGTATGAAAATAATCCCCAAGTTAGGATACATTTTTTGTTTAAGTTTTAATGCATACGAGAGACAAGCATAATTAATGCTTTTCAATAAATTACTTAAAGTATCTCATCAGTTTTATTGAATGAAAATGTGTAAGATTTGATACATTTTTATACCAATGTAAGTTTTTAAGCCTAAAACAATTTGTCACATTTGTCATCATACATTTTTGTTTATTGTGTGTTATCAAACATGGCTTATTTATAATAGAACTTGCTTTTGAATACATTTTGAGACCATATTATTGGTGAATTTATGCATAGAGATGATAGGGGCATTTAAGATAACCATTTTTACCTAGAAAAAGAGTCACTTTGATTCTAATTTTTATACTAATCGACAAGTTTGACCCAAACATTTTGGAGTGAACAATTCGTTGACTCAAATATTCTAGAGTGAACAATTCAAACCCTAATATTTTAAAAACATTAAATTGTAACCCTACTATAATGGAAACTTTAAACCCCTTCGTTAAGTGCCAGGTCAGCATTGACCTGACATGTTAAAAAAATATTTTTATTGTTTTTGTGGGTCCGATAAGTCACATCATTATTAACGTGACAAGGTGGTACCCATTTTTTAAAAATATACTAAAATTTTATTTTATATATAAATACGAGACTCACTTTTTTATTTAATTTATTGATTATTCTCTCTCTACTTCTTCTTCCTCTCCTTCCCTCTCACATAGATACACGCAACTAAAGTTTCCTTATTTTATCCAGTTTGCAGGTTGGTAGATCATGATTGCAGAAGGCTCCACAGTATTTCTTCTTCTAACTCCCTGAACTGAGATAAGCATACTTACGATCTGCTTTGTAATGGAAAAAGAGGTGACCGTTTTAGCATGTGATCTTTTTCCTTTTCTCCAGAGGAATTTTCCTCTATGCAACATCCTTCAGTTGAAATAAAGTTGAAAAACCTGTGAGTAACAAGAAGATAAGAGCAGAAATTTTTCGTTGTAATGAGATGTAATCTTTTGTTAATTCATCTAAGTTCATCTCAAATCGTATTGGCCCAAACAAATAAAAGAGAGCGATGATTTTGGAAGATTAAACAAAGTACATACATGTACTTTCAGACATTTTAATGCCTTAGCTTTTTGGAGAAATTCGGGATGTTTCTGAAGCAAAACTACAGCCCACATGGTGATATGACCGGAAGATTCATGGCCTGCATTTAAGTACATCAACAGAACATCAATGATTTCCTCATCACCCAATTTTCTACCATTTTCATCTTCATCACCCATTAGAGCATCCATCATGTCTTTCTTCTGTTTTGGAATAGCATCCTTCCTCTGACATCTTCGCTCATTTACTGCAGATTGCAATATGGCCAAAAGTCTTTTGCGAGCCTGAGAAAACCATTTTGACACCAAATTAAAAAGAAGACACTAGCGAATTAAGTTACTTTCTTTTTCTCATGTATGCAAAAAGAGTTCTATCAGTTTGATTTTTATCTATGAATTGAGCCGTTTCTCTTCTATACGTGATCGTTGACAGAAATTCAGTGTAGGTATAGGTGTAAAAGAAGTATTTACCCTGAGTGCTTTGTGATAAGCAAATCCTGGAATATTGATTGCCATGGCTCGGACTCCATGATTGAGTGTGGTATATTCCCTCTCTAAAGCCTCTATGACTGACTCATATCACTCTCGGCCTAAGGAAAATATACATAATAATCTTGAAAGTAAGTTTTCTAAGATGGGTCAAGAACTCAAACTATCCCATAGTGGAACATTGTTCTAAGGCAGAGATTACCATTTCATCAATATATTTGATGTATAAAGACAAGGCTTCGTGACCATTAATAGAAGCAGCAGTGAGACTGCGAAGACGCTTATGTTCTTCATAAGAAATACCAATGAATGGTTTCTTTCCGATAAGCTCCGTTGTGGAGATTGGCCAACCAGGCTTAAATGCTTCATCATCATTCAAAACTCTTCTACACGTTTCAGGCGAAGTTACAAACACACTTGGCTTCCCAAACATAAAACCTTTATTTGTAGATCCCAGTGTGTCCAAATCTGCATTTAGATTCATACATGGCTAAAAAGAAGTCCAAACTTAAAAGTATTATGACTTCAGAAAACACAATTATTTCATTGACCTTGGAGAAAGTTCTCCATCCAGTTCCATTCTATACTTGAAGCTCCCATAGCACGTTAATAATTAGAAAACATGGTTATGTACACATGCACTAAGTTGGACGCTTTTTCTTCCTTTTTTTTCCTTCAGTTTTTCAGCAAATCACAAGGTGCTTAATTAAAACTAATTACTTGGGCGCTAATATTCTAAGTAACAGACAAATAGTACTGCAAGTTTAATCTAATGATCTAAATGGCCAGAAAAGGAAAAAGAAGAACAAACAAACTTAATCCAAAGCAATCCTAAGCAAATGCTAAGAAAAGGTACGTGGGCTGTAGGTAGAGCTAGTATGACAAGGTAAAGACAAATAATGCTACAGGCATACCTGTCTGCTGTTGAGAAACTGAGTCAAAATCTGATTCCGACTATAACGGAATAATTACGAAACATTTTCGTAATTTGATTTTCCAAAAATCAAGATCACTTTAATTTTATAAAATAATTAATACAAATAATAATAAAGCAGAAATTTAATTCATACCTTATTTTAAAGCTTGATATTTATCTTGTCGTATCTTTTGAACCATTCTAGAAACCGATCTATTTCAACTACCGTAGCTGCAAAAATGTCTAGCCTCTAGCGGTATCCACAAAATGAGTTGAGAGAACTCTGTAACTCTTACAGAGAGAGTTAAGTAAAAAGTGCTAACTCTATAGAACTTAAGCCTATTTATAATAAACTATGAAACGTTTTAGTAATTTAATTGGAATTAAATTCTAATTTCAATTAAAATTTAATTAAAATTACAAATAATTCTTATTAAATACCAATTATACCCAAATAAGATTCAATATCTCATATTGATCCTTATTTATTAAATATCTCATATTTAATCATTAAAATTTCTCAAATTTTATAATCAAGTCTAACTTGATTATAGACTTGATTAAATTAACTTTGGTCTCTTCAACCCAGTCTATACGTGAGACCCATAAGGTTCTCAAATATATTAAAAGTAATATATAAATATTAATGTACGTATTAATTGCGTGAGTACTATCAAATGTATATTACCAAAAAATTGTATTTATATATGACAAATAGTCAATAATGACTTGTAAAATCCAACCTTTAATAAAGTCAAAATATAAAAACAAAAAATGACTAGCAAAAATATTCACCTACATTTCTTATGGAATATAAGTGAATTAATCTAAATACTAAGCAAAACCAATATCTATGGGCACTCCAAAATTCTTCACCAAGTACCTCTCTATCTATCACTAATCATCACCATCCTATTAAAAAACGAAGAAGAAGAAAGAAACAGGAAGTAAATTAGAATTGTAAAACTACTACACTCACAAACAAGTTGATATATTTAAAAAATGAAATACTACTTTATTGTGACCTCAATTTAATCAAGATAAATAATATAGTTCAAAAACTAACACCACAATGATTCAATTCTTTTTATGAACAAATTCAAAAAGTATGAACATAATTAAGTAAATTGATTTTGGTCAATGCTTGGCCGTGGAAGTTTAAGGAGATGTTAATATATTTTTACTACCAAAAATACATTAATTGTTGCTGGAAAAATATGTCATTATGCACATTTTAAGTTCATGAAATCAATTGCTGATACTTTTCCAAGAATAAAGACAGTGGTATTATATGAGAAGCATCGTGGCTATGGTATGATAACTGACTTGAGGTTAGCTCCCTTATGCATAACTCTAAATTCCTTCACTTAAGGAATCGATTGCCTCTTCATCTTAAAGTATCTTCACTAATTTGCAATGGAGATTAGGCAGGTAATTTTAGAGGATTTAACTCCTTAGTTGCACATCTACCTTAATTGAATGATGTAAGATCTCCAAATACTATCATTTGGTCTCTCAATCCAAATGGTGCATACATTAATAAGTCATGCCATCAATTATTCTCTCCCAGCTCCATTCAAGTCCCATGGTATACTTTGTTATAGAGCAATACTATGATTCCTAAAGCTTCTTTCATCACCTGGATTACAATCAAGAATAGACTCAGGACTCAAAGACAATGGCGTGGAATTGAAGAAGATACTTGTATTCTATGTGAAATGGAAGTGAAAGACAGAGGTCATCTTTTCTTTCTTTGTAGATACTCCAAGGCAATTTGGACCAGGATTTTACATATGCTACCAGAGACTAGCAGCAGATATGAGTGGGAACTAACTCTGGAATGGATTATTCAAAAATCCAAAACTGGGAGAACCAATGCAATTCTTTGCAATGCAACTTTTACCACCATTGTTTACACCATCTAGAAGGTGAGAAACAAGCGAAGATTTACAAAGGTGAAAGTAGGAAAATACCAACTTGCTGATCGACTTATTAACTGAATCCAAGCTTCCATATATGCTAAAAACATACAAAATACTCTTTCAATTAAAATGAAGAGGAGATGAGAACTATAGCTTAGTTGCATTGTACTTTATGTTTATCTGTATGTAATGTTTATATGAAAAGAAAAACTACAAACAACCAGCTTACCTCCAAGTTTCCAATAAAGTTGTAAGTTTCCTAACTCTTGTTAAATCATTTTATCGCTCTTTTGAAGTTCCTGAGCTTTTAGTAGCATTTGCCAAGAATCATATATGAATCACTCAGCTTCTCTTTGTCACAAAGTTCACTTACTATTCTCTTCTTTGGCTTTACAAATTTGTGATGCTAATAAATTGCACAAACAATGAAGAATGACATTCATTACTAGCTTGTCCACCTTATATTGATAGCTTATTCTAGTCACTCTTGAACTGAATGAATTACACTTGTGAACAAAATTTGTTTAAAGGTATAGCACATATTTGGTTTTCAATATGTTTCTAAAAAAATACAAACAAGAAGTTAATATGTAACTAATTCAGATTCCGTGAATCAAGTTACATCATCAATTCAACATTTTCTTCAAACTATAACAAAAACTACAAAAGGAAAACATAGACCCAAAGAGGAAGTTGGAGTAATAAAGTACAAGAAATCATATACCAAAGAGGAACTTGAAGGAAATTCGTTGAACACTGGCTAAATATCTTTTTTAAGGTGCGATCATTGTTCACAGACATATTTGCCTCAATATATTGCTTCCAAAATTATTCCTAGAAGGCAAGGAAAAAAGTTTCAAATGATATACAAGGAGAAATTGAAGAGTTATACCTACAATGTCAAATTTGGCAATCGTACAAAATAAAACTACTTTTGACAAATTTAATGTACAAAAACATTAAGAAAATCTACTTGTCTAGTGTTACTAGCTAAAACTATAGTAAACTAGATTATTCACTAATGGAAGACAAAAAGATATTATTCTTCAGTCTCTACATTATATAATCAACTGAAATATTTTTAACATTTCCCACCGTTCACTAACCTTTTGACACGGATCTAGCCTAACTTGTGCATTTTTCATTAAATGTAGTTAAAACACCATACAACCTAATCATAAGTTTTTCAAAGAAAAGAACACATATTTAAAAGTTATTTTAATTTTCAAGTCATTCTTCGAAATTTTATATTTATATTGCATTCCATCTAAGATAGACATTCGATCAATAAAAAACAATATCAAAATTGCAACTTCATATAAAATTGTTAGAAAATTATGCAACCATTGAAGTAACGAGCAATTCTTAAAGCAGATTTAACTGCTACAACGTCATGAAATCTCCTACACATACCTAAGCTTAACCATGGCATGAGCCATTATTTGAAACTAGTAACCATGATCGTGACAAAAGATATAGAAGCAATTCAAAAAGAAAGAACTTAACAACCCAGTTGGTCAAACTAGTAGACAATAAATGCATCATCCAGGCTTTGCCCTTCTAAGATTATAACTAGAAAGTTAATAATTAAATCAGATCACAGTGTATCTTAATGCAATACAAGTCAATAATTTTAAACCAAATGAACAAAGAACTTCACAATCTTAACTGAGTATTCTAAAATTAAACCCAGTTAAGATTGCAAGGACATTAAACAAAACATGAGCACTCTTGCAGCATTACAACTTCACATTTTGCTCTCAATCCTCCTATATTTTAAGGTCCCTTAAAAATGAACTTAAGTCTCTGGCTCAATCACAACCCACTTCTTCATCCATCTGTGTTGTTAATGGATTCCACTAGAAACAGTCTTGCAACTTTCCAACTACATATAACGAGAAGACTTCAAGTTTCTCGCCCAAAACTAAGTTTAGAAGTTCATTATTCAGCTAACATGAGTGGGCCAAATGGGTTTCCTGAGTTAGTCTATCTCGGTCTATTCATCTTGGTACAAACCAATTTTTACTGAAACTAGGGGATGTAGTAAAAAGGAAAATAGGATTGATTTGGGAGGGATTAATGTGAAGGTGGGTGAGTTAGTGGAGCGAGTTAAAAGTGAGAACAAGATGGGTGAGAATGAGTTAATGAGGTATGCCGATTGTGGTTCTAGATTTTGGTTAGTGAGATTTGATGTGAGATCATAGTTAATGGAGGAAGTCAATGATCGAAACCAAAATCTCTATACAAGAACTCTAAATCCTTCACTTCACTGAATTAAAATGAGCTTGAAGAGATGATCTTAGCTTGTTATTGTCCCTAAAATATTATATAGGATAAATATTATTTCAAATATTAATATTTATGACAAAAATATTATAGTTTAGATTGGTTCTAGCCTAGGGATCTGATGTGATTCAAATTAACCAAAATTTGAGTCAAGTTCAGATTTTTAAACAAAAAAATTCAAATTTTAAATCACACTTAGAACTTGAGTTACCTAACCCAAAACTCAAATTTTCATCTAGAATGATATCATTTTTAATAAAATAACATCATTTAAGCAATAAATAAAGTTCAAACATGATTTGGTAGAGATTTAGGACAGGCGGTTCAGTGAAGACAGGCCTCAAGCTTAGGGTTGCGAGAGTTAGTAATCTGCATAACGCAAATACCCAATGACGCCAAACCACACCACACACAATAACGTAGGGAAAGAAGAAAGGTTATAGTCTTCTTCACTATCCACCTCCATGTTTTGCTCTTCTCCAACAGTATCGACTCATGCGTTTTAATTTTACTAAATAACAATTAGTGGGTAATTTAATTTTGCTAGACATATTATGAATCCTCATTAGTAAATAAAAAGTTTCATATTTTCAATATACATTAGTAAATAGCTACATAAATAAATATATAACATTAGTAAATATCCTTTAGCAAATAGATGACTAAACTATAACACAATTCTAGATGTTGCATATATAAGACTTTATTGCAACATTTTTGTAATTTTGTTTCCTTTTCTTATGTATAGCAACCAGTGACGGAGCCAGAAATTTAATATAGGAGGGCCCGAATATTAATTTTTTTAAATTTTGAAAAGCCCAGTATATCACTGACCCTTAAATAACTCCGTTTTTATATATTTATATATATATATATATTAAAAATAATTTTTTTAAAAATCTTGGGGAGCCCAGTGGCCCCCCAAGTCTCAACATAGCTCCGTCTCTGATAGCAACACATTATTATTATTGTTGCCTTTTAATATTAGTAAAGGTGGCACTTTAAAAACTGTTGCGTTGTATTAATTTTTAACAACACATGTTTAAACTATTACAAACATGTTACCTAATGCTCTTTTTATCGCAGTGTCATTTGCAATATACATCTATTTGATGAACTTTATCATATAAATTTTAGTCGGTTGGTTGGTTATAGTTTAGTAAAATAATTATTTAAAAACATTCTTTATTTTATATATACTTATCTATTATAGCACTAAGGTATTTAGCTGATTTGAACAATAGTTTTTTTTCTTTTTGAAAACTAAATGGTGTGTTATACTATTATATCTACCTAACAGAAAGTTCATGACATTAAGCCAACAATCATATGTACAATGCCTAAAATTTTTTAATGAAATTATAAGATTATCGAGGCAGTTTTTGCAATACCTGGAGCCACTCTGATCATCGTTGGGATGTTGTTATTTCTGTAAAAGAGATACATTAGGAACTAATAGAAAACGAAATCAAAATTTCGCTGAACTAAACTTTGACTCGAGTTTAGTTTACACTAATTTTTATAATATGAGATTTTTCAACTAGTGAATAACTAAATTCCCGTGGAACCTTATAAAACCAAAACATATATATATTCTTTTCATGTTTACAAGATAAGAAGGAATCTTTAAAGAGTAGAATGTAGGTGGCTACGTCAAATCTATGTTGTCGTCAATTTTGTCTATGACTTGAATAAAACGATCAATTAGTAAAATATAAAGACTTTAATAAATAATTTATCAATTTTATATACATTTATATTTCTACTAGATTATACATTATATATTTTTATCCTTTGTGGAAGGACGAACGAACTTGGAAATGAGAGGTCCAACAATTTGGGTTCTTCAGGTTATGTGAAGCAGAAGACGAATCAGCGCATCTTCCCACGAGTTTCAGGGGACCTTTCTAGGGGGTAGGGTCTTCTGTTTAATTTGATAGTGTCTTATTTTGTTTCATAAATTTTAGTCATTTATTTATACGAGATCTGTGTTTATTTATACGAAATTCACACAAAACTCTTGTAAATAAATAGCTGAAATTTACGAGTCATTATAAAATTTGGAGAAAATATCTAAAAAGGCTAGTTTTCAATTGGCTGTCGTACATTTCAATCAAGTCACTTAAGTCAACGCTTCGGGGGAATCGAGCGTAGTGGCTCCGTTGCTGTAGTTTCGAAGGACAAGACAAAGCGGCAAATTCATTTGACTTGGTCCAGGGCAATCAAATAGTAACCCTTTTTTACTATATTAATTTGTCAATCTTGTACACTTTCACACGCTCGTCAGCATTACCCTCAACTATGGCTCATCTCAAGTCCCGCGTTTTACACCCCGTTCGTTTTCTTCTCGCACTCTTCCTCCTCGTTGCCTTCACTTCTTTCACCATTACAGAACCCTTTGCGACCGCACTGAGCTTCAACTTCACAACATTTGCTCGAAATGATCCTGAAATATTACTGGAGAGAGATGCCAGAGTGTCTGATGGGGTCATTCAGCTGACCTTGAAAAAGGATGAGGAGACTATAGGAGATAGATTCGGTCGAGCAACTTATGTGAAACCATTGCATCTTTGGGACAGACGCTCTGGAAACCTCACAAACTTCACTACTCATTTCTCCTTTATCATTAACTCGCTTGGCAGTGATTATTACGGTGATGGGATAGCCTTTTTCTTGGGTCCTAATGGTTCAAGGTTAGATCCTGCCGTCAGAGATGGTGGCGGGCTTGGTCTTGTCAGAGACTATTGGGTGGCTATAAACACGACGAAGAACCATTTCGTCGCGGTGGAGTTTGATACGTTTCAAAATGAATGGGATCCAGGTCGCAATCATGTTGGTATTGATGTGAATTCAATGCAGTCTGTTGCAAACGTCTCTTGGAATGGTGGAATTAAGCAGGGGAATCACACAGATGTTTGGATTAACTACGATTGGAGACATAAATTCCTGGACGTCATGTTCACTTCCATTGGACCTGATAATTTATCATATATCAGAAATATTTCCACTGCGATTGATCTAGCCAAATATTTGCCTGAATGGGTTACTATTGGGTTTTCTGGTAGTACAGGCTTTTATAATGAAACAAACACCATCTGCTCCTGGGAATTTAACTCGACTTCAGACATTGTTGAAAGCGATCGGTCTTATACTGTTATTGGCCCTCCGGCTACTAGATCAACAAAAAGTGGAAAATGGAAATTAAGATTGATAGCGGGATTTAGTATTGGAGCTTGTGCTCTGATTGTTGGTCCAGCTTTGGTATATTTCGTTTTAAAGAAAAATATGAAGAAACAAAGCGAAGAAGATGATCCTGTCTTTGATTTGTCATTTGGTCATGATTTCAGGAATGGAACAGGGCCTAAGAATTTTTTCCACGATGAATTGGTTAGCGCAACGAACAATTTTTCTGAAACAGAGAAGCTTGGTGAAGGAGGATCAGGTGCAGTTTATAGGGGTTTCTTAAAGGACCTGAAGTTGCACATAGCTGTGAAGAGGGTGTCAAGGCTGTCTAGATGCGGCATTAAAGAATATACATCAGAAGTAAAGATCATTAGTCGTTTAAGGCACAAAAATTTGGTGAAGCTTATCGGTTGGTGTCATGGAAAGGAACTGCTAGTTGCATATGAATTCATGCCTAATGGCAGCCTAGACACCCACCTATTCAAAGGAAAGAGTCTGTTGTCATGGGAAGTCAGGTACAGAATTGCACAAGACTTGGCGTCCGCATTGCTTTATCTTCATGAAGAAGGCGATCAATGTGTTTTGCATAGGGATATCAAACCAAGCAACATTATGTTGGACTCGAATTATACAGCCAAACTTGGAGATTTTGGACTGGCAAGACTTGTCGATCATGCGAAAGGATGCCAAACCACAATTTTGGCTGGAACAATGGGGTATATGGCACCCGATTGTTTCAAGTCAGGAAAGGCCACCAAGGAATCAGATATATACAGCTTTGGAATTGTAACTCTGGAAATAGCTTGTGGAAGGAGAGTTGTGGAGTCATGGATGGAAGAAAATCAAGCAACAATAGTTGAATGGGTATGGGAACTGTACGCAATGGGAAAAGTTCTTGAAGCCGCTGATCCAAAGCTGTGTGGGAATTTTAGTGAACAACAAATGAAAAGACTAATGGTTGTTGGCCTCTGGTGTGTGCACCCTGATCAAAAGCTCCGGCCACTGATACGGCAAGTAGTCGATGTTTTGCTAAATTTTGAGGCCCCTCTTCCCGTAATTCCATCAGAAATGCCTACGCCATCATATCTTGCTCCTCCGTCAAATCCATCTTCATTCTACTATTTGTCAGCAACAACTTCCGGTTCTGCTAACATCCTACATCATAGTTCAAGCCATGGTGATGAAACCAATACATCAAAACATGTAACGTCCTCTGCTCAATCATCTTCTAGTACAGGTTCCTCGTAAATATACAGTTTGCTCATTGGCGATCAATTCCCTCTTAAAGTTTCTTCTCATCACCTTTCTTTTTAATTTAATAGACTGTCATGATGCATGTCATTCGCATGTTTTTAGAACGTTAGAAATGAGAGCATTTTAATGTAAATTGCCTAAATGTAATTTTGATGAGTAGTATGAATTTCCCAACATATTTAGTCTAATCATTCAAAGTTTCAATTGTGAATGGGCTAGAATTGGTTCAGAAAGGAATTACTTGAACCTTTTGAATTGGGGAGTTTGCGATTGATGTTTCTTGACTACAGCACTAGAAATAATTTGGGCCTCCTAGTTTACTTGTAGCAAAATTAGTTAATCTTTGAAAGTTAGTCTTTCGAAACTTTTTGCCATCGATTGAAATAAAAAAGCTTAACTATTAAAAAATAGTTTTGAATATAATACTAATTTAAATCTTAAAAAAATAAGTTAAAACATTAAAACATTTATTGTTTTTACAAAAATAACTCATCGTTTGTTAACAGTGTTGATATGACTAATCATATCAGATTATATTTTTGTCACATATATTATTTAATATCTTGTATGAAATTAATTTAAAATAAAATATCAAATACTTAAAAATACTTACAAGTTCTCTCACACTTCTAAAGAGTAGCTACATGGAAATCTAATTTAATAAACTTTTTATAGGCGGGTGAGTTATTATTTTAGTTTCAGTTGTTTAAGTAAAATTTTCATTAATTTTTGTTTTGTTTTGTTTTTATTTTATTTTAATGAGGATGAAGGTGTTGTGAACGTCCAACTTTTTAAAATTGTTATTAGACGTTAGAATACGAAACAACTTCATCATCTACTGCCTCTTGTCCATTTCATATTACGTATTAAAAACGGGACATGACCCTCTGTCCCCTCTATCATATCTCATGAATGGTTGAGATTAAATAGAACAGGGTCATGAGTGGTTGAGATTAAGAGGAATAAGGTTGGGACAACATAGAGGGACAGAGGACCTGAGGGGTTAAAAACCTTTGGGACTATCGATTGTAGTGGCTTCGACACAATCCTGTCAAAAAAGGTAGGCACCGTTTTTGGTGCCTACCCAAATTGACAAAGCAATGGTAGGCACAAATTGACAAAGCAATGGTAGGCACCGTTGTGCCTACCATCTTTGACAATTTTAAGGGGATAGCTGGCCAAATGGCCAGCCATCCCACATGCTCTCCTGCCTATAAATAGGCAGGAGATGAAGAGGAGAATAGCATAAGGTAGAGAAGAGAGAAAGTGAGGTTAGAGAGAAAAGAGAGAAAAAGAGAGAGGCAAAAATATTCTGTATATTTTTTGTGGGTCTAGTTTCTCCTTGTAATTCTCCAGTTTTCCCAATAGTAAAAGTCTTCTATCCTTGCCCGTGATTTTTACCCTAATTTGGGGTTTTCCACGTAAAATCTGTGTGTTCATTACTATTCCCATCAGTCCTATTTAGCTGCGAACCTGCTCTAATCCGGTCGAGTTTTATAACAATATGTTGTTTCGGGTGCACAATCGTTTAACGGAGAGAAGGTTCTTATTGATCTTTGGCACATGTAAAACCTTATCAAAAATAGTGGACTTAGATTTCGTGGGAAGAAAGAAACTACCAATGTTTTCAATGAGGACTTCATAGCCATCACCGACTTGCAAATTGTCATCTCCTCTGTAAGGTGAATAGACGGACAGGTTGTTCATGTCATTTGTGACATGATGGGTTACACCAGAGTCAAGAATCCATGACCCTTGCAGAGTTGATCTCGTGGTGTAAGCATGATAGGCACCTGGAGAACGAGATGTGCGTTGAGTGGACGATGGAAGCCTAGTTTGATATTTTGCAGGTTTCCCATGTAAGAGCCAACATGTTTTCGCAGTGTGACAAGGATTGTCACAGTATTGACAAATGATTTCGTGATGTTCAGACATACCAGGCACGACAGAAGTAGGCGAGATGACGGGTAGGTTGCTAGAGGACGGATGGTGATTGGGACGACCAAAGCGTTTTGAAACACCTGAACGTTGTTTGGACGAGACATGCACAGAAGGCATCTGAGTCGCGTCATCCAGTCATGTCTGACATTCAAGGAAGTGCTCAAAATCAACAAGTTTTTCATGAAGATCATCAAAGCAGATTGGAGTCTCCCGCGCACGAATCGCAGCACTGACATCTTTAAAATCAGCGGATAAACCATTCAAAGTGTGGATTATCAAATCCGTATCATCAATGGGGGAACTGACAATAGCAATTTCATCTGCTATGCCTTTAATTTCCTTCAAATATTCAGAGATATTTCGGTTACCCTTCCGAATACAAATCAGTTTTTCTTTTAGAGACATAAGTCTCGAATGAGATGTGCTAGCATAAGTTTTGGCAAGAAGCTCCCAGGCTTCTTTGGAGGAATGAACAGAACCAAGGAGCGTGGCAATATTGGGAGCAACAGTGGTCATCAACGCATGGAGGACAAATTGATATTGTCGTATCCAAAGATCCAGGGCAGGTCCAGATGTTTCTGGACAAGGAATGGATCCATCAACATAACCTTTGACATTGTAGCCAATGAGCAGTGCACTGACCTAGACTCTCCAAGTAGGATAGTTTGCACCATTAAGTTTGGAATCAGATGAAAAGCCGGTGTTGAACATGATCAAGGTTTGAGGGAGGGCATTTTCAGCTGTAACAACAATTGCCGCAATGGCAGCAGATTCATTATCTGGAAACATGTTGTTGGTTTCTTTGTTGAAAGGGGAAGAAATAAAGGGCTGTTGAAAAGAAAAAAAAGTGACGTATGGCTATAGCTCTGATACCATAAAAGGATATCGAGTTTCCAAATGAAAAGCTTGAGTGTATTACCGAACGTATGAGAATATATAACAGAGTTTACAAGAGTTTGTTATAACAACTAGATATAAAAGATAAACTATCTATGCGG
>JAOTIZ010000003.1:6449014-6460174 GCA_027123425.1 Erythroxylum panamense
TAGGTTTAGGTCTTCAACGTAGAGTTTTATCTCTGCATGGAAAGTTCTCATGCTGATGGGTCGTAGGGAACGTGTATCGGGCTTAGGCCCGACGTGTGAGTAGGAATGGACCGATCGACCCGTATGTGGTATCGATTGGACACGGGCCCCGTGAGGCCGACCCAACCAATATCTAAAGTAAAAAATTATAAAAAACAGAATTTTTTAAAAAACTTAATAAAATCATAAAATACCAAAATAGAAGAGATTGATTAATCAAGAACCATACCAAAAAATTATATAAATAAATTATTTTAAGAATAATCAGAATTGGTAACTCTAAATTTGAAATGTTTAATGTACATATAAGTACATTACCAGCGGGTCAGTATGTCACACTTAAGGATGAACCTATACACTTCGTAAATGTGATGACATCTATAAAACCCTAAATTCAGACAAGTCCATGGTGACCTCTCTGAACGATAAACTGGTACTAATAGGAAGGAAGCACCAAACCATAGAGAAGCCATGAGCGGTTCCTCCAAATCCAGAAACTTCCGCCGCCGCGGAGACGCCAACGACGACGCTGATGGCAACACCAACGTCAATCCCAACCCTTCCACTGCTCCTCCTCGGAAACTCTCTTCTTCCTCTATCTCTTCTTCTAAGCCCAAGAAGAAGCTCCTGAGCTTCGAGGACGACGAAGATGGAGATTACGTTACCCCACCGCCGAGTTCTCGTGTCCAGTCCTCCAAATCATCATCTTCTACTTCAACAACAACAACCTCTCGCCTCGCCAAAGCCAAAACTTCCTCTTCTCATAAGCTCACCACCGCCAAAGACCGACTCCCTCCGACCCCTGCCTCTACCGCCTCCAATGTGCAGCCTCAAGCCGGAATTTACACCAAAGAAGCGCTGCTTGAGCTCCAGAAGAACACTCGGACTCTCGCTAAACCCTCTGAGCCCAAAATCGTTCTCAAAGGTCTCCTCAAACCTCCCGATGTTGACGACAACCCTTTTCTTCTAGAAGATGATAGAATTAATGTAGAAGAGGGCGAGAGGAGTGAGGCTCAGAATCGATTGGCGTCCCTGGGATTGGGGAAATCTAAATCAGACGACTATTCGTTAATTCCTGACGAGGATACTATCAAGAAGATTAGGGCAAAGAGGGAGCGAATGAGGCAATCTAGAGGAGCTGCTCCGGATTATATTTCTCTGGATACAGGAATCAATCATCATGGAAGTGATGCAGAAGGATTGAGCGATGAGGAGCCGGAGTTTAGGACTCGGGTTGCCATGATTGGTCATGTTAAGAAAAAGGAGAGTGGAGGCAGCACCCCTGGTGTGTTTGAAGATATGGTTGTCGATGATGATGATGTGAATGCTAAGGCTGCCGGTGTCAAAGAAGGTGCTTTTGATGATCAGGAGGAGGACGAGGAGGACAAAATTTGGGAGGAAGAGCAATTTAGGAAGGGTTTGGGGAAGAGAATGGATGATGCGTCTGGTACCAATAGGGTTTTGAGTAGTACTGCCACAACTACTACTACTCCATCAAATATGATGATGCACAATCAACAACAACAGCAACAGAGGTCAACGACATATGGTGCTGTTCCTAATATTGGAGGATCATTTGGAGCGGATGCATTGTCAATACCTCAACAGGCTGAGATTGCTAGAAAGGCTTTACTGGAAAATGTTAAGAGGCTTAAGGTTGGACAATTTTATTTGATTTTGTACTTTTGCGTTGCTCCTTTTCCTAAAAGTTTCTTTCTTTGGAAGCGATTATTCTCTAGTAGAGAATGTATAATCAACGAACTGAGAACTGCAGTATTTGATGGTGGAACTAGCTTGAAGATATCTGTGTCCATTTGTTATCGGTGTAATAGCCTTGGTCTGAAAAATTGAATCATGACCTATTCTGGACTCTGGAGTTTCTAAAGATATTTTCTTTGATAAGTGATGAATGAGGTTATTTGTAAGTGAAAGTTGAGATTATATGCTGTAAACTCATTTTTTTATCTTGGACGGAACAATAGAATAAAACTCTAAGATGACAGGCACGCTAAATCTTTTGTTTCATTTCCTATTTGATGCCTCCTTTGCTTTAATTCACACCTTTTCCTTTGTGGGTATTGTTGTTGGCAATAGTTAAAATTTTGTATTGACTCGATGTCCTTGTCTTCTTGTCAGGAATCTCATGGTAGAACAATTTCATCATTGACAAAGGCAGATGAAAACTTATCTAGCTCATTGATGAACATTACTTCTCTTGAAAAGTCTCTTACTGCCGCTGGTGAGAAGTTCATCTTTATGCAAAAGCTTCGTGACTTTGTTTCTGTTATATGTGAATTTTTGCAGGTATGACTTTATCTAATTCCATGCCTTGTATATCAGTGTGTTCCAATTCCTGAAATCATCCTTCGCATAACAAGATTGGTTTACTTTGTCAGTAGGTGCTTGTGTCCATGCATGCCCAAATGTAAGGATAGAAATTAAATCGTGTACAACATCCACAAATTCAAGTGCATTTATCTGGATATAAGTTCATGCTAGTTGTAATTAGTTAAAAATTTACCTTGTGATTGAACCAGATCGTTTTTCTGGTTTGGTGGTGGCATATATCCCTTATATTCATTCATCCTTTGCCCTATGGTTAATATGATGATATCTTTCTACATCTTAGGGATCTTGTGAGACTCTGTTTCTGGACCTGCTTTTTAGCTCCTTAATTTTACCTCCTTGGGGATGCCTTGTAATTAGTATATATAACTTAACACATTGACAACCGGATCTTCTTACGTACACATTTTCTTGTCAATTAATCAAGTTACAATAAATTTTTTACTTATGAGAAAGTAATGGATAAGTATCATGATGTTAATGAGAGTTTTTTTTTCAGCATAAAGCCCCTTTCATAGAGGAACTTGAAGAGCAAATGCAAAAACTTAATGAACAACGTGCGTTGGCTATTTTAGAGAGAAGAACCGCTGATACTGATGATGAGATGATGGAAGTAGAAGTGGCTGTAAAAGCGGCAATGTTGGTTCTCGATGCCCATGGCAGCGTTGATGCTGCTAAAAGGGCGGCACAGGATGCATCTTCTGCTATGAAAGAACAACAAATAAATCTACCAGTGAAGCTAGATGAATTAGGTAGGGATCTCAACCAGCAGAAACGAATGGATATGAAGCGGAGGGCTGAAGCCCGTAAAAAAAGAAAAGCTCGTTTTGATTCCAAAAGATTGTCTTCCATGGAACTGGATGGTTCTGATCAAAAAGTAGAAGGAGAATCAAGCACTGATGAGAGTGACAGTGAAAGTGCAGCTTACCAGTCAAACCGTGATTTATTACTCCAGACTGCTGATCAGATTTTCAGTGATGCATCTGAGGAGTATTCTCAACTTTCAGTTGTTAAGAAAAGGTTTGAGGGATGGAAAAAGGAGTATTCAGCAAGCTACCGAGATGCTTACATGTCATTAAGTGTACCTGCTATATTCTCCCCATATGTTAGACTGGAACTTCTAAAATGGGATCCACTCCATGAGGATGCAGATTTTTTTGATATGAAATGGTATGCTATTATGTATTGAGGCTAGTGTCACTTAATTTAGTAGAATTTTTAGAACTTTCTATTGAATTTTCCTTATTTACTTCTCCAAAAGTGGATAACTGATTGGCCTTGTATTACTTAAAGTCTTGAAAATGCGCATAGTTCTTTTCCTCATACTTCAATAGCTTCCATAGACACATAAGAGACATATTTGGTTCTTGATTTGTTCTTTATTTCTCTTTATCATAATTGTTCCTTTTCTCAGGCACTCCTTGCTATTCAATTATGGCTTGCCTGAAGATGGAGGTGTTGTAAATCTTGATGATGCTGATGGAAATCTTGTTCCTGAACTAATAGAAAGAGTTGCAGTTCCAATTTTGCATCATGAAATTGCTCATTGTTGGGACATGCTTAGTTTACGAGAGACAAAAAATGCTGTTTCTGCCACGAGCTTGGTCATAAATTATGTTCCAGCCTCTAGTGAGGCTTTGGCAGATCTGTTGCTGGCAATTCATACCCGGCTGGCTGATGCTGTTTCGAATATTAAGGTATGTGATTTGGACCACAAATAATTTGGTTCTCTCTCTTTATCTTTATCCTGTGGATGCACTTTCCAGTTTGTATACCTTCTAAGAAAGAGAGAGCATGCAGATAAAATATTCCAAGTTGTTTGTTGAATGTGTACGTACTCATTCTATATCGTCATGCCATTTGATAGGTCCCAACATGGAAACCACATGTGCTGCAGGCTGTACCCAATGCTGCCCGAGTTTCAGCATATAGGTTTGGAGTCTCTGTTCGCTTGATGAGAAATATTTGCTTGTGGAAGGATATCCTTGCGCTGTCAATTCTGGAGAAACTTGCTCTCGAGGAGCTTTTATTTGGGAAGGTTTTACCTCATGTCAGAAGCATTGTGTCAAATATTCACGATGCAATCACGAGAACTGAAAGGATTATTTATTCTTTATCTGGTGTGTGGTCTGGTCCAAGTGTCACAGGGAATCACAGGTACAGATTTTTTGCCATATCTAACTTTATTTTGATACTTCTCCTTAACTAGCCTTGTCTTCTATTGGACTTGCTGTCAGTGGAAATTCATTCATAAGAGTCTGTTGCTACTAATATTATAATTTTCTGTCAAAAGTTCCCGTCCAATGACATGATCCCCTAGCATATTGCATTATTTTCTATTATTTATTATCTCTGAGAAAATAAAATCAAATTGGATTCATCTGCTATCTTTTTGTGCAAATAGCCTTGGACTCTGTTGGAATTTTGGTCATATGTTCTTGGGGATTTGTCTCCTTTACACCACATAATTACTATCTGGTCATACGTTCATTTACACTGATTAGTTCATCATTACATGTTGAAAATGAAGCGGAGGAATGATTAAGTTGTTTAGTTTCTCATTGCTGCAACATATCAATAAGTCCTTGTTCTGTTGTGCAGTCGCAAGTTGCAACCTCTGGTGGATTATGTAATCTTGCTAGGGAGGACGCTAGAAAAAAAACGAATGGCAGAGGTCTCGGGCACTGAGATTGGTGCACTTGCCCGTCGTCTGAAGAAAATGCTGGTTGACCTAAATGATTATGACAGTGCCAGATGCATAGTGAAAACCTTTGATCTGAAGGAGGCTTTGTGAGTCGCAGTTGCTAGAGATTGTAACTCAGGAAGTTGACATTGACATGTTTGGATTTCTATCTTAAAAGATAGCTATTTCCACTGATCAATGTCAGTCTCTTCAGTTTTCTTGTGCATTTTTGGTTTAAGGAACAGCGAACAAAATGGTGGGAACTCCTTGGACCAAAAAAAAAAAAGCTGAAGAGAGTGAGAAACAACCCCATTCTAATCTGTTCTTGTCCCAGAACTTTCAAAATGTTCTGTCGACCATTATGTTAACACAATGGCCAATATGTTCTCAAGATGTTATATTTTTCTATCACATCATTACTGTTTCCAGAATATATAATGATCTTGTGTGCAGTTTTATCCATTAGGTGACTTTGAAGTGTGGATTGTAGGCTAACAGGGTGAAAATGTTGACCTGAAAAGGAGGAGCACCTAAGCTTGCAAGATTTTTATAGGAAAAAAGATTACAATTTGTTGGCTTGTATCATTTTCTTTAAATTATGTTTTGAGAGTTATTGTTTAACATCTCTACTGGACTTGGAATGAATTGAAATAACCAACTAATTTTGATCTTTGGTATGGTTTTATTATGATGCATAATTATCATTATCGACTTAATTACAAACATTATGTGACTTAATTAAAAACATTACGTGGCTATAATCCCTAATATTATAAAGATAATTAAATTAGAGTTAGTACTTCTGTGATTTATTATTTGATTTATCCAAATATATAATTATCTTGAAAATTCATTAAATATACACTCGAAAGATAATAATTATAAGTTGATTACTTGATAATATTAAGAAGTTACTAAATACGAATTCAAAAATTAATGATTATAAGTCTATTACTTAATTCGTTGAACAAATTATACAAATCATGCGATCTATCAATTATTTTTATTTGTAGAAAGTCATATTTATATACACACTCCAAATAAATAAATAAATAATTATGAAGGCATATTGCGATCTTCCATTAAAAGAAAGTTTAGAGTTCGTGTTTTTTAGCAACATAAGAACAAAAGGATTATTGTAAAGTAATGTTTATGGAATAACTTAAGGATAAAGTAATGTTTAGAGAAGGAGATGCTAATCAAATGTTAGAGGAAGAAGCAACTCTTTTAAAGAATGTAACTAAGGAAATCTTAAGAGTTTCTAAGGGCCTAGAGGTAGTAAGAAGCAGTCTTGGTGGAATAATGAAGACGAATAAGAGAAGGTGAAAATTAAAAAGCCTGCTTATAAAACTTTATTAGATAATAAGGTGGATAAGGAGAAGGTAGCTAATAAAGGGAGTTACAAGCTGGAAAAGAAAGAGACAAAAGAAGTGATGGAGAAAATTATTACAACCTCATCAACAATAATAACAAGAGAAAAAAAAGTGTAAGAAACTAAATCAACATATACGTAATTTACGTGAAAACCCCTCTCAATTAGGGAAAAAATCACGGTCCGAATCATCACGAACTAAAATCAATTCACTATAATAATCAAAAGTACAATCGACAACTGACAACAATAGTCTCAACGACAATTACAATTATCTCTAGATTTTTGTACAAATTGGAAAAACTAATCAATTTAGTATTCTTTACAAACCTAAGAAATACTAACACCGAATACTTGTCGATGATGATCCACTTCCTCTTGATTATCTCACCAAATAGCTGCGGTCTCACATGTCAAAATAATGAAGTAAATCTTTCTTTTTCTCCTTCTTTGTTCTAGTTTTTACGACAACAACTCTCTATAGCAAAAAAGGGGTAAAGCTTATTTATCTCATCATAAACTGGCTTTTCCAACAAGTTATTAAAACCTGCGACCTATGGGCTAATGAAATAACTCTTTACTTAGTGGGCCACTACAGTGTAAGTAAAATAAAGCCCACCTTTATAAAAGTCACATAGCTAGTATTTAGAATTTGGGGAGATATCCAACATATTCTTCCCTCAACCCAAATCACTAAACACCTCTACCTCATCTGAGAATCGGACCTTCTTCTTCACAGCCTTGTCGTTCCGGATGTAAGGACCCTCCACATAGCAAATGTTGTTGATGACCTTCCTTCCTTGCATTACCAAGTGAGCATCACAGAACACTTTGCACCACCTTTTACCAAAGCTTTCAGGAAAAGAGGCACGATTGAGACGATTTCCCAACTTCAATGATTCCGACCCTTTCAAATTGTTTATGGAGGACGGTATCGCTTCTATGCCAGAACTTGATAAGTCAACCGTCCTTAGATTGTACATGGGCTCCAAGATCTCAGGAAATTTCTTTAAGCTTGAGCAAGAGTATAGATTAAGTTCCTGAAGAGCTTGTAACTTGCAAATGTTACTCGGAAGACTTTCAAGCTTTTTACAAAAAGCCATATTCAACACTTGCAGTCTACTAAGGCCTTCAATTGAAGATGAATGTACTTCTTTTATTGCTGTATCTTCCACATTTAATATTCTTAAGTTTGATGAAATTTTTGGAAATATCTCCAGATTTGGACATTCCTGGAGATTAAGAATTTCAAGATATTGCAAATCAACATTATTTGGAAAACTCTTCAGATTTTGGCAACCTTTCATATCCAAATTTTGCAGTCTACTGAGGCCTTCAATTGAAGATGAATGTACTTCTTTTATTGCTGTACCTCCCAAATCTAATTTTCTTAAGTTTGTTGAAATTTCTGGAAATATCTTCAGATTTGAACATCTCTTGAGATTAAGAATTTCAAGACATTGCAAATCAACATTATTAGGAAAACTCTTCAGATTTTCACAAAATCCCATGTCTAGGCTTGTAATCTTGCTCAAGAACTGGCAAGAATATGAAGGAACCTTGATATTGCCAATGCCAAAAGGCAGTATACGAGATGCAATATTTATGACACGACATATGAGAGGAGACTCAATTAGGGATTGTACAGCCTCTTTTAGCCTGCTTGCACCCTGCGTAAATAGTAGGAGATGGTTGTGTATCCACATTACAATCTTTCTTTCAAATAGAAAACCGTTAAGCATATATAGATAATATGTACGTACCTTCACTTCTTTCAATATCTGCTTAATGTTACTATTAGGTAGATGAAGCACAAGAAGTTCTTTTGCATCAAAATCAGTCGGAAAAGACTCCAGCGGATATTTATCCCGGTAAAGATATCTTCCACTAGGTAGAAAATGGAGACCTCTAGTGAGATGCAGTCTACTTCTTTCACCCAAAGAAGTATAAAACCTTAAGAATTTTAGATTAGGCATTCCCTTGAAAACATTCGGATCTAATACTATGTCTCTAATTTGAGACGTGTTGAGAATTATACTTTCAATTTCAATCGCTTCAGTTCCCTAACAATAATGATAAAAAAGAAATATAATTAACAAGAAATGAATATATATAAAAGAATTATCTATATAATTTTATGCTTTAAATCTTACTCCATTTTCTTCAAACACAAGTCGTATTTCTTCAGCATCCCATAATCTGCTGCGGCGTCTAGGATCTTTCGATTCTTGACGAACAATTTCTCTACCCATCTCTTGTAACAAATCATGCATGTCTAATCTATCACTATATTTAGAAATAGTCACCAGAGACTTGTCAACAAGACGACTTACTCCAATACTTGTTGAGAGTCCACAACTTCTAAATACTCTTTTTGCCTCATTTATATTCTCACCTTTAAAGAAACACGCAATATGAAGAAAGATAGCCTGCTCTTCTCTATCTAATCCATCATAACTAAGTTTCAGCACACTATGGATCGTATCGTTAGGGCAATTTGATAATTTCGTCAATGCTTCTTCCCATAGCTCCAACTCTTTTCCACAAACATAGGAGCCCAAAACTTTGATAGCCAAAGGGTTACCTCTGGCATAATTAACAAACGAATCTATCAATCAGATATGATCTTGCGAAGGTTGCTTTTGTTTCAAGGCATTCCAAACAAAAAGTTGATGAGATTCGGTGTAAGATAATGCTTCAACTTCGTATATATTAATGCCAATGATTGATTCCAATACATGTTTATCTCTGCTCGTTATGATGATAGTACTTCCTGCACCAAACCAGCATTGATTTCCAATTAAATACTCCAACTGTGATTGACCTGTCACATCATCCAAAACAACGAATACTCTTTTGCTTTTCAACCTTTCAACTAAAATGGGTTCAGGACCAATGGTTATCGTATCAATTTTCAAATCGCTTTGCTCCAATAGTCCTGAAATAAGCTGCTCTAACAATCTCTGCTCGCGACCATTCTCCCATGCTTCTCTAACTTTTTTAACAATACAATGGCCTTCAAATTGACTCGAAACTTCAGCAAAAATCGCTTCAGCAAGAGTTGTTTTGCCTATACCACCCATACCCCAGATTCCTATCATGCGAACATCTGATGATCCAGTGGCTAATAATGTTTTAACTTCACTAATCTTTGATTTCAAACCCACGAAGCCCTCTAAACGGCGGGGAGAGTGATGTTTCAAGTTCTCTAAAATGTCTTTGACAATTTGATCAATCAGTTTATTATCTTCCCTGAAAAATTGAAATTTGATTTTTAGAAAATCGAAAAATCGTCATCGTTGTTTCATGCAAGGTCAAAAACACGAACGTTACCTGGTGGCATCGGGAACCATCCCAGATATGTTGGCTGCTTTGATTAAGGCATCCTTCCACTTTTGGATCTTGTTGGAGTACCTGGGATTTTTACTGTGTTTCGCAAATGATTCTTCAAAAGTCCCGTTTTGTTTCCGAACGTCGGAGGGATTAACATGATAGAACACAGGTAAAACAATCTGATTATGAGTCTCATGGCATTCCATGATCTTCAGAAGTTCATCCAAACACCAGCTGGAAGAAGCATAGTTTTTAGAGAAAATAATGATAGCAACTTTCGAGTCGTGTATAGCTTGAAGAAGCGCAGTGTTGATTTCCTCCCCTCTTCGAAGTTGATAGTCTACAAAAGTCTTGAGGCCTTTGCCAGAAAGAGCGTTGTCAAGATGACAGACGAAGTTATGACGAACGTCTTCACCTCTGAAGCTGATAAATACATGGTGTTTCCACTGCTGGGTGGCCATGGGAATGAAAGAATCAATTGAAAAAGAAATCGGTGAAGGTGAAGGACAGTAAGTTGCAAACAACAGAAGTAGAGACTAGATGAGTTTGGTTTGGTGTGATTTAAAACAACAGAAGTAGAGACTAGAAAATACCTGGAAGTTACGCTGGCGACCTTTATCGCATTTTTAGCGCGTCAGAAGATAGCTTTCTTTTTTTATCCATACGTGTTGCCTTGTCATTGGTAGACAAGATTTTAAGTAGATAAACAAAGGACGGATGTCATTGGCGTGCCATAGCATAAGTGATTTGGGGGGTTTTGGTGCACCTCACTAGAAAATACCAGGAAGTTACGCTGGCAACTTTTTTGTCTTTTTTCATACCTGTTACTTTGTCATTGGCAGATAAGGTGCCTTCTCAAAAAAAACAAAAAGAGGGTGGATGTCGGTAATGTCAGATATAACATTACTTTTAGTTATGGACCATGATGAACTATAAACTTGTATTTAGGGAGAAAATATAAACAAACTTGTATTATGGGAGAAAATATTAATAAATACTTTGTTATTCATTGTGCCGTGGAAAGGTTGCTGAATTGGCTTAACAAAGCTGCCTAATATTTGATCAAAGTCTTTAAACTTTTGATCAACCTTTATAAAAATTGTATATTTTTATATTATTGACAGATTTTTTTATGTATCTTTCTTAACGTAGGAATTTCTTAACGAGTGAGAAAAATTAAATGTCCACAAACTTATTTAAGTAAATACATAGAACTTTAAAATTTTTTAATTTTTAATTTTTAATTTTTTATAAAAATAATTTATAATTAAAGTTTTTATTATTAATCCTGATATAATTAATTACTTCAACTAATATCACAGGTATTATTAATTGAAATTTATCTACTTCAAAACATAGTATACATATATAAAAAATATGATCATAA
>JAOTIZ010000003.1:6656295-6667792 GCA_027123425.1 Erythroxylum panamense
TTAGCAACTATCTGTTAACTCCTGCAGAGTTTACTCCTTTAATTACTCCAGGGATTTCAGATTTAGTAGGTTGGTCATTTCATGTTATTTTGTAATAGTGATTGTGTGACTCCTCATTAGAAGGGGATGGTTATTTTGACGTCTTTAAATTGTAATGAGAGAAAGGAATAAAACAGTGGAAAATACATCTTCATAAACTAGTTTCATGAGATCAAAACCAAAGAGTGATTAAAACAACAAAAACCAGCACCAATCTATCTGCTTACTACTGCATATTCAAATTAGTCAAAAACATAAAAAAGGTTCTTTACAGCTTTGGTAAATAAAATAAATACCAGAACTGAGTAATGGTCATGGATTCATTAAATGACAGATGCAGAATATCGATCTAGGGAATTAGTATTCAGTAACAGATGGAACGTTCTCTACTATAAAGACAACATAACTCAAAATTTTTTTATCTGTCTTTTGGTCATAACAAAAGGGAAAAATAGGAAACAAAAACTAAAAGGGAAGGATAAAAATAAAGGGGTCTGTAGGACCTCACTTCCAACCCCAGGCTTCGGAATTGGATATGTACAAAAACAATTCTACCAAGCAAAAAAGTATAGGAAAATAAGAGTCATGCAATTTAATGATTTCTCAACTAGTAATTCTAACAACGCAAGGACCTTGTGTAGGGACTTTGTGGTATAACTTGGGAGGCTTCCTACCCTATCAAGACAAGCTCGAACAATAAAACCAAATCTTCATCATTCAGGAATGAGCTTTAGTAGAACATTATCATCTAGTAGATTATATTAAGAACTAATAATAATCGACTTTGATGCCTAGTTCTTCAAGGTAATATACCACTTTATTAGTAACTATAATACGGTTGAAAACGTGTATGCTTCCACTGATTCAATATTTGGACGCAAAAAGGTGCATGCATTGAACAAAGATCCATCCTTAAAATCTTAAAAACCAAATCCTAAATGGCTGCAATTCTATTCAGAGGTAAGTGAAATCAAGTTGAACAAAAATAAGTGGCCAAAATTTAAGGGGTGCAAGAACTGAAATCTAGTTTAGTAGTAAGGTAGAAGCTTTCAGTTCCTTGCACATTTTGATTAGAAGAGCCTTTGGGTCACAGCATGCATTCCTTTTAATGTAGTGAATGATAACGACTTTTGTATAAGTTGACCTTTGTAAGAAGAAATAACACATCAATGTTTCCAAAATGACTATCATTGCAGGGGGTGTTTACTGGAGATTGCGGCACAAAACTCAACCATGGGGTGGCTCTTGCAGGCTATGGTGTTGTGTTGGACGAAACTAAATACTGGATTATGAGAAATTCATGGGGAGTTGACTAGGGGGAGAAGGGCTACATAAGAATGAAACGTGGGGTTAGCGCAGTAGAGGAATTTTGTGGTATAACTTTAGAGGCTTTCTACCTCATCAAGACAAGCTCGGACAATAAAACCAAATCTTCATTACTCAGGGGCGAGCTTTAGTTGAGCATTATCATCACTAGTAGATTAGATTAAGAACTAACAATAATGGGCTTTGATGCCTAATTCTTCAAAGTTGTATACTATTTTAATAGTATCAATAATACGGTTGAAAACGTGTGTGCTTCCACTAATTCAATATTTGGATACAAGAAGTTACATTTATTAAACAAAGATTCATTCTTCAAATCTTGAACAACAAATCCTAAATAGATGCAATTCTATTCAGGAGTAACTAAAATCAAGTTGAATAAAAATTAGTTGACAAAATTTAAGTGGTGCAAGAACTGAAATGCAGTTTAGTGATAAGGTAGGAGCTTTCAGTTCTTTGCACATTTTGATTAAAAGAGCGTCTGGGTCACAACATGCATTCCTTTTAATATAGTAAATGATGACGACTTTTGCATGAGTTGACCTCTGTAAGAAGAAATAACCCATCAATGATTCCAAAATGACTATCATTGCAGGGAGTGTTTACTAGAGACTGCGGCACAGAATTTAACAATGGGCTGACACTTGTAGGCTACGGAGTTGTGTTGTATTGGACCAAATATTAGATTGTGAGGAATTCATGGGAAGTTGAATGGGGGGAGAAGGGCCACACAAGAATGGAATGTGGAGTTAGCGCAGTAGAGGGACTTTGTGGTGTATGTTTGAAGGCTTCCCACACCATCAAGACAAGTTCGGACGATAAAACTAAATCTTCATCACTCAGGGATGAGCTTTAGTGGAGCATTATCATCACTAGTAGATTAGATTAAGAACTAATAATAATCGACTTTGATGCCTAGTTCTTCAAGGTTGTATACCACTTTATTAGTAACTGTAATACGGTTGAAAACGTGTGTGCTTCCATTAATTCAATATTTGGATGCAAGAAGTTGCCTGCATTGAACAAAGATTCATCCTTTAAATCTTGAAAAACAAATCCTAAATGGTTGCAATTCTATTCAAAGGTAAGTGAAATTAAGTGGAACAAAAATAAGTGGTCAAAATTTAAGGGGTGCAAGAATTGAAATGTAGTTTAGTGGAAGGTAGGAGCTTTCAGTTCCTTGCATATTTTGATTAGATGGACCTCTAGGTCACAACACGCATTTCTTTTAATATAGTGAATGATGATGACTTGTGCATGATTTGGCCTCTGTAAGAAGAAATAACCCATCAAAGTTTCCCAAATGACTATCATTGCAGGGAGTGTTTACTGGAGACTGCGGCACAGAACTAAACCATGGGGTGGCACTTGCAGCCTATGGAGCTGCATTGGATGGGACCAAATACCGGATTGTAAGAAAATCATGGGGAGTTAATTGGGGGGAGAAGGGCTACAGAAGAATGGAACGTGGGGTTAGCACAGTAGAGGGACTTAGTGATATAACTTTGGAGGCTTCCTACCCAATCAAGACAAGCTCGGACAATAAAACCAAATATTCATCACTCAGGGACGAGTTTTAGTGAAGCATTATCATCACTAGTAGATTAGATTAAGAACTAATAATGATCGACTTTGATACCTAGTTCTTCAAGCATGCGTACTAGCTTATTAGTAACTATAATACGGTTGAAAACACGTGTGTTTCCACTAATTCAATATTTGGATGCAAGAAGTTGCATACATTGAAAAAAGATTCATCATTAAAATCTTGAAAAACCTAAATGGCTGCAATTCTATTTAGAGGTAAATGAAATCAAGTTGAAGAAAAATACGTGGTCAAAATTTAAGGGGTGTAAGAACTAAAATGTAGTTTAGTGGTAAGGTAGGAGCTTTCAGTTCCTTGCGCATTTAGAAGAGTCACATCACGTATTCTTTTAATGTAGTGAATGATGACGACTTGTGTATGAATTGGCCTCTGTAAGAAGAAATAACCCATCAATATTTCCAAAATGACTATCATTGTAGGGAGTGTTTATTAGAGACTGCTGCACAGAACTCAACCATAGGGTGACACTTATAAGCTACAGAGATGCGTTGGATGGGACCAAATACTGGATTGTGAGGAATTCATGAGGAGTTGACTGGGGTGGAAAGGGTTATATAAGAATGGAACGTGGGGTTAGCGTAGCTGAGGGACTTTGTGGTATAACTTTAGAGGCTTCCTATGCCATTAAGACAAGCTCGGACAATAAAACCAAATATTAATCACTCAGGGATGAGCTTTAGTGGAGCATTATTATCACTAGCAGATTAGATTAAGAACTAATAATAATCGACTTTGATGTCTAGTTTTTCAAGGTTGTTTACCACTTTAATAGTAACTATAATATGGTTGAAAATGTGTGTGCTTCCATTGATTCAATAATTGGATGTAAGAAGTGTGTGCATTGAACAAAGAATCATCCTATAAATTTGAAAAACAAATCCTAAATGGATGCAATTCTATTCAGAGGTGAGTGAAATCAAGTTCAACAAAACTAAGTTGCCAAAATTTAAAAGGTGCAAGAACTAAAATGTAGTTTAGTGGTAAGTTAAGAGCTCTAAGTTCCTTGCATATTTTGATTAGAAGAGCCTCTGGATCACAACACACATTCCTTTTAATATAGTGAATGATGACGACTTGTGCATGAGTTGGCCTTTGCAAGAAGAAATAACCAATCAATATTTACAAAATGACTATCATTGCAGGGAGTGTTTACTGGAGATTGCAGCACAGAACTCAAACATAGTGTGGCACTTGTAGGCTATGGAGCTGTGTTGGATGGGACCAAATACTAGATTGTGAGGAATTCATAAGGAGTTGATTGGGGGGGAGAAGGGCTACATAAGAGTAGAATGTGGGGTTAGCGCAGTAGAGGGATTGTTTGGTATAACTTTAGAGGGTTCCTACCCTATAAAGACAAGCTAGGACAATAAAATCAAATCTTCATCACTCAGGGACGAGCTTTAGCAGAGCATTATCATCACCAGTAGATTAGATTAAGAACTAATAATAATCGACTTTGATGCCTAGCTCTTCAAGGTTGTATACCACTTTATTAGTAACTATAATATGATTGAAAACATGTGTGCTTCCACTGGTTCAATATTTGGATGCAAGAAGTTGCATGCGTTGAACAAAGATTCATTCTTAAAATCCTAGAAAAACAAATCCTTAATGGCTACAATTCTATTCAGAGGTAAGTGAAATAAAGTTGAACAAAAATAAGTGGTCAAAATTTAAGGGATGCATGAACTAAAATGTAGTTTAATGGTAAGGTAGGAGCTTTTAGTTCCTTCCAATTTTTGATTAGAAGAGCCTCTGGGTCACAGCACGCATTCTTTTTAATGTAGTGAATGATGACGACTTGTACTGCCCGTTGGCCTTTGTAAGAAGAAATAACCCATCAATGCTTCGAAAATGACTATCATTGCAGGGAGTGTTTATCGAATACTGCAAAATAGAACTCAACCATGGGGTGGCACTTGTAGGCTATGGAGTTATGTTGGATGAGACCAAATACTGGATTGTGAAGAATTCATGGGAAGTTGACTGGGGGGAGAAGGGCTAGATAAGAATGGAATGTGGGGTTAGTGCAGCAGAGAGACTTTGTGGTATAACTTTGAAGGCTTTCTACCCTATCAAGACAAGCTCGGTCAATAAAATCAAATCTTCATCATTCAGGGACGAGCTTTAATGGAGCATTATCATTACCATTAGATTAGATTAAGAACTAATAATAATCGACTTTGATGCTTAGTTCTTCAAGGTTGTATACCACTTTATTAGTAACTATGAAACGGTTGAAAATGTGAGTGCTTCCACTGATTCAATATTTGGATGCAAGAAGTTGCGTGTATTGAACAAAGATTCATTATTAAAATCTTGAAAAACAAATCCTAAATGGATACAATTCTATGTAGAGGTAAATGAAATCAAGTTGAACAAAAATAAGTGGCCAAAATTTAAGGGATTCAAGAACCGAAATATTGTTTAGTGGTAGGGTAGGAGCTTTTAGTTCCTTGCATTTTTTGATTAGAAGAGCCTCTAGGTCACAGCATACATTTCTTTTAATGTAGTGAATGATGAGGACTTGTGCATGAGTTGGCTTTTGTAAGAAGAAATAACCTATCAATGTTTCCAAAATGACTATCATTGCAGGGAGTGTTTACTGGAGACTGCGGCACAGAACTCAACCATGGGATGACACTTGTAGGCTATGGAGCTGCGTTGGATGGGACCAAATACTAGATTGTGAGGAATTCATGGGGAGTTGACTCGGGGGAGAAGGGCTACATAAGAATAGAATGTGGTGTTAGTGCAGTAGAGGGACTTTGTGGTATAACTTTGGAGGGTTCCTACCCAATCAAGACAAGCTCGGACAATAAAATCAAACCTTCATCACTCAGGGATGAGCTTTGGTAGAGCATTATCATCCCCAGTATATTAGATTAAGAACTAATAATAATCGACTTTGATGCGTAGTTCTTCAAGGTTGAATACCACTTTATTAGTAATTATAATACAGTTGAAAACGTGTGTGCTTCCTTTGATTCAATATTTGGATGTAAGAATTTGCATGCATTGAACGAAGATTCATGCTTAAAATCTTGAAAACAAATGTTAAATGGTTGCGATTCTATTCAGAATTGAGTGAAATCAAGTTAAACAAAAATAAGTGGTCAAAATTTAAAAGGTGGAAGAGTTGAAATTTAGTTTAGTGGTAAGGTAGGAACTTTCAGTTCTTTGCATATTTTGATTAGAAGAGCTTCTAAGTCACAGCACGCATTCTTTAATGTAGTGAACGATGATGACTTGTGCATGAATTGGCCTCTGTAAGAATAAATAACCCATCAATATTTCCAAAATGACTATTAATGCAGGGAGTGTTTATTGGAGATTGCAGCACAGAACTCAACCATAAGGTGACACTTATAGGCTACGAAGCTGCGTTGGATGGGACCAAATACTGGATTGTAAGGAAATCGTAGGGAGATAACTGGGGGGAGAAGGGCTATAGAAGAATGGAATGTGGGGTTAGCGCGGTAGAGGGACTTTGTGGTATAACTTTGGAAGCTTCCTACCCCATTAAGACAAGCTCATAAAATAAAACCAAATCTTCAGCACTCATGGACGAGCTTTAGTGGAGCATTATCATCACTAGTAGATTAGATTAAGAACTAATAATAATCGACCTTGATGCCTAGTTCTTCAAGGTTGTATACCACTTTATTAGTAATTATAATACGATTGAAAACGTGTGTGCTTCCCTTGAATTAATATTTGGATGCAAGAATTTACATGCATTGAACAAAGATTCATGCTTAAAATCTTGAAAACAAATGCTAAAAGGCTGCGATTCTATTCAGAATTGGGTGAAATCAAGTTAAACAAAAATAAGTGGTCAAAATTTAAAGGGTGGAAGAGTTGAAATGTAGTTTAGTGGTAAGGTAGGAGCTTTCAATTCTTTGCATATTTTGATTAGAAGAGCCTCTGAGTCACAACATGCATTGTTTTAATGTAGTGAATGATAACGACTTGTACATGAATTGGCCTCGGTAACAAGAAATAACATATCAAGATTTCCAAAATGACTATTAATGCAGGGAGTATTTATTGGAGATTGCGGCATAGAACTCAACCATAAGGTGACACTTATAGGCTACGGAGCTGCGTTGGATGGGATCAAATACTGGATTGTGGGGAATTCATGAGGAGTTGACTGGGGCGAGAAGGGCTATATAAGAATGGAACGTGGGGTTAGCGCAGTAGAGGGACTTTGTGGTATAACTTTAGAGGCCTCCTATGCCATCAAGACAAGCTCGGACAATAAAAGCAAATATTCATCACTCAGGGACCAGCTTTAGTGGAGCATTATCATCACCAGTAGAATAGATTAAGAACTAATAATAATCGACTTTGATGTCTAATTCTTCAAGGTTGTTTACTACTTTATTAGTAACTATAATATGGTTGAAAACGTGTGTGCTTCCTCTGATTCAATATTTAGATCCCAGAAGTTGCATGCATTGAACAAAGATTCATCCTATAAATTTGAAAACAAATCCTAAATGGCTGCAATTCTATTCGGAGGCGAGTGAAATCAAGTTGAACAAAAATAAGTGGTCAAAATTTAAGGGGTTCAAGAGCTGAAATGTAGTTTAGTGGTAAGGTAGGAGCTTTCGGTTCCTTACATATTTTGATTAAAAGGGCCTCTGGGTCACAGCACGCATTCCTTTTAATGTAGTGAATGATGACGACTTGTGCATGAGTTGGCCTTTGTAAGAAGAAATAACCTATCAATGTTTTCAAAATGACTGTCATTACAGGGAGTGTTTACTAGAGATTGCGGCACATAACTAAACCATAAGGTGGCACTTGCAACCTATGAAGCTGCAATGGATGGGACCAAATACTAGAATGTGAGAAATTCATGGGGAGTTAACTGGGGGGAGAAGGGTTAAAGAAAAACGGAACGTGGGGTTAGCGCAGTAGAGGAACTTTGTGATATAACTTTAGAGGCTTCCTACCCAATCAAGACAAGCTCGGACAATAAAACCAAATCTTCATCACTCAGGGACAAGTTTTATTGGAGCATTATCATCACTAGTAGATTAGATTAAGAACTAATAATAATCAACTTTGATGCCTAGTTCTTCAAGGTTGCATACTAGCTTATTAGTAACTATAATACGGTTGAAAACGTATGTGTTTCCACTAATTCAATATTTGGATGCAAGAAGTCGCATGCATTGAAAAAAGATTCATCCTTAAAATCTCGAAAAACAAATCCTAAATGGCTGCAATTCTATTTAGAGGTAAATGAAATGAAGTTAAATAAAAATAAGTGGTCAAAAATTAAGGGGTGCAAGAACTGAAATGTAGTTTGGTGGTAAGGTATGAGCTTTCAGTTCCTTGCACATTTTGATTAGAAGAGCCCTCTGAGTCACAGCACGCATTCTTTTAATGTAGTGGATGTTGACAACTTTAGCAAGAATTGGCCTCTATAAGAAGAAATAACCCATCAATATTTCCAAAATGACTATCATTGCATGGAATGTTTATTGGAGACTGCGGCACAGAACTAAACCATAGGGTGACACTTATAGGCTACAGAGCTTCATTGGATGGGACCAAATACTGGATTATGAGGAATTCATGAGGAGTTTACTGGGGCAAGAAGGGCTATATAAGAATGGAACATGGGGTTAGCTCAGCAGAGGGACTTTGTGGTATAACTTTGGAGGCCTCCTACGCCATCAAGACAAGCTCGGACAATAAAATCAAATCTTCATCAGTCAGGGACGAGCTTTAGTGGAGCAATATCATCACCAATAGATTAGATTAAGAACTAATAATAATCGACTTTGATGCCTAGTTCTTCAAGGTTGTATACCACTTTATTAGTAACTATAATGCGGTTAAAAGCGTGCGTGCTTCCACTGATTCAATATTTGGATGCAAGAAGTTGCATGCATTGAACAAAGATTCAACCTTTAAATTTGAAAAACAAATCCTAAGTTGCTGCAATTCTATTCAGAGGAGAGTGAAATCAAGTTGAACAAAAATGAGTTGCTAAAATTTAAAGGGTGCAAGAACTGAAATGTAGTTTAGTGGTAAGTTAGGAGCTTTAAGTTCCTTGCATATTTTGATTAGAAGAGCCTCTGAATCATAGCGTACATTCCTTTTATTGTAGTGAATGATGACGACTTGTGCATGAATTGGCCTCTGTAAGAAGAAATAACCAATCAATATTCACAAAATGACTATCATTGCAGGGAGTGTTTACTGGAGACTGCATCACAAAACTCAACCATAGGGTGGCACTTGTAGGCTATGGAGCTGTGTTGGATGGAACCAAATACTGGATTGTGAGGAATTCATGGGGAGTTGACTGGGGGGAGAAGGGCTACATAAGAATAGAATGTGGGGTTAGCGCAGTAGAGGGAATGTATGGTATAACTTTAGAGGGTTCCTACCCTATCAAGACAAGCTCAGACAATAAAATCAAATCTTCATCACTCAGGGAAGAGCTTTAGCAGAGCATTATCATCACCAGTAGATTAGATTAAGAACTAATAATAATCGACTTTGAAGCCTAGTTCTTCAAGATTGTATACCACTTTATTAGTAACTATGATACGACTGAAAACATGTGTGCTTCCACTGGTTCAATATTTGGATGCAAGAAGTTGCGTGTATTGAACAAAGATTCATTCTTAAAATCTTTCAAAACAAATCCTAAATGGCAGCAATTCTATTCAGAGATAAGTGAAATCAAGTTAAACAAAAATAAGTGGTCAAAATTTAAGGGATGTAAGAACTGAAATGTAGTTTAGGGGTAAGGTAGGAGCTTTTAGTTCCTTCCATTTTTTTATTAGAAGAGCCTCTGGGTAACAGCACACATTCTTTTTAATGTTGTGAATGATGATGACTTGTGCTGCCCGTTGGCCTTTGTAAGAAGAAATAACCCATCAATGCTTCGAAAATGACTATCATTGCAGGAGTGTTTATCGGAGACTGCAAAATAGAACTCAACCATGGGGTGGTACTTGTAGGCTATGGAGTTACGTTGGATGGTATCAAATACTAGATTGTGAAGAATTCTTGGGGGAGTTGATTGGGGGGAAAAGGGCTACATAAGAATGGAACATGGGGTTAACTCAGTAGAGGGATTTTGTGGTATAACTTTGGAGGCTTTCTACCTTATCAAGACAAGCTTGAACAATAAAATCAAATCTTCATCATTCAGGGACGAGCTTTAGTGGAGTATTATCATTACCAGTAGATTAGATTAAGAACTAATAATAATCGAATTTGATGCCTAGTTCTTCAAGGTTGCATACTAGCTTATTAGTAACTGTAATACAGTTGAAAACATGTGTGTTTCCACTAATTCAATATTTGGATGCAAGAAGTTGCATGCATTGAAAAATGATTCCTCCTTAAAAATAAGTAAATGAAATCAAGTTCAATAAAAATAAGTGGTCAAATTTAAGGGGTGCAAGAACTAAAATGTAGTTTACTAGTAAGGTAGGACTATCATTGCAAGGAATGTTTATTAGAGATTGCAGCATAGAACACAACCATAGGGTGACACTTATAGGCTACAGATTTGCGTTGGTTGGGACTAAATATTGGATTGTGAGGAATTCTTGAGGAGTTGAATGGGGCGAGAAGAGCTATATAAGAATGAAACGTGGGGTTAGCACAGCAAAGGAACTTTGTGATATAACTTTGGAGGCCTCCTACGCCATCAAGAGAAGCTCGAACAATAAAACCAAATATTCATCACTCAGGGACAAGCTTTAGTGGAGCATTATCATCACTAGCAGATTAGATTAATAACTATTAATAATCGACTTTGATGTCTAGTTCTTCAAGGTTGTTCACCACTTTATTAGTAACTATAATATGGTTGAAAACGTTTGTGCTTCTACTGATTCAATATTTGGATGCAACGAGCAAAGATTCATCCTTTAAATTTAAAAAAATCCTAAATGGTTGCAATTCTACTTAGAGGTGAGTGAAATCAAGTTGAACAAAAATAAGTTGCCAAAATTTAAAGGGTGCAAGAACTGAAATATAGTTTAGCTTGCATATTTTGATTAGAAGAGTCTCTATATCACATCACACATTCCTTTTAATGTAGTGAATGACGAAGACTTGTGCATGAGTTGGCCTCTGTAAGAAGAAATAACCAATCAATGTTTACAAAATGACTATCATTGTAGGGAGTGTTTACTGGAGACTGCGGCACAGAACTCAACCATGGGGTGGCACTTGTAAGCTGTGGAGCTGCGTTGGATGGGACCAAATACTAGATTGTGAGGATTTCATGGGGAGTTGATTGGGGGGAGAAGGGCTACATAAGAATAGAATGTGGGGTTAGTGCAGTAGAGGGACTTTGTGGTATAACTTTGGAGGGTTGCTACCTAATCAAGACAAGCTTGGACAATAAAATCAAACCTTCATCACTCAGGGACGAGCTTTAGTAGAGCATTATCATCCCCAGTATATTAGATTAAGAACTAATAATAATCGACTTTGATGCCTAGTTCTTCAAGATTGTATACCACTTTATTAGTAACT